>JAZKJV010000525.1:405776-833469 GCA_037367405.1 Ottelia alismoides | reverse complement strand
TTCTAGTTGTTTATTTGCTGGGTTATTTGCATCAAGGACCTCGCACTTAATTTTAATTGCACTTATACCCCTGCCAGTAGAGACCCACGTGCTTGGGCACGTGTTTTGTTGGGTTATTTGCATGATATGCCTTGTAGTTCTGGATGTTTTGAATTGAATGAAATGTTTTGTTTATTTGCAAATATACCCCTGTGAGCATTTAATTTGCACATGTGCGAATTATTTTGGGAATTTTGCAACCATACCCCTGGGCTTTTGATACGAGTTATCAAATAGCCCTAGGACTTGGTTTTTCTTACATTTAGGTCCCTGTGTGCCCCAGACACGTGCTTGGCACGTGATTTCGTGGGTAATTTGCACCAGGACCCCAGAACTTTTGGGTATTTGCACATAGGTCCCTGTGCACAGTGCCCCACCTTTATTTTTGAATAAAATATCAAACGACCTCCAAATCCAATGAAATTTTGACACATGGCTCCTGCCATGGTGTAAGAATTTCTATGATTTTTTGGAGACATTTTGATTTCATTTATTATTTTTAAAAATTCAAAAACACTCATTTTCTCCACTGTTTGACTTTAAAAATACCAAAAAAATACAAAATCACCTTTAAAAATTCTAAAAAAATTAGACATTGTTGTTTACTGATTGTTTGATTTTCTAGCCAATTTTGGCTACTGTCCATTGCTTGAAAACCCTAAAAATTGAAAAACCACTAAAAACTCATAAAAATTGTAGAAAATAAATTAAAAATCCAAAAACAATAATTAGGGTGCCTAAATTTTCCTTATTCTTCATAGAATATAGGAAAAATGCTTCTAGGGCTTTTTGAGATCCAAAATTATTTTATTTTGTGGTCTTAAGCCTTGCTGGACAGTACCCTACATTCTTTGCATTGTTTGTTTTTTAATAATTAATTTACCCATTAGAAAAATCTCAAAAATTCACCAAAAAACAGTAAAAAACATTTAAAACCTAAAAATCAATTTTCTGGAATTTTTGCATCATTTCTTGTGTGTTGTATAAATTGTTGAAGTTGCATTGTATTTGCTTTCTCTCATTTTCTCATTAATTAAAAAATTCTAAAAAAAAAAAAATATATATACAAAAACAAATAAAAACCAAAAAGAAGATTCTTCTGGACTCTTGACTACATCGTAGGCCGCAAGGCCAATCTGTGCTCCTTGTGTTCGACCCTGGGAGCTATACCAGGTTAAACCTATAGCAGACCGCTCTTTCTTGTGCTTGCTTGATTTTATCTTATTTGAGTGGTTATTTTTCTGGATTGCTCCGTGTTTGTGATTGAGGTCGCAACGACCTAGCATTTATTTTACACCTTTACCTCATCGCAAATTTCGACGATCAAATACCTAAAAATATACCTATATAAACGTATACTTGTATTTTATTAAATATCCAAAACACCTCATAAAAATAAAATAAAAATATATTTAAGTGTATAAAAGTATTTTTAAATTTTTTAAAATAATAAATGAAACGAAATAAAATTTAAAATACCAAAAAAATGAATAAATAAAATATTTATGTAATATACCTATAAGGGCTATAAAAAGGTAACTCTTATTTTTATACCCCATAAAAATAATTAAAAATTCAGAATAATATACTTTATAAAATAATAAATATTTTTCATTTAATAAAAAAAATTTAATTCGTTCATTTTCTATTTTTAAATGAATTTACAAAATAATTCTCAAGGGTTTTTCCTGGTTGGTCCACGTGGACCAACCAGGGGGGCAGTCTTCGTTGACTCTGGTCAACTGTCTGCCTCCCACCCATGTGCGCCTGTCAAAGCTCATTTGACCTCATTTTCGTTGATTTTTCCAGGCCACATCTTGCACCAATTCATGATGAATCTTCACGACTTTTTCTCCCTTGATTATCAGGCTTACTCGCCCAATGTTCATCTCGAGGATTGGATCATTGTGTCGCCCGATACACCTTGGTCTTTAGAGCGTCAGAACCTCAGTGTCAAACCACATATAAATGCCCCCTTGACTTTCCTTTGAATTTTGAACGTCTCCCTCCATAGGATTAGCTCCCCTTCCGTTCCCACGAGCAAGGAGGAAGTGACAGGTCTCCTTTGCAACCTTCGAGAGGGTCGAGCGACGCCTGAGGCGCTTCCACCACTCCCCCAACTCCGGCGGTTGAGGTATCTTTCCCCTCCGATGATACACCGTCGAGGCAGCCCCCATTCCACTTTATTTCGTTCGCATTTTACTCGCATTAGTTTTAGGATCAAAACCCTCAAGATATTTCAATTTCCATTGAGCAAATCACTCAATCAGATCACCTCGCCGGAGTGCTCCTCCGACCGAGCTCCTCCCCGTCGCTTCGCACCGTTATTGTGCCACCGCGGGACCCAGGCATTTTGCCCTGGGTCCTCTCACTTGTTTTTGGCAAGACCCTTTGACTCGTGCCTAGGTGCATTTTTGACCCTCGCTGGAGTCCAGTGGAGCTCCATAGCTCCGCTGCTCTCCTCCGCGAGCCTCGGCCACCGGCCGAGGTCTTTTGACGCCCCCAAGAGCTAGCCCTGACCGTCAGGAGTCTCCAGCCTCATTTTGAAGCCCAGAAGCCCGCCAGAGAAGGAGCAGGACCTCGGAGAAACTCGCCTCGCCGGCGTTCCTCCGCGGTTCTTGCTCTGGTCTTCAGCGCCGTTGGATCGAGGCGGAGGCCTAGATCGCACAGCCGCCGTTGGATCTGCTCGAGCCCAGGCCGTTCGATCAAACCCCGGATCTTCTAATCCTGGTCGTTGCAGACGAAGCGTCATCGACCGTCCATCGCCTGCCACGTGTCAAGTGAACCGCCTTCAGCCGTAGGATCGCGCGCTTAGGGGTATTTTGCATTATCCACCCACGCATTTTTGTATTTAACAGTTACTCTATAAACTTTCAGTGGTAGTTTAAAATATTTTGTAATATTTATAACCAGACCCCTAAACTTCTCATCTTTGCAACTAGGTCCTGGCCAGTCACCTCACGTGACCAGTACACGTGAGGTGAAGGGCATTTTGCACAGGACCCCTTCAGGTTGTCATATTTCATTTCAGTCTTAGGATTTGAATATTAAGTGTAAACTTTTTGGGGATATTTGCGTGTGAGCCCTCGGGCATTTTTGATATTACATCTAGGTCCTTCCACCAGGCACGTGCTAGTCACACGCCCTGGTGGGTATTTTGCAGGTGAACCCTTGTGGTTCTTGGATTTTGTATTTGGTCCATTAACTTCAATATCCAGTAATATATTTTGTTGGAAAATTGCATTACACCCTTGGATGTTTGTTTATTTGCGTTAATACCCTTGCTAGGACTTATATTTTATATGCTTTCTCTATTTATTTAGTGGATCATTTTAATTCGAAAAATTTCAAAAAAGTTAACTTAAGCTCATGTGTGCTTGCACTTTCACGTCATAATTTTGCATTTCATTTTTGTTGCTTTTTAATATTTATTAAAAATAAAAAAACATGCGTTTTCAGTACTTTCTATCTTAGAAAATACCAAAAAAAATAAAACATCTTGAAAAATTCCCAAAAAAAATTACCTATTGTGTTACTTTAGTGTTTTTTAGTGTCAGACCAAAAATCACTAAAAATCTCAAAACAAAAACCTAAAAATTAGAAAACACCTAAAAACTTCAAAAAAATCTAAAAAAATCACAAAAAATCATAAAAATATATTGATCTATTTTATTGTCTTTTATTTAAAATCAATTTGGGAAAATTTTATCACTGTTATCTATATTTCTTCCCATTTTAATTTCGACCAGCAGCTTAACCCACTGCTTTCTTGTATTTTCCCTTTTAAAAATACCAAAAATATTCTAAAAAATCCCCAAAATCACAAAAACACTATAAAAATACAAAAAGACCAAAAACATTTTATTTCCCAATTTTTGAATATTTTTCCTTATTTTTATAAATACTCTATCCCCTCTTTTCTTATATTGTATATATATTCCAATATTGAAAAAGAAAATAAAAAAAAAAAATTTTAAAATATAAAAGGAAAATATAAAATCAGAAAATTAAAAACAAAAATTAAAAATTAAATAAAAAAATTAAAAATTTAAAAAAATAAAAACCCACAAAAACATTTTGCAATTTTGTAGACAATTAATCGTATCACTCATTATGCATTTTGCCGATCTATCCTGCCTTGCTCCCTGTGTTCGACACTCTACCTACTTCCACTATACACCTGTTGTAGAGTTAAAATAAATTTTAACTCCATAGTTGTTTGTCATTGCTTGATTTCATATTGTGGGTTAATTGTTGATTAATTAGGGATTGTTGAGCCGGTTAATACACCGACTGCGGTTTCGCCTTGTGAAACCCTACGACCCTCGATCTCCCTGGTTATCAAATGGTATCGTTGCCGGGGGAGCAACAGCGCGTAGTTCGAGTTTTTGCTTATGTTTGTGATTATTCGTCTACTTTAGCGTTTTTATTTCTGCTTGTTGTATTCTCCTTATTTTTGATATTTTTTGTTTGAATTGTTTAACCCCTCTCTTGTTTGACTTCTTGCGTGGAACGCGGATCGAGGGAGGAGCTCTCTTCCAGGAGCACATGCGCACCCACGTGAGGCGACTTGACTTAGCACGAAGGCGGGCTAAGAGAGGATTTTAAAGACAATTCTATTCTAATTAGTTATTGCATTTATTGTAATTTAAGTGAGAGAGAGACTCTATATTTGTAATAATACAGGTACCCCTGAACTTTGGACTCTTGAGCCTAATTTCCAAGTGATTGTTCACTTGGGGGCTCGCCGCAGCTTTTTCGTGTTTTCTTCGCATTCTTTTTCATTTGTTTCCTGATTTTATTTTATTTATTTTGTGTGATTGAGCCCCTAGTTTTAGGAGTTGCTTGCGATAGATTAAGGCCAAACACCTAATATCTTTGCATGTGCGTATAGTATCGTTTGGACTTAGTCAAATCATAAAATAGTTGATCACCATCTTCGAGCCGTCGCGCCGCGAGCTCTCCCTTCCCAAGCGCTTCTCCTGAACTCAATTTGTCGAGAGGAGGAGGGGTGAGCCTAGACCGGACTCTTGGATTGAGGATTGGTGACCGACTTGTGGTGCTTCCTGCTAATAGCAATTTCTGAAGCTTAGGGTGATTTCATCGACTTGCATTTGCATATAGATAGGTTTCAATTTTGTTGAGCATCTTTGCATGTAGAGTGCTGGAGGCAAGGTGAGCATTTACGCTTTAGCATACATCATCGTTTTGCCACTTGCATTGCTTTTCCACCTCTCTACCTCTGATTTTGCCAACCTAGGTGCTATGTAAAATTGACTCCTCGTTAGGCTCGTGCATTTCTCACTAAAAATCCAAAAAAAGTGATAATCAATAAAATTGGGACTGTTAATATTACTTGACCCTAAAAAAGACCCCCAAAAAAATCTTGTATTGGGGCGACTAATCCCCTCATTGTCTTCGTTTTACATTGCTCGTGCACCCACTAAGGTTAGTGCCCAAATCCCATTCAGCCCCTAAGTGTTTGCACAATTTTGGACTTCTCACCTAACTCTAAAACAGACAAGATAAAAAGACCGACTTTTCGGTCTCTACCGAGTTGAGTGGGTGAATTGAGGGTTTGTATTGTGTGAGTTTTGTTCGTGATTGTTTTATGTGTGTCCTAGATCATCCCTGCGCATTTGTGCCTTCTTTCGTCACTCTCTTGACTTGACATTCGTGCTCCCCCGAATCATTTCCTTTTTATTTTCGAGATGGACCCCTGGAGCGCATTTTATCCAGACTTTGTGGATCCTTCGTTCACTCCAGTCGGTCCACCTCCCATTTATCAGAGATCCTCCTCCTACTTTTTCTGATTTTTTGTACATATCCGCCTCAGCCGTAGTATCAGACCTCGGACTTCTATCTACCTCCTCCTCCACCTGTATATTATCCACCTCTACCTTCACATCCACCCGTGTCTGACCTGTTGGAGTCACCTCCCTCAATATCAATAAGTGATATCTTGAACCGAATGACAAAGCACATTGATTTGATGAATGATAATCTTGCTATTTTGAGGAAAAACCGGATTAATGCTCCTTTCATCGAGGATACAAATTTACTTGTGGGTGATCATGGGAGCTTGCAATCGCCCAAAATACAAAAAATGGAAAAAAAATTTAAAAATCCAAAAAGAGTTCGGGAGACCTTTGGTTGATTCAGACCGTGAGAAGAGTGCCCATCTGCCAGACTTTTTGACCATACATCCATTCACACACTATCCCACCTCCGACCCCGAGGATGCCGCTGTACAGACTGCTCTTGGCATGCCTCGTGTATATGATGATTCCGACTTCCTCCCTTGTATGGAGGAAGTCCAAGAATTCAAAAAAATATTGACTGAACACGAAGTGGTGGCACCATTCATGAGATCATCTGTGCCCACTTCAGCAGGCCATGACTGATTTATCTGCCCCTCTTTCCAAGAAGAGAAAGCAGTGGAACAGATCTGAGCGTCACATTCTGACCATGGCCACTGCCCACGCCATCACACACCGTCCTATTCCTAGAAAGAAGAACACAGCTACCCCTTTCATCACTTGCACCATCTCTGACTATACATGTGATCACACTCTCCTAGACGGTGGTGCATCTATTAGCACAATTCTCGCTGGTACAATCTCTTCACTTAGGGCCTCTCAAGAAAACCAGGATGATCGTTTAGTTTTGCTGATGGATCTATCAAGAGGCCGAAGGGTATCTTTGAAAATGCCGTCATTTCTATTCTGGGCACGAGATACCATGTTGATTTTGGTCGTGTTGCCCATGGAGACCTCCACAGGAGAGCCATCTCCAACATCCTGGGACGACCATTCCTCGCCCTCTGCGAGGGTCATTATTGACTATGGATCAGGAGAGGTTCGCTTCCCGTCTTGTTGACGGAAAGTGAAGTGTCGATCACCACACCCACAGTTGACCAGAGACCTGCACCTGATGCACCTTCACCGATTCTAGCGGACTCCGAGGCATGTGACCGATCTGATGATATTAGAGATGTTTGCTTAGCGACCCCTGATGAGACCTGACGGATCCTCCGAAAGGAGAAGAAATCGGAAAGCATAAACCTCGCCAGTTCCTCCTTCTGGTGTGTGGCGATGTGTTGATGAAATCCAAGGAATTTATGTGATTGATCCCATTGAGCGGAGGGCAGATACCAAGACTAGACAGGACGGAGCTGGTTTGGACTTCATCATAGTAAGTTCGTTCTGGTCACTCAAAAGTAAAGATGATTGAGGTCGGGTATGATGCTGGTCATTATTTTGATAGATTCAGGCCTCTTGTGAAGACAATGATTCAGGTGAGATTCTTTAGGACGAACAGAGTTCCGTATACTTCCACTGATGACTTCGTTCCTTTTGATTTTGACCTGGACGATCCCGTAGGACGACTCTGATTTACATTTCTTCTAATGATGATGAGTTTGTCCCATTTCACTTTGACATCGGCGAGACCCCCAAGGCCAGACCTAGTCATACTTCTTCCACTCACACGTCTGCGCCTTCACACCATAGGACCATCAAGGGCGAACCTAGCCGTACTACTTCCATTGACCAGTTCGTGCCTTTCGATTCGACTCCACTGAGGGCCTTCACTCTGTCGACCCTGATCGGCTTCCGTACACTGTAGACCTCGATGTCAACTTGCACCACACTAGATCTATCCCTCAGCGGTCTCGCAAGAAGGTCTGCTTTCTACCTTCTTAATCATATGTATATCCATCTCTGTTGTATATTCTCTTGTGCTTACTCGGTTTCTCTCTTCTGTATTGCTCGTCCACCCATTCTCGTGTTTTCCTTACTTAGGATGTACCTTGTCCTAAGTATAGGGGGTTGGACGATCCGAGTGTTCTTTGCATCGTTCCGTGTCGTCACTCCTGTTGTTGCCTATACTTAGGGCTTCTTTTACCCTAAGTATATGGGGAGTGGTGTGTATATCCTTCTCTATCTTCTTCCATCGTCTGATCTCGGTTCTATTTTCTTCTTTTCTTCTTTTCCTTTTCTATCTTCTTTTTGTATCAAAAAGGTGTCGCCCCTTGTAGACAATTTTCCATACTTATGACGTACTTTGTCCTAAGTATAGGGGGGTGTGCGTCCCGAGTGATTCTATTTGTTGATCCTCTCCATTGTCTCCTCTTCTTGTCTATACTTATGGATATCTTACCCTATGTATAGGGGGAGACAATCTGAGTACGATATGTTCATTCCCACCCTTGACCCTCCCTGCGTTGTGTACAGTCTGTTATACGTAGGATTATTTGATCCTAAGTTTAGGGGGGCGGTCAACTTCTCATTCTTTTGTTCATTCGTTAATTCATTTATTCTTTAGACTTTCCTATACTTAGTACGAGTTATGTCTTCTCTTTTCTCTCCGATCTATGAGGACATAGCTCTATCTAAGTATAGGGGGGTCGTATATACTACGTATATACTTCAGCCATAACTCGTACTTTCGTAGTTTCGTAATAAATATGGCTATTAATTCTTTAAAATCCATTAAGAACTTTAATAAAAAGATGTTATCATTCCTCAAATTCTTTTTGTATTTACAGATTAATAAATCAGGTGAAAATTTTTTTTGCAAAATGTTTGAAAAATAGTTGGAAAATCTATGTGAAAAATCTTTTAAAAACTATTTGGAAAACGTTTTGTTACATGTTTTCAACCTTTGTAAAAATGTGTTGTTTGCAAAATTTTATTTTCTTTGTGTGAAATAAAAATGTTTGAAAAATGATTTGCAAATGGTTTGAAAAATGGTTGTAAAAATATATTGAAAAATCTATCTATACTGTTTGAAAAACCTTCGCAAAATGATTTTCAAATGTGTGTACATGTTTGTAAAATTGTTTGTAAAAATTATTTTGGACGATAGTTTTCAAAATTGTTTGAAAAACCTGTGTCAAATAAGTTTGAGGAATGCATACCTATAAAATTGATCACTTACCCTTGTAAATTCTTAAAATCCACTTCTTGTATATATAAGAAGCACTCCCGTGTAAATATTTTTCACCTAGTTTTCAGCCAAAAATCTTTTTCTTTTCAAAAATTCCAAAAACATTTGCAAAACTAAAATCCAAAAACATTTAAAAATTCTTTTGAAAAATACAAAAAAAATGCATCATCATCATCATATTTTCAAAAATCCATAAAAAGTTCAAAATCCTTGAAAATTTCATCACAAAAATATTTTCTGCATAGCATTGCATAGCATGAGCATTTTTCGGATTGAGTTTGATAGTTAAACAAGTCTAAAAATTCTGAAGATTGGAGCTTGATTGGACCTTAAAATCTACCTAATAACATGAACCTTATAGGAACTGGGTTTGAGGTACTTCAGATCTAGTTGACTTAATTCTTTAAGGATCACGAGACTTGGTTCAATGGATTCTTGACTGCCTAAGTAGAGTATTTCGGAGCACACGCACGACTCTTCTTGATAATGACCTAACTTGGACACCTGCACCTTTCACATGGCTCAACTCAGTTGGAGTGGTGAGGGGATTGGAATTGCCGGTATGAGACACACACAAGTGGAAACACTTGTCCTCCTCTAGGGAGGGAAGTGCACCCCAACCCGTCTAGTGATGAGGAAGTCTAAAGACAGGAGAGTGTGGATTGCAATAAAGCTTCAAAAGAGGGATAGTCTACTGGCTCAAGAGGAAAAACTCCCTATGTAAATGCTGTTGTGAATAGTATTTCAAAAAAAAGAAAAAAAAGAAGACAGGCCTGTACAAAAATAAAATGCCTGCCAAACGTATGTATATTTGTTGTAAAGCCAATAAGTAAGCTTGAGTTCCAAAGTCAAATATGTAAGCCTGCAGCTGGATGACTTGACTACACTGGTCTTGCATCCCAGGATAGGTAACTACACTGGCTACCGTCCATTCTTCTCTTCACCCCCTCCTCTTGAGCTGGTTGCCACTTGAACTTAGAAGGGAATACCCCACTCCTCGAGGATGGAGTTGTTGGATTGGGGAATCATTAGGCTGTCATACTGGAGAAGTCAGTCACTTTGTCAATCTAGTTGGGGAGAGCCACAATCACTTACACTGTATGAGTCAGATTCATAGTCGTAAGGGTTTGCGTATGAGTTGAGATACTTCTGACGTGGCTATTGAGGAGACTTGAACAGAGTATTGGGATTCTTAGGGACTGTTGGATTTCAAATTCGGTTCTCATTAAGGTTCCGCCCGCACTAAAATTCCAAAGGTTCGACTTAAGCTCCAAACTTTGATTTTGTGAAGACAAGTTTGATAATCAACCCACCTTCTTCTTTTTCTTGTCTTTCTTTTCCTTTCTGCACTTATTGCATAAGTGTTTGCTAGGGACTAGCAAAGGTAAAGTATAGGGGGATGATGAATCCACATTTCATCATCTTTATTCTATCATTTTGGCCTCAAAAACCCTAACAAATGCGTGTAAATACCCTTAATTAGAGCACATTAGCATTCATGCATGTGCATGTAAATAGTATATAAAATTCTGTAATTAAAGCCAAAATTATAGAATAAATAAAAGAAAAGAAAAAGAATAAAATATTGTAAATATTTTATGACCCAAAACCCCGAGACCTAGGCATTTTGACGAATAGGTCGACAAGGAATAAAGTAGGGGGAGATAAGGGCCAGAATGCAATGTTTTTCTATTCATTCTTTATCCAGTTTAGGACCTATGTTTGGTTCCACTATTTATACCTCAAATAAAGAAACTTCTACATGAAAGTTGTAGATAATTAAATAAACAAAAATACAAAATTGATTTCACTCAAAATAATACACAGATAAAAAGTTATGGTCTGAATAAAATTCCAGAATCCCAACTTCCCAGACCCGTATCTTACAAATAAAAACTCCAAATGCAGCAAACTCACCTTTAATTGTATATAATTCAAAATAAGCTATTTAATGGTGGTGGTTTCGCATTTGGCGGAGCTACGGTTTGAAAGTTGACTTTTGGACCCTATTGTATACTTGTACAGATTAAAATATTCAATTTATTATTTATTCATTATTTTTATAATTTTAGATTTTTATTATTTTGTAAATATTATTTATAATTCATATGTATATTAAAATCAGAGAACAAATACAAAAGAAAGACAAGTAAAAATACTTGTATATATACTACATAGGTATAATACCTATAAATACACCTATATAAACTATACTTGTATTTTATTAAATATCCAAAACACCTCAGAAAAATAAAATAAAAATATATTTAAGTGTATAAAAGTATTTTTCAATTTTATAAAATAATAAATAAAACTAAATAAAATTAAAAACACAAAATAAAAATAAATTAATAAAATATATAGGTAATATACCTATAAGGGCTATAAAAGGTAACTCTTGTTTTTATACCCCATAAAAATAATTAAAAATCAGAATAAAATACTTTATAAAATAATAAATATTTTTCATTTAATAATAAAAATTTAATTCGTTCATTTTCTATTTTTAAATGAATTTACAAAATAATTCTCAAGGGTTTTTCCTGGTTGGTCCACGTGGACCAACCAGGGGGCAGTCTTCGTTGACTCTGGTCAACTGTCTGCCTCCTGCCCATGTGCGCCTGTCAGAGCTCATTTGACCTCGTTTTCGTTGATTTTTCCAGGCCACATCTTGCACCAATTCATGATGTAATCTTCACGACTTTTTCTCCTCGATTATCAGGCTTACTCGCCCAATGTTCATCTCGAGGATTGGATCATTGTGTCGCCAGATACACCTTGGTCTTTGGAGCGTCAGAACCTCAGTGTCAAACCACATATAACACCCCCTTGACTTTCCTTTGAATTTTGAACGTCTCCCTCCATAGGATTAGCTCCCCTTCCGTTCCCACGAGCAAGGAGGAAGTGACAGGTCTCCTTTGCAACCTTCGAGAGGGTCGAGCGACGCCTGAGGCGCTTCCACCACCTCCCCCAACTCCGAAGGTTGAGGTATCTTTCCCTCCGGTGATACACCGTCGAGGCAGCCCCCATTCCACTTTATTTCGTTCGCATTTTACTCGCATTAGTTTTAGGATCAAAATCCCTCAAGAAATTTCACTTTCCATCGAGCAAATCACTCAATCAGATCACCTCGCCGGAGTACTCCTCTGGCCGAGCTCCTCCCCGTCGCTTCGCACCGCTATTGTGCCACCGCGGGACCCAGGCATTTTGCCCTGGGTCCTCTCACTCGTTTTTGCAGGTCAAGACCCTTTGACTCGTGTCTGGGTGCATTTTTGACCCTCGCCGGAGTCCAGTGGAGCTCCATAGCTCCATCGCTCTCCTCCGCGAGCTTCGGCCACCGCCGAGGTCTTTTGACGCCCCCAGGAGCTAGCCCTGACCGTCAGGAGTCTCCAGCCTCATTTTGAAGCCCAGAAGCCCGCCGGAGAAGGAGCAGGACCTCGGAGAAACTCGCCTCGCCGGCGTTCCTCCGCGGTTCTTGCTCTGGTCTTCAGTGCCGTTGGATCGAGGCGGAGCCCCAGATCACACAACCGCCGTTGGATCTTCTCGAGCCCAGGCCGTTCAATCAAGCCCCGATCTTCTAATCCTGGTCGTTGCAGACGAAGCGTCATTGGTCATCCATCGCCTTCCACGTGTCAAGTGAACCGCCTTCAGCCGTTGGATCGCGCGCTTAGGGGTATTTTGCATTATCCACACCGTGCATTTTTGTATTTAGCAGTTAGTCTATAAACTTTCATTAGTAGTTTAAAATATTTTGTAATATTTATAACCATACCCCCAATCTTTTCATATTTGCAATTAGGTCCTGGCCACGTCACCTTACGTGACCAATACACGTGAGGTGAAGGGCATTTTGCACAGGACCCCTTCAGGGTTGTCATATTTCATTTCAGTCCTAGGATTTGAATATTAAGTGTAAACTTTTTGGGGATATTTGCATGTGAGCCCTCGGGCATTTTTGATACTACATCTAGGTCCTTCCTAGGCGCGTGCTAGTCACGCGTCCTGGTGGGTATTTTGCAGGTGAACCCTTGCGGTTCTTGGATTTTGTATTTGGTCCACTAACTTCAATATCCAGTAATAAATTTTGTTGGAAAATTGCAGTGCAACCCTTGGATGTTTGCTTATTTGCGTTAATACCCTTGCTAGGACTTGTATTTTTGCATGCTTCCTCTATTTATTTAGTGTATCATTTTAATTCGAAAAATTCCCAAAAATTTAACTTAGGCTCCTGTGTGCTTGCACTATCACGCCAAAATTTTGCATTTCATTTTTGGTGCTTTTTTATATTTATTAAAAATAAAAAACATGCATTTTCAGTACTGTCTATCTTATAAAATACCAAAAAATATTAAAACACCTTGAAAAATTCCAAAAAAATTACCTACTGTGTATTTTAGTGTCTTTTAGTGTCAATCCAAAAATCACTAAAAAACTCAAAACAAAAACCTTAAAAATTAGAAAACACCTAAAAACTTCAAAAAAATCTAAAAAATCATAGAAAAATCATAAAAATATAAACTCAGTTCCTGTAGTTGTCCTATTTTATTGTCTTTTATTTAAAATCAATTTGGGAATATTTTGTCACTCTTTGCCATTTTTTATTCCCATTTTAATTTCTATCAGGAGCTTAACCCACTGTTTTCTTGTATTTTCCCTTTTAAAAATACCAAAAATATTCTAAAAAATCCCCAAAAATCATAAAAACACTATAAAAATACAAAAAGACCAAAAACTCTTTATTTCTCAATTTTTGAACATTTTTCCTTATTTTTATAAATACTCTATCCCCTCTTTTCTTATATTGTATATATATTCCAATAATGAAAAAGAAAATAAAAAAGAAAATTTAAAATATAAAAAGAAAATATAAAATCAGAAAATTAAAAACAAAATTTTAAAATTTAAAATTAAATAAAAAAATTAAAAAATTAAAAAAAATAAAAGCCCTAAAAAACATTTGCATTTTTGTAGACAATTAATCACATCACTCATTTTGCATTTTGCCGATCTATCCTGCCTTGCTCCCTGTGTTCGACACTCTACCTAATTCCACTATACGCATGTTTGTAGAGTTATGATAAATTTTAACTCCACTGTTGTTCGTCATTGCTTGATTTCATATTGTGGGTTAATTGTTGATTAATTAGGGATTGTTGAGCGATCAATACACCGACTACGGTTTCGCCTTGTGAAACTGTACGACCCTCGCTCTCCCTGGTTATCATTGCCCTAACCCAAATTCTGTGAGTAGTGAAGAAGGCAACAAATTGATAGATAATCCACTGTCGAGCAATGTGCGCTCGAACTCTTGATTGAAAAGCTGGAATCTGACTAGAGGATACCTTTTTCTTTATTTTTTGTTTGGGAGATTACTGATGGTGTTCACAATGATCTTGGTGAGAATTTGCTTCTCAGGTTTTCAGCATCGATTTTGCAGGGCTACACTTCATTGTACATGCTTCTTTCAATCCCTTTTCACAACATGCATGTACTCCATGGTCCTGAGCAATGGCATTTCAATCCCTTTTTCACCTCCAATGTAATATAAACTAAATCATCTATTTAATGAAGGTGATTTCATTAAAAATGAAGTGAAGATACAAAAGTCGTCTTTCTAGGCTATCCCTATACTGTGTATTTGTAAATAATATTCATATATTCTATTCTTTACATTTTTACTCTCCTTATGTTTTTAAATAATTGTGTATAATATTTAAAATATATTAAAAACATAAACACAAAATAAAACCATTAAAATACAAAAAAATAATACATTATAATATATAGGTATACCATACCTATATTGTATAAACATACAAGTATTTATGTATGTAAATAAAATCATAAAAATAAAATAAAATTATGTAAATATGTATTTAAGTATATTATAAATATATAAAATTTCTAAATAATATAATAAGTATTAAAAATACAAAAGAAGAAAAATAAAATACCTAAAATATATGTAAAAAGACCTATATCTATACTTGTAAAAATTGACACAATAAATTAAGTTGTAAAAATAAATAATAAAAATCATCATAAAATAGTTTGAAAAATAATAAATAGTTTTTCATGTTTTAAGTTTTTTTAGTAATATAATTTATTATTCATTATTGAATTAATAATATTGTCTATTTTCTATTTTGCCTCATCTGGTCCTACGTGGACCAATGAGAAGCCTTCTTTTGTTGAGATGTGGGTCAACTGTACATCCTACCCTCTAACTCTGTCACTTCTTCTCCAAATTCTCACTCCTCCATATCTCCATCTCCCTTGAGCTCCTCACCTCTCTACTCACCCCACTACCCTTTCCCATGCCATCTCCATAGCCTCCACGAACTCCATCTTCATCTCACGCAACCTACATCCCAAAATCACCCATTCTCTATGTATAAATAACCACCCTAACTTCCTGTTGGATTTTGATCCCCTTCAACCATCTATAACCCCAATCCTAACTGTGCTTGAGCTCCTTGGTGATAGTAGGAGGCTCGCCAAGATATCGGTGAGGAGAAAGAGTGGTTGGAGGTGTGATCCAACCACTACCGGAATAGCTCCGATGAGGTTCCCATATGCTACGTGCAACATTGTCGAGCTGTTAAATTAGGTTAGTTTAATTGCATTTTGATTCCTTAGCATAGTCGTAGTGTTAGTTTAGTTTAATTTCATAATAGTTAGCTTTACTTTTATAAATCAATCTTCGCCGGAGCACTAGGATCCAACCATTGTCCTCCACTTGTATCTTCCTCTGTTTCGACCCTCAAGAAACTCCATAGGATATCGCCTCACTTCTCCATAATTTTCCCCACTAAGATCATCTCGATCCTGACGGATCGAGCTACTGAGTCCCATTATGCCACTTTAGCTGGAGACTCATCGTCATTTCTCCCCCTTGTGCTACCAGCTTTAGTATCATGTCTAGGAGATGCCCCTCGAACCTCTGAATCTTTTTGTGTAGGAGTTTATCTTGGATGAGCCACGCGGGAAGAGAATCGATGACCACTTAGACTCCTAGGTCGTTGGCCTTCATTGAGCTCCAGACCTCTTATCTGTGAGGTCCGGACGTATCTCAGGCATTTTTTAGTTGTGGGTGGGTTCCAGGACAACGTTGAGCTGCTTAGGAGAGTTGGGGATGGTCAGAGTTGTATGTAATCAAAGATCTAAGGAAGACATGGAATTTGTTCTTCCATGTTCTTCCTCATTGCACCTCTACCAATAGATGCGAGCCTCAGCCAAGATCTAATATAGGCCGTTGAAATTAAATGAAGCTATGCATGCCCAGAGCCCTTCATCGTTAAGTAAAGCCATATGGCCACACCAAAGCTACAGAATCATACCGCACTTGCGCCTCATGCGCCACTCTTGGGGGTAATTGCATAAAGCCCCTCTTGCATTTTTTTATTTAAGATTAGTATTGTAGATATAAAATATAGTGTATTTAGTAAAAAAATACAAGTAGGACCTTATGCTTTTCGGAAATTACAAATAGGTACTCCCGCCTCATGTGTAACGATATGTGAGGCTCTACACTTTTTGTGCATGTACGCCTATATTATCCGGACCTGTTATTAAATAGATTTAAAGTTTTTATGAATTGTAATTAGGTCCTTATTCCTATAACATTTTTTCTTTTTTTGTCCATATTAAGCATTTTGATTGCTTTAAAATCGTACGAAAATCAATATATATGCATGATATCATGCTTTTTCATGCATAACTTTTATATAGAGATTTAATTAATTTTATTATTTATTAGAAATACAAAAGGTGTTTTTTCATCTTGTTTAAATATAAAAATCCACAAAATGAGAAAACTTGTCCAAAAATTCCCAAAATATTATAGTAGCTATATTATTATATATTCTACCACATACCCAAAAATCATTATAAAAATACAAAATAGAAAAAATAACAAAACCCTACAAATCTTTAAAAAATTAGCAAACATTCATCAAAAATAAAAAATAGTCTTTGTTTTTAAATTTTCTATATTAAATGAGTTATATATTAAAAATAATTTTAGGTTAATTTTAGGCTTATTTATATTTATTAAACCTAAAACAATCTTGGATAAATATTATGTTCATCATTTTGATAGATCTATTACTTTAAAATACATAAAAATTAGAAAATTCTATAAAAACTACCACAAAAAATAGAAAAATATAAAAACCACAAAAATATTTTATTTCCTATATTTTGAGTATATTTTGACTTAAATAAGAATAAACATATATATATTATACATATATGATACATATTACTTAATACATATAATATAGTATTATCTATAATTATATATCTTATTTTTAAAATGAAAAAGAAAATTAAATTTTGCAAAATTAAAAATAAAACATAAAACTAAAAATTTAAAAATAATATAAACCATATAAAAATCCATAAAATTTAAATATAATAAAAAATACACATAAAAATAAGAAAAACAAAAACAAAAAATACATGTACAGTAATATTAATTAGCAATAATTAATGATTGCCCCTACCTCCATTTGCTACTACCACTGTTCGACAACACATACTACTTATACATATACACACATATTTAACCGAGTTATAATAAATCTGAACTTACCTCACTATATTGATCGCGTATTTATTTTTGGATTAGTTGTTTCTTAATAGATAGTTGGTCATTACGTCAATTGCCAGGCTAACTTGTTAGCCTTGTAGACTGCTATCCTGATTGAACATATAAGCTTCCACCTTTGAGGCAAAATACGAGATGGCCAAGATACCTTACCAATTTACGGTAGGTAGCCTCATGTATCTAGGGATGGGCATGGGCCGGGCTGGGCTGGGCCCTGAGCGGCCCAGGCCCAAGCCCATTTAAATATTTTGGGCCTTGGGTCGGGCTTAGGCCCGCAAATTTTGGTGTTGTTCGGCCCAAGCCTAAGCCCGACCCGTTTCCTTTGGGTCGGGCTTGGGCCAGGACGGTACAAGCCTTGGTTCATTTCCTCGTCATGAAAACCACAACACGAGAAATATGGAAATGATGGATTATGCCACACATTAAAGAGAAGGATTACACATCTGTAAATCAAGCGCAAAAAAAAAGAAGTTACAAGCATAAGAATGTCCACATTAAAGTAGCTATTAAACTATGCATAAGAATCTAAGATGTCTACATAACAGCTAAGTTTGCACATATCTTGAATCTATAACGATGGCTAAATAATAGTAATATTCCAATGAGAAGCCAATGGCTAAACAGTAGCAATATCGGTACTTCAATAATCGTATACAATATACCTTAGTAGGCAAAACATCTTGTCTAAGGCACATGCCCATGTTCGGGATGGGGTCTTGGGCTTTACCCTCGGGCCAACTTCGGGCCCCCGATCGGGCTGGGCCTTGGGCCGGATCGGGTTGGGCCGAGCCAAGCCTGAGCCCGGCCCAAAGTATTTTTGGACCGACATTCTAGGCCTAGGCCCGGCCCAATCCTATTTTGTGCTTGGGCTGGGCCGAGCTTTTTGGGCTGGGCTTCGAGTTGGGCCGGGCCGGCCCAGCCCAATGCCCATCCCTACATGTATCCGATAGTGTGAATGAGACCGGATAACACATGCTTTGGATGTTGTGAGCAGGTTTATGTCGAATCCAGAAAAAGGATCACTAGGTAGGTGTGAAGTGGATCTTGAGGTATTTGAGAGGCACATCATGTTTATGTTTGATGTTCGATGAGGCATGTAATAAGCTACATGACTTACAGATGCTGACATGGCAAGCAATGCAGACCATAGAAAGTCTACTTCTGGATACATCTTCACATTTGCAGAAGAGTGATATCATGGCAATCTAAGATGCAAAAGTACATTGCACTCTCGATGATCGAGGTAGAGTACATTGCTGCAAGGAAAGCCAGTTAGGAAATGTTGTGATTACAACAATTTCTAGCTGAACTTGAACATGATGTCAATGAGTCAATAATATTTTGTTATAGTCAGAGCACCATTGATTTGAGAAAGAGCACGATGCATTTTGCTCGCACGAAGCATATAAATGTGTGATATCATTGATTGAGGGTTCCCATTGATAAGAAGGAACTTATCTTGAAAAAAATCACACATATGAGAATTCATCAGATATGCTAACGATGATCGTGACTCATTACAAATTACAACTCTGTAAAGAGCTGATCAATGTCACCTCCCATTGACCATGATGTTTTCAACATCTCCCATGGGCTAGAGGGGTAGATTGTTGGTAGTAGATGACCTACTATGTATCTAGTCCATATGTATTGATGCACAATAGGTGGCATTGGTGCTGCAGCAAGTGGCCTTGGTCATAGCAGGTGGGGTTGAACAAAAGTTGGTGCTATGGCACGTGGGGCTGAATAGAAGCTGATTTTGTAGCAGGTTGGGCTAACAGTAGCAGAAACCATAGTAGGTGGATCTCTGGAAGCGCAACAGGTTAGTTGCTATGGCGTTCAGGCCATAGTTGGTCGGTCTCTGGAGTCACACTACATGACCTTCTATGGCAATCGCACCACAACAAGTGGTGCATTGCAATTGCAAAAATGAGTTTCCAGTTTTTATGGATGGTCCCACTTGTCTTGGGGGCTACTCCTCCTTTTGTTATGCTATCAAAATAGCAGAGCCCATTAGTTTGAGAGAAACATCCGTGTGCGGGTCCAGTGAATGTCTTTAGTGGCTTCCCTCCTGTAGTGGGCTCCATTCTTGGTGATTTCTTTCCTTCTTCTACCCTGTTGGTGGGGTTTCTTTTTGGATAAACAAACAAGAGGGATTGGCTTGTGTACCATTTTGGCTGGGACATATCACCGACTATAGTAGGGTGGTTTGGGTCGAGAACGCCCCGTGGTTGTTCCCCCTTTCATTTTGAGGGTTTCCACATAAAAATGGTTGTGTGTCTTGGGGTTGCTCGGTGTTTGTGATTTGCTTGCTCATATTGCTTGGGATAGCTATTTGTGTTGCCATCCATCTTGGTTAGGGGATTTTTTATTTCGTCCCACACATTTCCGCGAATAGGGGTTACTCGTGTTCTAAACCCCGACAACTTGTTCATCAACCATTCAACCATATCTAGAAATGCATCGACATGATCGATTTCAACCTTTCCAAAACCCTAATAAATTTATCAAAACAGAGGCTTCGTAGGTACTGAATCAGAATCACGTCCAGCAAAATCCACTACTGTATTGTTTCTTATTCTCCTGAAGCAAAAATAGCATGCCATTATGGTGCAGAGCTCTTGCATAAATAATCCACAAACATCTGTAATATGTTGCATCCAATGATATCTAGATTTCTCTCATTTAAGATCATTTAGCTTACATATGTCCAGGATAATAATTTCTCAAGATCGAGTAACATAGGGACAGTCACTAAAACATCTGTCGCTATAAATTTATTTTGTTGTTGCGAGCTCCCAAAATATGTTCTTAAATGCAGAACCATTATCCTCTCATTCGCGTTTCAGCTTCCTTCTGAATTATTGTATCAATAGTAGGTTAATAATCTATGCACGATATGTAATTTACTCAACACAAAGCACAAAATCCTCTATTCAAAATAGGAGCTGGTATCTTTTTTCCAACAAACATAATGATACAAAATGGCAGAAAAGAATGTGAAATGATCGAGAACAATCTTCTGAAAAGTCATAGATATCTTTCCCATCTTGAAAATGATCATCTAAACCGATTCTTTGCTACCATCATCTTCGTTGTCTTCTCTGTCCATGTCGCTGCTGTGAATGCTATTCTTGGCATTCCAAGCATTTTAAAGTTTTTTTTAATAAAGCCATATATTGGCTATAGTCCTAGTCTTAGTTGGTTAGTGCTAGACCTATTATCTAGCAAGTTGAGATTAGGTGGATGGTCCTCCTTGCATGGAGGAGTTTTTATTTTTTATTATTTTTATTTGCATTCTATTTTTATCCATGAGATGTAGCTATATAAGCATGTGCTCTCAAGCTTCCAAAGCACACATTCACCAAGTGCAATACAACAAGAGTTCTTCTCTTCTTTCTTCTCTTCTCTTAGTGCTTCATCCCTGCTCTCCATCTCCCAAATATCCTTTGTTTTTCTATCATCTGGTATCAGAGCCACTTCTATGGCTATCGTCCCCGGAGAATCGTCATGGGCGCAGCAACTGAGTCGTACGCTCCAGTACCCTCAGTTGACGAACACGAACTACACCAGCTGGGTGATTCGTGTTCAGGCCATAATGGAGGATCAAGGCCTCTGGGGGGCTGTTGCTCCGACAGAGGGAACTCAAGTCGACGCCCGGCTCGACAAGAAGGCGAAGATGCATCTCTTCCAAGCGCTTCCGGAGGATCTCCTCATGTTGGTGGCCAAGAAGACGACGGCAAAGGAAGTTTGGGATTGCCTCAAGACGAGGTTCGTCGGTGTGGACCGAGTTCGGGACGCACGGTTGCAGACGCTGAAGCGGGAGTTCGACGTCATGCGGATGAATGATGGAGAATCCCTCGACCAATACACTGGTCGACTAACCGCCATGTCTGTCAGGTATGCAACTCTTGGCGAGATGATGATAGATCTTATGCTCGTAAAAAAATTGTTCGACACGGTGCTAGAACGGTTTATCAGTGTGATAGCCGGCATCGAGCAATTTTGCGACCTCAAAACCTTGGTTTTTGAGGAGGCCGTCGGCCGACTCAAAGCCTTTGAGGAGCGCACATGCAGGAAGAACACTAGCACAGGTGGAAGCGCAGACGGACAACTGCTCCTCACTCAGGCTGAGTGGGAGGCACGATCTAAGAAGACCGGAGGAGATTTGTCGAAGAACAAAGCTCCCGCAGATGGCGGGAACTGCGGTCGTGGAGGTCGTGGGCGTGGCAGAGGAGGCTACAAAGGTGGTCGTGGAGGACCACGCAAAGATGAAGCAAATGGCTCTAACGGCGGTGGCCGTGATAAGAGTCACATTCGGTGCTATAACTGCAACGAGATGGGACATTACTCGACAAACTGTCGAGTCCCGAGGAAGAAGGAGGAAGCACACTTCGCACGTGCCGAGGACGTTGAACCAGCCCTTCTACTAGCAGTCTCAAATGAGACTTTGCTGGTTGAGGAAGAGCGGCAGGAGGTCGTTATGCTGAATGAGGAGAAGGTGTGGCCAGAGTTGCATGCTACCGAGCATGTTGAGGGACCAACATATGTATGGTACCTCGACAACGGTGCTAGCAATCATATGACCGGCGATGAAGCTAAGTTCCACGAGTTGGATAGAGCAATCACCGGAAGCGTCAGATTTGGCGATGGCTCGACGGTGCAGATCAAGGGGAAGGGATCATTCCTCTTCACATGCAAGAATGGTGATCAATGGCTTCTTCAAGAGGTATTTTTTATCCCTAGACTTCGTAGCAATCTAATAAGCCTTGGTCAACTCACTGAGTCTGGGCACCAAGTTCTTATGGATGAAGATACACTCAGAGTATCTGTCAAGAATATCTCTCGCTTAATCATAAAAGTAAAGAGAACACAGAACCGTCTCTACCGCATCGAGCTACAACTGGCGAGGCCAGTTTCATTATTAGCAAGCCTCGATGATCCTGCATGGTTGTGGCATGCTCCCCTTGGCCACATCAACTTTCCAGCATTGAAGATGCTTGCCAGCAAAGGATTGGCGGCTGGAGTGCCGCTGATTACGCATCTCGACCAGGTGTGCCGAACTTGTCTAGCGGCAAAGCAGACAAGATTAACGTTCCCGAAAGCAGCCAAGTACCAAGCACAGAAGCTGCTCGAACTTCTACACATTGATTTGTGTGGACCGATAACGCCCTCGACTCCAGGTGGTAATCATTATTTTATGCTAATTGTAGATGATTACTCTCGGTGGATGTGGCTACATGTACTCAAAACAAAGGATCAAGCATATTCGGCATTCATGAAGACCAAGTTGCTAGCAGAGAACACGAGTAATTATCGTGTTAAGGCTATCCGATCCGATCGCGGAGGAGAGTTCTTATCAGGCGAGTTCACAAAGATGTGCGAGCAGGCAGGGATCGAGCGTCACCTCACCGCACCATATTCACCCCAGCAAAATGGTGTGGTGGAGCGACGTAACCGTACGGTGATGGATATGGCACGCTCACTTCTCAAAAGTATGAGTGTACCAAGCAAGTTTTGGGGGGAGGCAGTACGGCATGCCGTCTATCTCCTCAATCGCCTCCCAACCAAAGCGATGGGCGATCGCACCCCATTCGAGGCGTGGACGGGAAAGAAGCCACATCTAGCACATGTTCGAGTGTTCGGATGCATGGCACATGCTAAGGTGACCATTCCAAACCTCAAGAAGCTTGATGATCGCAGTCAACCGATGGTGTACCTAGGTGTCGAAGAAGGTTGCAAGGCCCACCGCTTACTGGACCCCCATCGAGGAAAAATCCATGTAAGTCGTGATGTTATATTTGAAGAAAATGTGCAGTGGAAATGGTCTGCTGATGTGGAAAGTGGTCAATCACCCAATTTTGTGATTGAGGAGGACGTCAACACCGAACCGGTTGAAGTCTGCTCAGCTCCATTGTTGGGTACTTCGGCAAATGAGCCAACATCAGAGCCCGAGCCATCTACACCGACCTCTCCAATAGATGCTGCATCAAGCTCGTCATCAACACCCAGTAGCATCAGGAATACTCCGGAGGTCATGCCATCTGCGACAGAAGATGTTGACCAGGGTAGGCACTCACCTACACTTTGGTCAGGAGGACAAGTCGACAGCGACGGTGCACCTGTCCGTTATAGGTCCATGGCTGACATCATGCGTGATGCTCCGCACATGGATCTAACAGAAGAGGAAGTGATGCTCACAGAGACGGAGGAACCTTCATGCTTCAAGGAGGCTGTTGGTCATCCAGCATGGGATGACGCCATGGCTCAAGAGATTGAAGCCATCGAAAAAAATGCGACGTGGTCACTCACCACGTTACCGGCGGGACATAAAGCTATAGGGCTTAAATGGATGTACAAACTCAAAAAGAACTCAGATGGTGAAGTTATCAAATACAAGGCCCGCCTTGTTGCAAAAGGGTATGTACAACAACAAGGCATTGACTTTGAAGAAGTCTTTGCTCCAGTTGCTCGCCTTGACACAATACGTGTCATTTTAGCTGTTGCGGCCAATCGAGGATGGCAAGTTCATCACCTTGACGTCAAGTCAGCATTCTTGAATGGTGAACTCGAAGAAGAAGTTTATGTGACCCAGCCTGAGGGGTTCACAGTAAAAGGAAAAGAGCATATGGTGCTCAAGCTGAGCAAAGCGCTCTATGGGCTTTGACAGGCACCACGCGCATGGCACATGCGCCTTGATAGAAGCTTGAAGCAGCTCGGCTTCACAGGATGTACACAGGAGAAAGCCGTGTATTGAAGGGGCGAGGCCGCGATGGGCATCATCGTCGGTGTTTATGTCGATGACTTGATCGTCACAGGAGAAGATCCAGAGTTAATTGCAAACTTCAAGAAGCAGATGATGGGAGAGTTTGAGATGAGCGATCTCGGCTTACTCACATACTACCTCGGACTTGAGGTGGAACAAGGAGAAGGTGGCATCTCACTCAAGCAGACGGCCTATGCTAAGAAGGTACTAAATGAATTTAACATGTCTGATTGTAATCCTTGTAAGATTCCCATGGAGCCAAGATCACATCTGCACAAGGATCCAGACGGACAACCTGTTGATGCCACCTACTACCGGCGTGTCATCGGGTGTTTGCGCTATCATCTTCACACTAGGCCGGATCTCTCCTACGCTGTTGGAGTGGCGAGTCGATTCATGGAGAAGCCTACAATGATGCATCACAAGGTTGTGAAGCAAATTCTCAGGTATCTCAAAGGCACCATCGACTTCGGACTTGTCTACAAGAAAGGAGGTGAGGAAGAAGTAATCACTGGCTATACAGATAGTGATCTGGCTGGTGATATGGATGATCGGAAGAGCACAGGTGGCATGGCATTCTACATCAACAACTGTCTTGTTTCATGGAACTCACAGAAACAAAAGACAGTAGCTCTTTCATCCTGTGAGGCTAAGTTCATGGCGGCAACTGCAGCAGCATGCCAAGCACTCTAGCTTAGAGCATTATTGGCTGAACTGATCGGAACAGAATCAAGGATGGTGAAGCTGTTCGTTGACAACAAGTCTGCAATAGCTCTTATGAAGAATCCGGTCTTCCATGGACGAAGTAAGCACATCGACACAAAATATCATTTCATTCGTGATTGTGTCGAAAGAAGGTTGATTAGCGTCGAGTTCATTCGCACCGATGACCAACGGGCCGATGCGCTGACAAAGGCATTACCGATAGCAAGATTGGCGACTATGCGTCATTTACTTGGAGTCCGTGATCTCGGGGTATGCCAAGATTAAGGGGGAGAATGTGAATGCTATTCTTGGCATTCCAAGCATTTTAAAGTTTTATTTAATAAAGCCATATATTGGCTATAGTCCTAGTCTTAGTTGGTTAGTGCTAGACCTATTATCTAGCAAGTTGAGATTAGGTGGATGGTCCTCCTTGCATGGAGGAGTTTTTATTTTTTATTATTTTTATTTGCATTCTATTTTTATCCATGAGATGTAGCTATATAAGCATGTGCTCTCAAGCTTCCAAAGCACACATTCACCAAGTGTAATACAACAAGAGTTCTTCTCTTCTTTCTTCTCTTCTCTTAGTGCTTCATCTCTGCTCTCCATCTCCCAAATATCCTTTGTTTTTCTATGACCGAGTTCGGGACGCACGGTTGCAGACGCTGAAGCGGGAGTTCGACGTCATGCGGATGAATGATGGAGAATCCCTCGACCAATACACCGGTCGACTAACCGCCATGTCTGTCAGGTATGCAACTCTTGGCGAGACGATGACAGATCTTATGCTCGTAAAAAAATTGTTCGACACGGTGCCAGAACGGTTTATCAGAGTGATAGCCGGCATCGAGCAATTTTGCGACCTCAAAACCTTGGTTTTTGAGGAGGCCGTCGGCCGACTCAAAGCCTTTGAGGAGCGCCCATGCAGGAAGAACACTAGCACAGGTGGAAGCGCAGACGGACAACTGCTCCTCACTCAGGCCGAGTGGGAGGCACGATCTAAGAAGACCGGAGGAGATTTGTCGAAGAACAAAGCTCCCGCAGATGGCGGGAACCGCGGTCGTGGAGGTCGTGGGCGTGGCAGAGGAGGCTACAAAGGTGGTCGTGGAGGACCACGCAAAGATGAAACAAATGGCTCTAACGGCGGTGGCCGTGATAAGAGTCACATTCGGTGCTATAACTGCAACGAGATGGGACATTACTCGACAGACTGTCGAGTCCCGAGGAAGAAGGAGGAAGCACACTTCGCACATGCCGAGGACATTGAACCAGCCCTTCTACTAGCAGTCTCAAATGAGACTTTGCTGGTTGAGGAAGAGCGGCAGGAGGTCGTTATGCTGAATGAGGAGAAGGTGTGGCCGGAGTTGCATGCTACCGAGCATGTTGAGGGACCAACAGATGTATGGTACCTCGACAACGATGCTAGCAATCATATGACCGGCGATGAAGCTAAGTTCCACGAGTTGGATAGAGCAATCACCGGAAGCGTCAGATTTGGCGATGGCTCGACGGTGCAGATCAAGGGGAAGGGATCAATCCTCTTCACATGAAAGAATGGTGATCAATGGCTTCTTCAAGAGGTATTTTTTATCCCTAGACTTCGTAGCAATCTAATAAGTCTTGGTCAACTCACTGAGTCTGGGCACCAAGTTCTTATGGATGAAGATACACTCAGAGTATCTGTCAAGAATACCTCTCGCTTAATCATAAAAGTAAAGAGAACACAGAACCGTCTCTACCGCATCGAGCTACAACTGGCGAGGCCAGTTTCATTATTAGCAAGCCTCGATGATCGTGCATGGTTGTGGCATGTTCGCCTTGGCCACATCAACTTTCCAGCATTGAAGATGCTTGCCAGCAAAGGATTGGCGGCTGGAGTGCCGCTGATTACGCATCCTGACCAGGTGTGCCGAACTTGTCTAGCGGCAAAGCAGACAAGATTAACGTTCCCGAAAGCAGCCAAGTACCAAGCACAGAAGCCACTTGAACTTCTACACATTGATTTGTGTGGACCGATAACGCCCTCGACTCCAGGTGGTAATCATTATATTATGCTAATTGTAGATGATTACTCTCGGTGGATGTGGCTACATGTACTCAAAACAAAGGATCAAGCATATTCGGCATTCATGAAGACCAAGTTGCTAGCAGAGAACACGAGTAATTATCGTGTTAAGGCTATCCGATCCGATCGCGGAGGAGAGTTCTTATCAGGCGAGTTCACAAAGATGTGCGAGCAGGCAGGGATCGAGCGTCACCTTACCGCACCATATTCACCCCAGCAAAATGGTGTGGTGGAGCGACGTAACCGTACGGTGATGGATATGGTACGCTCACTTCTCAAAAGTATGAGTGTACCAAGCAAGTTTTGGGGGGAGGCAGTACGACATGCCGTCTATCTCCTCAATCGCCTCCCAACCAAAGCGATGGGCGATCGCACCCCGTTCGAGGCGTGGACGGGAAAGAAGCCACATCTAGCACATGTTCGAGTGTTCGGCTGCATGGCACATGCTAAGGTGACCATTCCAAACCTCAAGAAGCTTGATGATCGCAGTCAACCGATGGTGTACCTAGGTGTCGAAGAAGGTTGCAAGGCCCACCGCTTACTGGACCCCCATCGAGGAAAAATCCATGTAAGTCGTGATGTTATATGTGAAGAAAATGTGCAGTGGAAATGGTCTGCTGATGTGGAAAGTGGTCAATCACCCAATTTTGTGATTGAGGAGGACGTCAACACCGAACCGGTTGAAGTCTGCTCAGCTCCATTGTTGGGTACTTCGGCAAATGAGCCAACATCAGAGCCCGAGCCATCTACACCGACCTCTCCAATAGATGCTGCATCAAGCTCGTCATCAACACCCAGTAGCATCAGGAATACTCCGGAGGTCATGCCATCTGCGACAGAAGATGTTGACCAGGGTAGGCACTCACCTACACTTTGGTCAGGAGGACAAGTCGACAGCGACGGTGCACCTGTCCGTTATAGGTCCATGGCTGACATCATGCGTGATGCTCCGCACATGGATCTAACAGAAGAGGAAGCGATGCTCACAGAGACGGAGGAACCTTCATGCTTCAAGGAGGTTGTTGGTCATCCAGCATGGGATGACGCCATGGCTCAAGAGATTGAAGCCATCGAAAAAAATGCGACGTGGTCACTCACCACGTTACCGGCGGGACATAAAGCTATAGGGCTTAAATGGGTGTACAAACTCAAAAAGAACTCAGATGGCGAAGTTATCAAATACAAGGCCCGCCTTGTTGCAAAAGGGTATGTACAACAACAAGGCATTGACTTTGAAGAAGTCTTTGCTCCAGTTGCTCGCCTTGACACAATACGTGTCATTTTAGCTGTTGCGGCCAATCGAGGATGGCAAGTTCATCACCTTGACGTCAAGTCAGCATTCTTGAATGGTGAACTCGAAGAAGAAGTTTATGTGACCCAGTCTGAGGGGTTCACAGTAAAAGGAAAAGAGCATATGGTGCTCAAGCTGAGCAAAGCGCTCTATGGGCTTCGACAGGCACCACGCGCATGGCACATGCGCCTTGATAGAAGCTTGAAGCAGCTCGGCTTCACAGGATGTACACAGGAGAAAGTCGTGTATAGAAGGGGCGAGGCCGCGATGGGCATCATCGTCGGTGTTTATGTCAATGACTTGATCGTCACAGGAGAAGATCCAGAGTTAATTGCAAACTTCAAGAAGCAGATGATGGGAGAGTTTGAGATGAGCGATCTCGGCTTACTCACATACTACCTCGGACTTGAGGTGGAACAAGGAGATGGTGGCATCTCACTCAAGCAGACGGCCTATGCTAAGAAGGTACTAAATGAATTTAACATGTCTGATTGTAATCCTTGTAAGATTCCCATGGAGCCAAGATCACATCTGCACAAGGATCCAGACGGACAACCTGTTGATGCCACCTACTACCGGCGTGTCATCGGGTGTTTGCGCTATCTTCTTCACACTAGGCCGGATCTCTCCTACGTTGTTGGAGTGGCGAGTCGATTCATGGAGAAGCCTACAATGATGCATCACAAGGTTGTGAAGCAAATTCTCAGGTATCTCAAAGGCACCATCGACTTCGGACTTGTCTACAAGAAAGGAGGTGAGGAAGAAGTAATCACTGGCTATACAGATAGTGATCTGGCTGGTGATATGGATGATCGGAAGAACACAGGTGGCATGGCATTCTACATCAACAACTGTCTTGTTTCATGGAACTCACAGAAACAAAAGACAGTAGCTCTTTCATCCTGCGAGGCTGAGTTCATGGCGGCAACTGCAGCAGCATGCCAAGCACTCTGGCTTAGAGCATTATTGGCTGAACTGATCGGAACAGAATCAAGGATGGTGAAGCTGTTCGTTGACAACAAGTCTGCAATAGCTCTTATGAAGAATCCGGTCTTCCATGGACGAAGTAAGCACATCGACACAAAATATCATTTCATTCGTGATTGTGTCGAAAGAAGGTTGATTAGCGTCGAGTTCATTCGCACCGATGACCAACGGGCCGATGCGCTGACAAAGGCATTACCGATAGCAAGATTGGCGACTATGCGTCATTTACTTGGAGTCCGTGATCTCGGGGTATGCCAAGACTAAGGGGGAGAATGTGAATGCTATTCTTGGCATTCCAAGCATTTTAAAGTTTTTTTTAATAAAGCCATATATTGGCTATAGTCCTAGTCTTAGTTGGTTAGTGCTAGACCTATTATCTAGCAAGTTGAGATTAGGTGGATGGTCCTCCTTCCATGGAGGAGTTTTTATTTTTTATTATTTTTATTTGCATTCTATTTTTATCCATGAGATGTAGCTATATAAGCATGTGCTCTCAAGCTTCCAAAGCACACATTCACCAAGTGCAATACAACAAGAGTTCTTCTCTTCGTTCTTCTCTTCTCTTAGTGCTTCATCCCTGCTCTCCATCTCCCAAATATCCTTTGTTTTTCTATCAGCTGCCGCGTCTATGGACTTCGAATCAGGTCTAGTTCATATCCCCATAGGTTCATTAAGACGAGACATCATCCATTTTCGCATGTGGACGCATGGAAGATCCATTCCTTCCCTACGATAAACGGCAAGATGAACGTGAAGTTGATTGACTAATTTAATAAATCCAGCTCATTTAAATGAAGGTCACAGGTAACTACACTAACAGTGATTTCCACAACAACTTGCGTATACTCGTGATAGCAAACTCGCGTCCCCCCCCCCCCCCCCCCCCCTTCCTTTAAATGAAGGTCACAGGTATAAATTAATACTCCCACCTTCCTTGACGTCGATGGACCAAATACCATGATATCGATCTTAATGTCCGTGTATAATTAACAGAAGAAGACCAGTTGCGTCCCATTTGTTCACTTTCTACAAAGGATCAACATGCAGACAGACGTCAATCCCATCCGACTGTAATCAATATTTGCCAGTGTTAATCCCCGTACTAATTAACATCAATCGTTCCTTCCAACAGAACCATACGTAAGCCTTCCAGATTGTTAATGGTTCTTCTGGAATGTTATATCGTATTCGATAGGGCACCTGCAAATAGGGGAACGTGGCACTAGTACTATGTTGCCAAATTCAATTCGTCTTTGCCGACAAGGAGGATTTCATACGTATTTTGATTGGTCTGTGATTAATCTACAAAACAAATATTTGCAATCCTCATTATAGCAGGGGGAGGGAAATGTTGGTATATATCTGTATCATGCACAGCCAAAACATGCAAGCTGGTGGTCTTAAATGAATGAGAGGACTCAACAAGTTGATGATTAATAGTGGCCCTCATGGTTATAAATGCCTCTCATTGTAGGCTTCTTGAGCGACAGTCTGTCACTCCATCTCCTAGGATATCATGTCCATTTCTCTTAAAAACTGTTCAATTTGTACTTTGTAGGTTTGGTTCTTTACATCCAAATCTTAGAAAATGAATCTTTATATTGATTTGAGTATCTATCTATGTTAAATTCATTATCATGGACAGTGTTAGTTGCAAAATTATCCTTGATCTTGAAATCCGCAATGAATATCGCAGGGACGAAGCCAAAAAATTCTTCTTGGAGGGGCTAAATTATTTCGGAGAAAGGAAATTATTTAGATATTATTTATCTAATTTATCTTATCATTTTAATTGTTAATATTTGGAGAGGGACTCCTCTGTTGTATTGTGTGTTACAAAAGAGGTGTTGTAACTTTTTTTCAAATTTGTTTCTTAAAATCCAATCTTATAGAGAGAATCTTCAAATAATGTTATGTATATCCTCCTAATTTGGCTCAAATCCAAGATCATTTGCTATTTTATACCAATGATAAAAAGTTTGATTCTCTTTTAAATGGGATTTACGTTGCTTAAATGTTGATTGAACTTTTAACCACTACGATAAATTAGGAAATATCATCAGATTTGAGCGAAATTTGGAGCATATTTAGAACATTAACGGAAGTTTCAATTTATGAGGTTGGATTTGTGGAAACGAATTCAATCTATAAGGCGAGCTTGCAATAATTCGATAATTGATTGAAATTAATATTGGGAAGGTTTTTTTTTACAAAAAAACCCATATAAAGTTATAATTGAACATAAATAATATCTATAAACATCATATTGAGCAAAAGATCCCTACAAAACTCTTCATATCACTGAAATACACATTTATTAATGTGATATTAAGTAATACCATTAGATTTAATATATTCAAACAAGTAACACTATATAGATATGTGTACCAATCCCTTATCATATTTGTTTATACATATTTTGACATGTGTACATGTATCAGTATACTATTTTAAAATTGATGTAGATAAAAATAAGGCTGCAAATATGCGGATACAAATATGTATTTGTATCCATATATGCATACACTAGAAAAATATGTAACCATATCCATTTTAAGATCCTAAAAAATGAAAGAGGTATCCAAATCCATATCCGTATAGGCTAAGAAATATAAAAGAAAAATTGTTATATATACCATATATGCTAAAAAAAACTATATATCAGTAACAGAATATATCTAGAATGTTTTCATGATGGGTTCTCCACCCGTTAAACTATTTCCAAATGTATCTCATGCATAACGGGCGGCGACCTATTTGAAAAGCTTCTTTTTTCAAAGAAAATAATATCACATCATTTTAGTCTATGCTATCAAAACAACAACAGCAAAAGAAAACATGCATTAAAGATCATTGTCACCACCTATACCTCTTCCACATCGATATCACTTCATCAATACAACATCCTTGTTCCTTCTGATATGGTTGCGCTTGCAGGTAACAACACGATCAACATGTCTCCCAATCACATGTTCTTAATAAGAAATGAATAGGTTAATATGCAATAAATTACGTATACACACGCGCATTCAAACACATATTACTCAGATAAGTAACTCACTATTTTCTCTTTAGAATGGAAATTAAAGGACGTCCTAAGCTATACACTATACGATAAATCAATATCAGCCAGCACACTATTACGAGGACATGTTGAGGGCATGTTATCACAAGTCCTTTTGCAAGGACATTAGGAGCATTGTCCACATCATACTTTTTCACAAATAAAATGAAAGAGGCATGGGAATGTGAATTTTAAATTGATGCTGAGGACCATTGCGAGGACATTGAGACAACATGTGTCCTTGCAAAAAAATTTAAACAAAATCAGATTCATTCTTTATCTTCCTCATTTCATCCAAATCTTTCTCCATTTCTTCTTCTCTGTGATAATTCGTAGACATTTTCACAATCTACATCATCGAATTTCATCATAGTGGATCCTGCTAGCAACGTCTTTAATTGCGATTCTCTTAGCAAGTCATAACTAGGTATGGCATATAAATTTTTTGTTCATTTTTTACATTGTTTGATGAACCCTAAAATTAGGAGTTTTAACAGTGAATTTTATTGTGTTGCCAGTGCAACTCTCAATTCAAATTATCAAACAATTTTTAAGTTTTCTATATTTTTTTAAATCGGTATAAAAGGTTCGAGGTTGAATTCAGAGAGGTAAACTTGTGAAGCTAAGCAGTGTTGTAGATCTATTCATTTAGGGGTTTTCTGATTTTTTGTGGATTTTAAAAGTATTTTATGAATTTTTAGTTATTTTATGTATTTTGTTCTTTTTGTCATTGTGGTTATACCAAATAGGTATACATTTTATATTTTTTATGTATTTTATATTTTTAAAATTTTTATTTTATGATATTTTATTTTATTTTCTACTAATTTTTATTAGTGGAAAAATGTTTATGTATAGAAGAAATATAAGTACAAGTAATTTTTTTGTACTTTTAAATATACACAATATACTTAAAACTAAGAATGAGTTTTAATTTTTATTTCATATTTATTATTGCGTTTATGGTGATTTTTGAAGTATTTTTATTATTTTTATGAATTTTATATTAATTTTAAGTTGAAAACTAGATTTTCTTCAAAAATAGTTTTTGGTATTCTAAAATAGTAAATAGTAAATAAATATTTTGCTTTTGTTTTTAATATGTAGAATATTTCAATACCTTTATTTTGTACGTCATGCATATTTATAGAGTCTTCCTATGATTTATTATGATTTTATAATTTTTATACATTTTTTATATTTAAATTTTAGAGTTTTTATTTTTATTTTTATTTTTTGTGTATGTTATAATAAGAAAAAAGGTAACTAATATAGTTTTATGAGTTATTTGAATTTTATGGATTTTTTAAGTTGAAATGTAATTTGTATTTATGTTTTGAATTATCAAATTAAGTAAATGATTTTTACTTTTTTGAAACTAATTTAGTACCATATAGAGTATATTATATATTTATCACTATTTTCATTTTATTTTTATTGTTGATATTTTATTTATTATCGAAATTATAGTTATATTTCATAGTTTGTAATAGAGGAGTATAAGCGTATTTATATCAAAATAGTGTTGCATGTAAGAAAAATAGAAAATGTTGGTGTAATCATGCAAAAACACCATGAAACACGTGAATAACCACATGCTTGAGCTTAGGCCAGATTTGTTAATAATTCGCATAAGGTTGGAGGTAATTTCGTAAAATATCCAACAGATCCTGTGCATTGCACATGTCTGTGCCTAGTCGACGTACAGCGGAGATAGGGTAGTTCGTTAGAAGATTTAAAGGTTTAATATGTATTATTAAGTTGATTGATTGTGTTGATAAAGTCTAGTGAAATTTCTCCTTTTAGAACACAATCTATAGAAAATTCTAGTGTCAATCTGTTTAGTTCTTTAGTGTAATATATGATTTTTAGATAGGTTTACAACACTTGTATTACCACACAATATCTTAACTACGTTGAATTTTAATTCAAAGTCATTTGAGGTTTGTTTCATCCACAACACTTGCGAACATGCAAGAGAGGTTGATATGTATCCATCTTCTATTATTATTAAGGCTATACAATTTGATTCTTAGAGAACAAAGAGACATGACCATTTCCAAGGAAATGATATAATAATACTCTTCATATAAGTAATACTTCTAGCAAAATCAACATTAGCATATGATTTAGTTTCAAGATGTGATGATCTAAGATAATACAAGGTATAGTTATAACTATCTTTCTTAGATAAGATCCTTTTTATAGCTTTTAAGTGACTATTTATAGTTAATTGGAACCTAGCATAAAGACAGATACTAAAAAGTATGTTTGATCTTATAGCAGTAAGATACAATAATGAACCAATCATACATATGTGTTAAGTCACATAAATATCCTCACCTTTTTCATCTACATCAAGCCACACTTGAGCTTCCATTAGTGTCATCATAACTTTTGCATCTTTCCTTCCTGAATCTTTTAAGAAAATCCTGAGAGTACTTCATTCGACTTACAAAGATCCCTTGCAGTAGATGTTAAACATACAAAACTAAGAAAAAGTGGAGTCCTCCCATGAGGCTCATTTTAAATTTCTCCTACATCAACTTAGAAAATTTTATACATAAATATTCTTTAATAGCTCTAAAGATAATGTCATAAAAATATATCTTTGAACTTTTAAGAGATCGTTGAATTTCTAGTAAGCAAGGATGAAACAACTTCTCCTATTTAAACATTATCATATAATAGAAATGATTTCAATCTATCATATCATGCTCTTGATGCCTACTTTAGTCCATATAAAAAAATTATTCTATTTATAAATGAATTCAAGGTTATCTTTATCAGCAGAACAAGGTGGTTGTTTAATAAAACATTCTTCTTTCTAATGCCAATTAAGAAAAGCATTATTCAAATCCACTAGATAGAGTTTAATGTTTAATTGTGCAACAAAGGTAATTAAGTAACATCCTAATTGATTCTAATCTTGTTATAGGTGCATAGGTTCATCAAAGTATATGCCTTCCTATTGGTTGTAAACATCGTGTAACTAGTATGCTTTTGTTCTTAATCACTTGACCTTCTTTATTTGACTTGTTTCTGAAAACACGTGTAGTTCCAATTATTGAGGTATTTTCTTATTTAGATACTAATTCGTATACTTCATTTCTTATAAATTGGTTAAGCTCTTATTGCATTGAAATTATTCAAGATTTGTCCTTTAATGCATCATCCACATTACTAGGTTCTATTTAAGAAACATAAGAATCAAGAACAAAGTTAATATAATAATTATTATTATTAGTTGAGCACTTGTTTTGACTTCATATGACATTTTTTGGGGTGTTCGTTATAGAAGATTCATTCCTTTGGTAGATTGTGTGCATTACTATCTTTAATCTTACTTATATCAATGAAGGCTTGTTCTTCCTCCTCATCTTCTTTAATTTCTTATTTATTTAACTCTTGTGGATTTTTATTGTGATTTACATGCATTGTTTCTTCAACAATTGAAGATGTTTTGTTAAAATCTGTATAAGTTGTACTACAGCTTGAATATCTAGTGAGACAGTTGCTTTCAGACACCTTGAAATAGCTTATCTTGTGAATTTTATCATAATAAACTTCATAGCTTGTATGCTTAAGGATTGATCGTATTAATACTTTATTTAATACATAACATGCAATATTAGTTGCTTCGTTCTAAAAATTTTTAGATAGACTATATTATACTAATAAAGTTCTAGCACATTCTTGTAGTGTTTTATTATATCTTTCTACAAATCCATTTTATTGAGGTGCTCTTGGAAAAGAATATTTGTGTTTTACTTTATGTTTTCACAAAACTTGGTGAAATTTTTATTTTCAAATTATCCTCCATGATCAATATAATTTTATGAATTTCTTCATTCTTTTCTTTTTTAAATGGATTTTAAAAGTTTATAAACAGATGATATAGTATGAGTTTTTAGGAAGATGATCCAAGTAAACTTTGAGTAATCATATACAATTACAAGGTTGTATCTACAATCACGAAGGCTTTCTAGTCGTGTTGGTCCAAACAGATCTAAATGAAGTAGTTCATAGGGTCTAGTTGTTAAGGCTAAGTTTTTTTCCTTTGAAAGAGCTTTTGTGGAGTTCTCCTCGTGAACAAGCATCATAGGATGTATTTATGTTGATAATATTTATAAGCAATCCACTCACTAAGTTAGTTTTAATAGGCTTGTTTATGTACTTCGGGTGTAAGAGACCTAGTCTTCTATGCAAAATGTTGACATCGTTATTACCTGCAATAAAATAATGATAAACATTATATTTCGTAAACTCTACAGTATAGATATCTTTGAATATGTTTCCAATTAGAAAAGGATCATTAGTAAATTTATCAAGTATTTTAACACAACTAGATTAAAACACAACATTAAATCATTTATCATAAATTCGACTTACATTAAGTAATTTATACTTGAATCCATTAAATAAAGAAATATTATGAAAAGTAATTTTATCCTTACCAACCTGTTCAATACCTATAATACATCCCTTGGGGTTTCTCCCAAAGGTGTGTGATCCTACTTTTTGTTTCAGGGTGGTAAATAGCTTCTTTTCTTATACAATATGTTTGAAGCGTCATGAATCCATGATATATTGGCTTCCTCCCTCTTTTTCCTACGACAGTTTAGGTTTATGTCATTCTTATACCAATATGCTTTGATGCTTACAGCCAAATTTCAGATAGTATATAAATCTATTTCTTGTTATCTACATTATCTCCACCTACAAAATAAGTTTTAAGAAGATCTTTTGGTACCTATATTTTGGGGCACACTATGGTTGGATTTTTTCCAATTTGACTAAATAGCATACTTTTATATTAAAATCACAAATAAATCCTAATCCATTTTTATAGAGCTTTTTTAGAACCAAGCAGTTTATTAAAGTTCTATTTTCCTTTAGTTAATTTAGGAATATAATTTTTGTGTCTACACAATTTACTTTACGACTAATAATTAATTTTAAAAAAGTTATATTTTCTTTAAAGTAAGATGATTATACATCAAAATTTTATGTTTTACAAACTAATTTATTTATCTCTTTAACTAACTTTTCAAGAGATGCAAAAACTTCATGAAAAGCATCTAAAAGTTCATTGTAAATGAAAAAGTGATTTTCAATTTGTTAAATTTGTGATTTTAATGGCTTGTGGATATGCGAAAATCAAATAATTTGAGAAAAATTTATATCAACTAGAAGTCGTCTAAGTGAGAAGAAGCATAGGGCAAGTTGGGGGTCGAACATCGAGACTTTGGGTACTTGCGCAACATTTTATTGTATTAACATAGGCATTTTTGACTTTATTAGATTTGAATTCCTATTTTTATTTCCCTACCTACGACCTCCAAATGAAGTAGAACCTATACCACTAGATTTTAGAGAATATCGAGATCACATCAATTCTCGGAAAAAAATTTAGATTTTTCTGCATTTTTTGGTTGTTTTTGGAATATCTAAAGGTTTGTATGTAATTTAAGAGAAAGCCAGAGATTCAATTGTGAAAAATAAAACTAGACCTTTTCATTTTTTTACTAAACAGTGGGTACATTATGAGCAAAAGAAAATAAGTATTTAATATTTAAATGGGCCCATATAGGACTTAGAGTAATTAAGAGAAAATTAATAAAAAAGGTGCAATTTTCAGATAATAAAATAATCAAAATGAAGAAAATTGCAAAAAAAATGATAGAGTTTTCAAGATATTGTACTTTGGATTAAAAAATATTAAAAGCTTACATAAAAATAATAAAATTAAGGAAAGCAAGTTAGTCTTCAATACCAAAGGTAGCATAGGGTCATACCACGATATTCATAAGGAGCATGGAAGGGTGTTAGCCAATAAGGGGATGTTTGTTGACGGTTGTTGCGAGCATTACATGTAGTGGACGATTCTTGAGCTTACAATGGCGAGTTTGAAGTGGTTACATCATTGCCAACAATTGTTTCTCTTTTTTATTTTATATGTATATACTTTATTCATTTTCATTGACTGAATTCAACTTTTATTTTTTTGTTTTTAAGTTTTTATTTTATTTTTTATTTTCGATTATATATATTTTTTTAGTTTTAATTTTTTAGTTTTTGTTTTATTTTTAATTATATTTAAATTTTTTTATTTTATATCTTCTTAATATTTTTTACCTTTACTGTTATTTTCTATTTTATAATTTTCATTTGTTTATTGCATTCAACTTTTTATTTATTTAGATTTTATGCTTTTATCATAATTATATTTTTTAAATTTTTAGTTTTTTAATTTTTAAATTTTTTATAATATTTTATTTCAGTTTTATTTTGTTTTTAAATTCTTATGTTTTAAAATTTTAATTTTAATTTTTATTTTTTGAATATGTTTTTTAATTATTTTATATTTACGTCTTATTTTATCTTTTTAAAAATTCATCCTTTTTCTTTTTGTTAATTTTTAATTTTTTATTTTCATCGTGAATCCAAGCTTCATAAATCTTGTTCTTTCTTGAACCCATGTTTCATTCTCCTTGTTCTTGCATAATTTTCATGAACTCGGGTTTCATGCACCTTATTCTTCCATACTAAGCTAAAAACCATACTAAATCACATGTAATTAATTATTAACATCACCTTCTTATAAACACACTCCTCGAAATAAATACCACTTATTGACAATCAAAAATAAAAAAAGGCAAAAAAAACAAAAGGGAAAAGAAAGAAGAAATATTGTATGCTTATATAAATATAAACTAACTAGAAAAAAACAGAATACATAAGCGTGTAAGTACTTTTTATAAGCCAAACCTATAGATCAAGGCCTTTATCCTTAATTGACTCTATAAGAAGTAGAAAAATTAGGAAAATTTCAAATAGAGCATCCTAGTTTACAAAACATGACCTATTATACATATACATAAAATACAAACACATTCGGCCATATTTGTTTATAGGTTAACTTTTCTTGACATTATTCCTTTTCCATTGTTTACATAACAATAAGCACAAAAATAGATAAAACAAATCAAAAGCAAAACCCTTAATAATCGCGAAGGAAATACAAATCATAATTTGCTAATATGACAAATTAATTTCCAAGTTTGCATCTATTGTTGTACAAATTGAAGGGGATCAAGCTGGCCTTTAAACTTCATTGTACAACAAATACTAACTTATAAAAATAATGTAAAAGTACTAAAGTTGAATGATTGAGTTTTGACCTTTTGCACCCATCGTATACATATTTGGCATATTATCAAAACATCGTGCATTTCTCTACTTTTCATTTTAACTCTAATTAACCCAGTTATTTTGTACTTTCTCATAAAAACATATAAAAAATATAAAACAAAGCAAAAAATGTCAACTTTCACATATAACAAAAAAATATACCCATTTTTAAAAAAATGTCTATACTCATAGCCTCTTGATGATATTCTGCCATTTGATGATATGGAGGATTTCCATGAGAGCTTCCAATAAGAGTCAATTCCTTTAGCACCTAGGTGAACAAAATCAGAGGGAGAGTCGGAAAAGCAATGCAAGCGGCAAAAACGATGATGAATTCTAAAGCGTAAATGCTCACCTTGCCTCCAGCACTCTACATGCAAGGATGCTCAGCAGAATTGAAACCTATCTACATGCAAATGCGAGCCGATGAAATCGTCCTAAGTTGAGAAGATGTTATTAGCATGAAGCACATTTTTCAAAATTTCAATAAGTCCAAACGTTCTCTATAGGAGCATGCAATGGTGATTAATATGTTTGGACCTAATACTAGGACAAGCATATCCTACAACTAAGGCCTCAATCACACAAAAGAAATAAAAATAAAATCGGAAAATAAAATAAAAAAGAATGCGAAGAAAACCACGAGAAAACCGCGATGATCCCCCAAGTGAACAATCACTTGGAAATTAGGCCCGAATGTCCAAGTCCTGAGTACCTGTATTATTATAATAAAAGAGTCTCTCTCTCACTTAAATTACAAAATTAAATACCGGAAATAAATGCTGCTACTAAAGGTAGAGCTCAATCTTCAAAAATCTCTCTTTATCTCCTTGGTGCTAGGCTGGCAGATGTCGGCTTCACGTGGGTGCACAGGCGCCTAAGATGGAGTGCCCCCCTCGATCCACAGTTCCTCACACAAAGTCAACAAAAGAGGAGGTTAGACAGCTCAACAGATATATCAAAAATAAGGAAAATAAAATAAGCAAAAATAAAAGCTGCCAAAATAGGCAAACAATCACAAGCACAAACAAGAACCCGAACTACGCGTTGTTGCTCCTCGGCAACGGCGTCATTTGTTGAACACGAAAATCAGGAGGTCGTGTCGATTCACAAGGCGAATCAACAGCCACTGATTTGACCTCACGTGAAATCCGCAATTCAAACAACAATTAACCCACAATAACAATCAAGTAATCACAAGCAAATGTGGAGTTAAAATTTATTATAACTCTACAATAAGTGTGTATAGTGCAAGTATATGTAGAGTGTCGAACACAGGGAGCAGACAGGTAGAACGAGGCAAAATGCACAAAAATGTGAATGTGAAGATTTGTCTATTTATGTTATTTCTGTGGATTTTTTATTTTTCTATTTTTATTTATTTTTAATTTTATATTTTTATATTTGATTTTCATTTTTTTTAATTTTCTATTTTTATCCTTGTATTTTAGATTTTTATATTTTCTATTTCTATAAATAGAATATATACACAATATAAGAAAAGAGAAGGATAAGGTATTTATAAAAGTAAGTAAAAATACTCAAAAATAAGGAAATAAAATATTTTTGGTATTTTATAATTTTCTAATGTTTTGTGATTTTTCTGAATTTTTCCTAATTTTTTTGATATTTCTAAAGTCAAAAATACTGAAAACATTGGATAAACTAAAAGACTGAAATAAAAAGGGGGATGAAAAATTATAATCAGTAACAAAAATTCCCCAAATTAATTTTAAATGAAATATAACAAAATAAAGAAAATTCAAGAAAAGAAAACACAATTTTTAGATTTTTTATGAATTTTATAAATTTTTAAGAAGGTTTTTAGAGTTTTATGATTTTTAGGAATTTTCTTTTATATTTTTTAGTGGTTTTTGGACTGAAGTTAAAACACACGAAAATAAGCTAAAGGTGATTTTTTTTTAGAATTTTTAAAGGGGTTTTAATATTTTTTGGTATTTTCTAATGCAAACAGTACTGAAAATGCTTGTTTTTGAAATTTTATAAATAATAAAATACAATGAAAATGCAAAATAAAAATATGGCGTGAAACTACAATGCAACAGAAACTTATGGTGATTTTTGTAGATTTTTTAGGAATTTAGATATACATGAAACGAATAATAGAAACATAAAGAAAATACACTCTGACAGGGGTATTTCTGTAATATGCGAAAAGGCTAAGGGCACAACAGCAATTTTCCAAAAAAATATCACTTGATTAATCAAAAATCCGACTATAAATCAAATATTGTAGCCCACGAGGGCTTGGTTGCAAATTGACCAAGTTCTGTCGGCTGACCTGGACTAGGACCCAATTGCAAATAAAACTAATGTGGGGGCTTAAACGTAAATTTTACAAAATATTTAAAACTGCATATGAAAGTTTCAGTCCTAATAGTTAACACGAAAAATACCCAGCTAAGGGCATGATCCGACGGTAAATAAGACGGCACTTATGCCACGTGTCGCGATCACACATCACGATACCCCTTCGCAGCGAACGGCCGAGATTAGAAGATCCCCCACGGATCTGACGGCACGGAGCGAGGGATGATCCAATGGAGGTTGTAGCTCGGGAAGAACGCTGATAATCCGAGGTGCAGGGATAGCCTCCAAGAACACCTGAAGAACTCGTTTTCGGTGAGTTTTAATCCACCGATGCACGAGCTTCATGGCACCTAGAAGCTCTCCGACTGGTGCTTGATGCTCCTGTTGCAAACCCGCATCTCCCAGGTGGCTAAGATAGGGCCAAAGACCATGGAATGGCCTTCCGCCTCTCGAGGAAGCTCCGGCGGACCTGGGGGGTTACGCTCGCTCAAAATCACCTCTAGATGAGGCTCTTGCTCATGGATCTGCAAAAGAGGTTAGGTGTGGCCACGAGAAAAGTGTCGCAACCCACCAGGGGGAATGGTGTAGGAGTGGTGAAAGATGGGGCTCGCCGGAGCAAGCTCCGGCGAGGTGGTGTTGCGAGTGATCTATTGGATGTGAAGCGAAATGGAGAGTGGCGACTGAATCCTACAACTACAGGTAAGAAGAACATGTGAGAAAAATAAGTGAAAACAGTACCTCAAAGGCAAAATGCGCATGAGATAAGTACCTCAAGGCCGAGGTGGCCGGAGATGGTGGTGGAACGTGCCTCAGCTTTTGCCCTGCCTCTCCCGGGTTGCTAGAGATCTCCTTGTCACCGAGATCTATCCAGAGCACGCCCCGGAGAGTCAAAGTGGTTCAAAATTCAAATGAAGGGGAAGATGCATATTTGAATGGCTGACCGAGTGAGCAAAAGGAACGAGGAATCGGGCATGCATCGATGATCCACACCCCAAGATTAACCTTGGGCGTGTATCCTTGATGAATGGGGAACAAAAGTCGTGAAGGACGATATGTGAAAAGATGAAAGGGTTATACTTGAAAAAAGCGAGAAAATGGGTCAAAACTTGGTTCTGACAAAGTGGTAGAGGGGGGTCAGACAGTAGACCCGCAGTCAACTGTCAGACTCACCTGGTTGGTCCACGTGGACCAACCAGGAAAAACCTCTAGAAAATGCTTTGTAAATTAGATAAAAAAATATTAAATGACTTTATTAATTTTAGATTGTTAAATAAAAAATGTTTATTATTTTATAAGTTATTTTATGATGATTTTTATTTATTTTTATGAGGTTTATAATTACAAGTTATGTTTTATGGAGTATATAGGTATATGTATCTATATATATATATATATTAATGTTTTATTTTTATTTTGTATATTTAATTTATTTATTTTGGTTTATTATTTTATAAATTTATAAAATATTTTTATACACTTAAATATATTTTTATTTTATTTTTCTGAAGTGTTTTGTACACTTAATAAAATAAAAGTATATTCTATATAAGTATGTGTATTGGTATTATACCTATGTCTTAGATACAGTTATTTTATTTTTATATTTTCTTTAGGATTTTTATTCTTATTTTAATGTACATATAAATTATAAAGAATATTTACAGAATTATAAAAATATAAAATTATAAAAATGAATAAATAATAAAATGAATATTTTAATCTGTACAAGTATGCAATAAGGGTCCAAAACTCAACTTTCAAATTGTAGCTCTGCAAAATGTGAAACCACCGCCATTAAATAGATTATTTAAAATTATATACAATTAAAGGTGAGTTTGACTCATTTTGATCTTTTATTTGAGAGATATAGGTCTGGGAAGTTGGGATTCTGGAATCTTATTCAGATCATAACTTTTTATCTGTATGTTATTTTTGAGTGAAATCAATTTTGTATTTTTCTATATTTAATTATCTACAACTTTCATGTACAAAGTTTATTAATTTGAGGTATAAAAAGTGTAACCAAAAATAGGTCCCAAAATGAATAAAGAATGAATAAAATAAAAGGAAATTTTTATTGTATTCTGTCCCTTATCTCCCCTATTTTATTCCTTGTCGACCTAGTCATCGAGATGCCCAGGTCTCAGGATTCGGGTCATAAAATATTTACAATATTTTATTCTTTTTTCTTTTATTTTCTTTATTTTATAATTTTGGCTTTAAAAACCGCATTTTATACACTATTTATACAAATATACATGGATGATAAAATGCCTGAATTAACAGTATTTACACGCATTTACTAGGGTTTTTGAGGCCAAAATGATAGAATAAAGATGATGAAACGTAGATTCATCATCTGTGTGCACAAACAATGGAAGCTGGCTCTACATGATCATCTACAGCTCCTCGACAGTTAGGATTTCTAATCTCAGGAGCTCTTTCATGGTTATCTGCAAAGAGGATAAAATAGGTTTGAGCACCAAGCTCGACCTGGAAGAATATGGAAGAGGAACTCCGTTATGGTGAGGGAGAGGAGCTCGAGTTCCAATTTTATCTAACCAAAGGTGAGTGTGATCTAGGCTAAAGATGGAGCTCTTGATGTCCTCTAGCGATGGATCCCATGTGTCTCCTTGTGGGGGGTCTGGGGAGGCTGACAGGGCTACTGGTAGAGCTTTAGGGTGGGTGGAGCTATAGGAGAGGGTCTTAGGTCATAGATGTTGAGGAGGTGGAAAGAGGGGCTCCACCCAAATGTGGAGTTGCTAGGGCAGAGTGTCGGAGAAGGGTAGGCGGAGGGTTGTTGGTATCTCACGATGCTGGTGGGACGAGGGTCGTGGAGGAGGAGGGGTGGTGTTGGTTGCCGGTAGTGGTGGGGTGAGGGAGGAGAGATCGAACGATGAGGATGGGTGTGGGTGAGTGTTTGAATAGTTATGCCCCTCTTAATCATACTATGGTTTTAAAAAACTATGGTTAAGTTCAACTCATTGATAGCTAAATAGAGACACACTCCTCACCACTCTTAGTTACATAAAATTTACGTCAGTTGTAGCATGTGATGGAGAGTACGTAATAAAAAATGATCACACTGACAATTAATATTAAAATCAATCTTTGATGCCATCAGATATTTATTTTACTTGGGTAAGTCCCAAGGTCAACATAAGGAGGCAATAAGATGGTCAAGAATAAACTTCCAAAAAGTTAGGGTCAGGTTTTCAAAGAGGAATTTTAAGGGTTTTTAATTTTTTCAAATTTTATTGATTTTATATTTAAAAGATGTAAGTAATTAATTAAAGATATGATGAATGAATTTTACAAATATTTTAATGCAAAGAAATATTGCTATATAACGTGTGAGAACAATATAAATAAATACAATTTTTATGAGTTTTCAATGATGAAATTTGATGCGAGATTTATGCAATAATGAGTAGGTACCAACAATCTAAGTTAACCAATTTAATTCACTAAGACCTCCCCCTTTGTTTGATTTTAGAAAATAAATGATCGATTAATGTCAAATCAGTTCCCAGGTGGTGTCCCCAATTTACCACGATTTTATGAGCAATAGAGCTAATATCAATAAAAATATATGCTCAAAAATGACAAACTTACTCCTCAATTTATTTATTTCAAATGGAGTCTCCAATTGAATGATTAAATGTTTTTTAAGATAGATAATTAAGTAAGGTTCAAATTAACATAAAGAACTCAAAAATTAAACCATAAATGCTCAAGTTATGAAGAATAGAAGTTCAGGGTCATAAGTATAAAGAAAATAAATAAAAGTATTGCAATCTGGACCTTCGGAGGGACTTGTTTGTATTTTTCAGACTCTGCTTGGGCTTCTCTGTAAATGATCCCATGGTGGGGACTTCTTTGTGATATCTAGGAGATTAGAGAGTGCAGCTGTAATTTTCCCCCACGCGCATGAGAGATCTCACATGAGGGTCTTATGTGCAATTCTAGAAATGTAGTGGGTATAGATACAATTCTTCAAAGCCACTGTGGGGAATGTGAGGTCAGGTTCGAAGTATGAAAGCGGTTCGGATCCCACCCTCCACGTGTGTACCTGGGGTTGCTTCAAATTCCCGAGGATAGAGGCTCAGTACGAAGCTCGGGAGATGAACGGGAACGCTTGTGGTGCATTGGATGAAGATCCAATTTGTCATGTACATTGGTCTCCTCCCTCTTCTTCATGGCTCTCCAACGAGGTGTCAACTATGGTGTTGATTCCCTTGGTGGTGGTGTTCCTCCGATGGCTAGGGATGAAGGCCCTTGACTTGAGGTACCTACAGGTTCAGATACAACTCAAACTTGTGAAGCTTGGCCTGACTTTATGCAAAAAAGAAGAAGCAATGGGGCGGAGCTCTTGATGGGAGGAAGTAATGGAAAAGGAGAAAATGATCCAGTGGTGTATCCACCAAAGGTGGTAGGCTGTTAAGAGATAGAGGTGAATGTAAGGTGGTACTGAGGTGAGGGTGCAAGGTTGATGGGGAAAATTTTTAAAGTGAAGTTGAAGAAGAAGAAGAAGAAGAAGAATATAGTAGATGGTTGATGAGGGTTCCGAGAAGAATGAAAGAAAAGAACATAATAGATAGAAGAAGTAGAGAATAGAGATATAGGATGAATATTTGAGATGCTTGATGAGCGCAGAATCGATCACTCGGATAAAGGTACTAATCGGTCGTTGTGACCCAAGCAATCAAATGCACCTAATCAAGAAAAATGAACCACTAATAGAGATAAAACAGATAAAACACAAAATAGCGGTCCTGCTATGGGATTAACCTGGTATAGCACCCAGGGTCGAACTCAAGGAGCACGGATTGGCCTTTCGGCCTACGAAGTAGTAAAAAGAAAGAAAATGAAACAAGAAAATATTTTTAGTGGTTTTTAAATATTTTTATAATTTTTTTTTATTTTTAATGTATAAAGACAATAAGAAAAACAAAGAAAAGCACACTTCAACAATTTATTTAAAGCACTAAAAATCAACCAAAAATTCAAACAAAAATATTTTTATGTATTTTATATTTTTTAGTGTTTTTGGTGAATTTTTGAGAATTTTCTGAGGTTTATTTAATTTTCTAAAAATCAAATAGTAGCTAAAAGAGATGGTACTGTCCAGCCGAGCCAAAAAGCCCTAGATAAAATATCTAAGGGCTCCAAAATGGCCTGAAGGTAATTTTCCTACAAAGAAGACAAAATGAGGAAAATTTAGGCACCAAATTTTTTGCTTTTGGATTTTTAATTTATTTACTAGAATTTTTATAGGTTTTTGAGTGTTTTTAAGTTTTTAGTGATTCTCAGTAATGAAAAATAGCCAAAATTGGCTAGAAAATCAAACTAAGCAAGACAAACAGTAACTAATTTTTGTGGAATTTTTACGTGAGTTTTAATATTTTTTTGTGATTTTTCAAGTTAGACAGTAGCAAAAATAAAGGTTTTTGATTTTTTAAAAATATCAAACGAAATCAAAAATGTCCTCAAAAATCCACAAAAATTTTACATCATGGCAGGAGCCATGTATCCAATTTTCGTTGGATTTGGAGGTGTTTTGCTATTTTATTCAAAAATAAACAGAGGGTACAGTGCACAGGGACCAAAGTGCAAATACCCAAAGTTCTGGGGGGTCTGGTGCAAAATACCCAGCAAAACACGTGCCACGCACGTGCCTGGGGTACTCAGGGACCCAAATGTAATAAAAATAAGTCCCGAGGACTTATTGGTAACACGTACCAAAAGTCCAGGGGCCTATCTGCAAAACACCCAAAATATAACGCACATGTGGAAATAAATCATGCACAGGGGTATAAATGCAAATAAGTAAAAGATTTCATTCAACTGTTAACATCTAGAACATCAGGGGCATACAATGCAAATAACCCAAATAAACACGTGACGAAGCACGTGGCATACAACGCACAGGGGTATCTAAGCAAATAAACTAAAGTGCAAGGTCCACTATGCAATTAACCCTAAAACTAAACAACTGAGTTCTATATTTACAGGACTAAAACGAAATAAAAGACAAGACAGGGCCTAAGGGTAAATTACCCTTTATTATGCGGATGGGCTGGATGCGCGCCACGTGGATGATCGGATGGCGGCTATGGTAGGCGCTCCAGATGTCGCCTCCTCAGATCGGACGATGCTGGATGCTCCGGAGATGGACGGCTCGGATTGAAACTGGAGCGGGAGGGGCGATCGGACGACGATGGAGGATGCTGGAAGAACAAGTCCCCGGCGAGACTCGCCGGGCTCGGGTGTGCGCGGGACTCCTCCTTGGAGCACTCTGAAGGTCGGAGAAGAAAGCTGGAGTGCTCCCGCGTCTGCTGGGATGCTCCGATGATCGAGCCGAGCTCCGAGGAGCTCGGGCGAGGTCGGCGGAGCTGGGCCTCCTGGCCTGAATGACCAAAGCCCTCAGATGGGCTTGGTAGCACCTGCAAAGTGAACCAGAAGACTCACGGGTCGAGGGCAAACTGCCTCGACCCGGTTAGGCGTAGCGACGGTGGCTGGTGGGTCGGAACGGATGAGCTCCGACGAAGGGAGGACGGTGAAGCTCGACTCCCAGCTCCTGTGCGAGCTGGGTTGGATGGATATGTGGAGAAGATGCGCGGGAGAAGGGCGAGGGCTATGGCGATGCCCGATGATCGGATAGTGGTCGGAAACGATGGGAATCGAAGGTGGACGGCGGCGGCGCGATTTGGGCGTAAATTGAAATCGAGGAAAGATAAGGACCTATAGGGTTACCTGGGTGGTCGGAGAGACTGGGGAGGAGCTGCTGAAGCTCCTGGTCGTCGCCTCAAGGATCGTCTCCCTCCGAGGCTCGGAGCTCACGCTGGTGGCGGAGCTGCAGCGGCTGTGCTCTCCGGATCGATGGGTCCTCCTTCTCTCCTCGCTGCGACAAGTCGAGGCGCAAGCTGTCACTCTCGCGGTCTCTCTGGAGCTCACAGGTGAAGGAGGCGAATGGCCAAAGATGAAGCAATCGAGTGGCGGAGCTGCAGCTATATACGGCTAGGGGTCTGAGAAAGATGGGTCTGGGCAAGCTCTGGAGCGCGCGGATGCCGAGGATACGGCTCCGACGAGGATGTCGGATGAGGGATTAAGGATTCGGACCCGGGGTTTAGTGGAATGGGGATCGGGTCGAGCGGGTAAAAATCTGAGAAATCGGGTCCAGAGCTCAGACCCGCGGGAGGTGGTCCTGGGGGGGGGTAGTTGACCGGGCGGTCAACACTCCCAGGACCCAATGGGAATGGGCCACGTGGCTGAATTTTGAAATGAAAATTAAGGGTAGCTAGGGCCCGATTCAACAAAAACTTAAAACATGAAATATTTTTATTTTATTTTTCTCTATTTTTTAGTGATTTTTAATTAATTTTTGGAAATAAAAATTAGGTATATACATAGTATGTAATACATAGGTATATGTACACAATTAGGGTTTTTGATTTTTTTTTATTTTTAATTATTATTTTTATACCATTTTATCCTTATTTTATATTTTATTTATTTTCATTATAAAATAAGGAATAAAAATATATTTTTATTTTATTTTTATTATTTATGTACATAGGTAAAATAAATATATATGTTCATTTATATACATGGTATATGTACAATGTATTTTTGTATTTTTAATTTTGCTATTTTTATTTTGTTTTGATTTTACTTGTTTTTATTTATTTATATTATAAAACATAGAATATTTACAAAAAGTTTGAAAATTAAATTTATTTATTTACAAGTTTAAATAAATACATAGAAGTGGTTTATGTACATGATGAAAGGGGTATTTTAATTCTTTTTTGATTTTTAACTTTTTTTCTTTTGTTTTTATATTTTATAAATATATACAAGTATTTACAAGCATATTTTTGGTGAGGAAAATATTTTTTATTTTATTTACATAAATATTTACACACATGAGCCCCTATCTCCCTCTACTTTGGCTTTTATGCGGTCAGGCCCATGCTGAGCCCTCCCTTGGGTTAGGTTGCTCAATATTTATTCTAAATATTTCCCTCTTTTTCTTTTTAATCTTTATTCTTTTATTTTTGCACAAAAACATGCTAATTATAGGTTTTTACACAATGCATGCTTTTGGTAATTATTCCTATTTACACATATCTACATGTATTTGCAAAGGTTTTTGTAGCTAAAATATAAGAATAAAGAGTGATGAATGAGTATTCATCACCCCCCTATACTTAACTTTGCTAGTCCCTTAGCAAACACTTATTTGAAAAAGAAGTGAAAAAGAAAGAAAGAAAAAGAAAAAGAGGATGTACATGGATCAAGGTTGATTATTAAACTTGCCTTCATTAAATTGGGGTATGGAGCTCGATCAGATCTTTGGATTATTAATGTGTCGGAACCTTATTTGGACTTAAGTCTAAAACTCAACAGCCTCTAAGTTCCACTAATCTATAACCAAGACTCCTCAATGCTCCAGATCAGAATAAGTCATCAATCACAAACCCTGAAGACCATGAATCTTTTCTTGTCCTGTGAATGTGAGGTCTAAGCTCTCCACCTCAGAAATAGCAACTTGACAACCCTCCCTAACAAGGTAACTCTATGACCTCAATCTGGCCACTCTTTCCTCGAGAAGCGGGGTATTCCCTTCTAAGTTCAAGTTCAACCGGCTCAAGAAGAGGGGGAAGAAGAGAATGGGTCAAGGCCAGTGTAGCCAAGCACCCTTGGGAGCTTGACCAGTGTAGCCAAGTCTCCCTGCTGCAAGCTACAACAGGTGGATCATGAAACCAAGCTTTGCTTATTGCACTCTATATACATACTCCGGTGGGATTATCATTTTCTATCAGACCCACCACTTTTTTGGAGTTATTTTCTTTTTAAACATTTTTTTCAAGTGCATCTGTACAACATATACATGTGCAGCATACGTACAAGGAGTTTTTCCTCTTGAGCCAGTAGACTATCCCTCTTTTGAAGCTTTATTGCAACCCACAACTCCCGTCGTTAGACTTCATGGCAACCAGACCAAGTTGAGACGCACTTCCTTCACTAAAAGAAGAAGAGAGGTTCCGCCTAGAAGTACTACCCTCATATGCTACCCCAAGTCAAGGAAGACTGCCTCCTCACCACCTCATCCGTGGAGAGCTCGGTGCATAGTGCTGGTGTCCAAGTAAAGCCATTGTCTATATGAGTCATGTGTTGTTGTTAAGTGCTCTACTTAGGCTCATTGAGATGACATGTGATCATAGCCTAGTGGACTCAAAGAATTAAGTCACTCTGGACCTGAAAAGCCTTAAACCTAAGCCCTATAAGGTTCCTCTTAGAAATTAGGTGGATTAAGATCTTAATCAAGCTCCATTTCTCAATTTGATTCCAGGCTAGTTTAAATGTCAACTATCATCCAGAAAAACTATATACATATGTACAAAAGATGCTTATTTACACAAAGTTTACAAACATGCAAAATTTTTGAAAAATGTTTTGAAATCATGAATGGATGATGCATGAAGTGCAAGTTTTGCAAAAAGATATTTACACACATTTACACAAGATTTTTGCAAACTTTTGATTTTTCAAAATATTTTGGAAAAATTTTGTACTATATACATAATTTTGATACAAAAATATTTACACAAGCTTTACACAAAAGATTTTTGAAATCATTTTTACAAAAATAATTTTTACACTAGCTATTTATGTGCAAATAAAAGAAGTTTATGTACATGAAAATTTTTTAATTTTTGTGATTTTTAGCCATTTTATTTATTAACACACTCACACAAAGTACGAGTTATGGCTAAAGTATATATGAAATATATACACACCCCCCCTATACTTAGCTCGAACGATGTCCTCAGAGTCAAGAGCGATGAAGAAGACATAACTCGTGCTAGGTATAGGGAAGTGAAAAGGAAGGCTATATACAAGGAAGAAGAATGAAATAGAAAAGTCAAAAGAAGTCTCGGGTCTTCCCCCTATACTTAGGATCAAGTAATCCTAAGTATAGCAGGCTGTACACTAAGGAAAATCGAGTGGAGAATGTACAGGGTCTACCCCCCCTATAATTAGGGTAAAATATCCCTAAGTATAGGCAACAAAACAGGGGTAGCAAAATACGAAGAAACTGAACGAATATATACAAGAAGAAGGGGCATCACTCCCCCTATACTTAAGATGGAGAACCTTAAGTATAGGCAACAACAGAAGTGATGAAACAGAACGAAGAACAACCCGGTGTTCTCACCCCCCCTACACTTAGGATGAGCAATATCCTAAGTATGCAAAGATAATCCTAAGCGAGACCTGGGGTGAAAACAAGAACGGAAGAAAGAAGGATCAAAATAAGACGAAACACGTATATACAAAAGAGTACAATGTTGAGGTGCCTCTCAACAAGCGCTAGGTTTTACGCCCCCAGCTGGGCGCAAAGGCTAGGACAACGCAGTATCAAGGTTCAGGACGGCATCGGTAAGGCGAATGCCGTATTGTCGTCGCAGTCTCGGTGTGAGAACAACGACGAACTCAACAGTGTAAAGTAAGACACCCATGTATACAATCAGGCGGGTGCCTGCTACCGGCCAAAGATATGGGAAGAAATGATCGGGATCTGGTAGCACAAAAGAAATCATCGGCTTTGGTTCAGACTGGAGTGAGAGTATAGAGCCGAAGAAATCAAACGTGGAGAAGGATGGATCAGTAATAGAATCCTCCACGTTAATCAGTGTCTCAAACAGGTATGGACAATCAAGATCAGGAGACTCTCTAAGCAGACTGATATCCGATGAATAGAATGGAAGAAGATCAGGCAGATCATCGAATATCTCCAGGATGGGCTCATCCTCGCGAGGGTCGTCGAGGTGAGAAGACTCAGAATCAGAATAATCTAAAGACTCGGTTTCGTGTTCCGCCAGATCGGAAACACTCTCAGTAGGTGAAACCGAGTACTCATCGAGTGCGGCATCCTCCCGCAGATAACCCTCAGGGAGAGATGCAAGATCAGAAGTGACAAGAAGAGGATCAGGATCTAGATTGGCATCTGTGCTGCTATCAAGTATCCACTCAGTGCACAAGGCTGCATCATCATCAAAAGTGTAGGTCTCGGCAATCTGGAAGCGGGAGAAGGTACTAGTCAACACCGCGGAAGCTGGCAAAGTGTCTGCGGCTGATCCTCGCTCTGCGGCTATGCTGGCTGTCAGCTGCTCCTCACGAAGTGTATCTATCTCAACAAAGTGGAGGACAAAAGGCTCGAAGACGGGACTCTCTGTATCTGTACTCTCAAAGTGGTGTCCCTCATCGAGCTGTGGTTGCTGGACTGAGTCCTGGTAGCTGTCTGCATACAAGAAGTGTCTCTGTAGAAAGGAGACTGACTCCTCCGGGACTGGAATCTGAAGTGTCTGAATCAATGGCTGCAAAAGCTGGGGCTCCTCCGGCTCCTGGAGTATCAGAAGATCTGATATCCAAGACTCGTCAACAGGGAACTCTGGGGCTGACTCGAACTCCAACTGGAAGGCCAACGGGAACTCAAGTAGACTCTAGGTCCGAACCTTTGCTATCATAGTCATCTCCTCTGTCAGTGGTGCTGCATCATCCAAATCCTCGGGTTGGTGTGTAGAAGCCGACTCACCATGTAAAGTGACACACCGCACTGGTACTGCATCGTCCGCATGTGTTGTCCCGACCATGGCATCTCGCGAAGAAGATCTCTGTGAAAGTAAACTCGAGATGGTGTCTAGGAAGTGAATGTCGGGACTGCGGTGTGAACCGCCACATGTGGTAATCACCAGTGCAAGCTGCTCTGCGGTCATCCCCAGCATGGAGATCTCAATCAAATCTGTCAGTGGAAGTCCATGGTCTGGAAATCTCCTCAAGAGGTCAAGAAACCTCGGCCATGCCTCGTGCAATGGCTCCTGGGGGTCAACTGAAAAGTCCATGATCAAAGACCGCATAAACTCTGCTCTGCGTTGGGGAAAGTATCTCTGCAAGAACTCTCGGCGTAGCTCTCCCCACGTCTCGAATGTCCTCCCCAATCGTCGGTGCCATCTCATGGCTCTGTCGTGAAGTGTGAAGGGGAAGGTCCTGCTCATCAGCTCTTCTGTAGTGACGTCTGAATATCTCTGTGCTCTACAAAACTCCTCGAAAGCGGACAGGTGAAGATACGGCTCCTCGTGCGCCTCTCCTGAAAATGTCGGCAGTCGCTGAATGTAATCCAAATCCAAGACGAATGGACCTAGTGTAGAAGTTGACTGAGCTCCATGTGCTATCTGCTCCTCCATCCTTCTGGAATAGGATATGTCTGCTGATCTCCACTGCTCTCTCTGGTCCCCAACGGAGTGCGCTCTCAACTCAGCAACAACATCGTCCGGGTCTCGCATCTGCTCTAGCTGGTATCCTTGGACGTCTAGCACAGCATGCCCAGAGTGATGAGATGAAAGGGAGGGAGGGAGCGGGAGGTTGGTCAGAGATCCGACCTCCCTAGAAGGTGGACTGGAGTGATGGTCAGAAGACGGAGAAGAAGCCGTAAGAGTCGGCTCGTAGTGAGGGGAATCCATCATCCAGGGATAAAGAAGAAGAAGAAAGGAGAAATGAAGGGAGGTGAGGGAGGGAGATGAGAAAGGATCGAAGGGATCTGGCAATCAAACAAGATGAACAAGCAAACCCCCAATTCACCTACGCACACAGAGCTGAAGACCGAAGGGATCGGTCAATTATCTTATCAATTTTATTTTAGGTGATCATCCAGTCTATCAGAGCGATTACGTGAGGTCAATAGGTATCCAGATCTTTCTCAACCGACTGTCCCGTACTAAAAGCCGGTAATCAGTCAAGAAAGGATCGGAGGCTCTATTCTAATGTGCGGATCGCTCTCTCGCTCATCCAAACCAGACAAGGAGGGGGTTACTCTCCCCAAGACAGATTTTCAGTGAAGTGTCTTTTAGGTCAAGTATGATTAGCAGTCCCGATTTTATTGTTTTTGTTTTTAGATATTTTTCAATAAAAAGAAACGCCTAACGAATTTTTCGGTTCTCCTGATTATTAAGTCAAAAACAGGGGGAGAAGACGAAAAAACCGATGCGCGATAAATCAATGATGCATGCTGAGTAAGAAATGCGTACCTTGCCTCCAGCACTCTACATGCAAGTGATCCGCGCAAAATTTAAAGACTGGAAAGTAAACTACCTAAATGATGCAACGGGAAAAACCGAGTCCTAGACGAGCAATTTCTATCGCAAGAACCGTCTAATCGGTCACCGACCTCCAAGCCAAAGGGTCCGGTCTTGGCCCACCCCTCCTCTGCCCGACAAATCGGGGGTAGGAGAAAACGCTTTACAGGGTGAGCTGCGGCACGTAGGCTACGAAGGAGATGAGTCGATTATTTTTATTAATGATTTTTAGTAGGTCCAATTAACGCACTATAGGAACAGGCAAGCAATTAGATGTGGGGATCCTACTAATTAAGGCACAAGCAAGAGAAATTCCTAGATCTAGGGGCTCGATGAAAACCGCGTAAACATCGGAAAAGGCAGTAAAAAATGAAAATAAAACAAAGCAACGAAAAAAACGCGAAAATCCTAAGGGTCCCCCGAGCACACCGGTGCTCGGCGAAACAGACCCGCTAAGTCCAATCACAGTCCAAGTTCAGTCTCTGAGAGTCCCTGTATTATTACAATAATAATGAAATAAAAAGAAAGATCCTCTCCCACTCAACTCTCTCTCACTCTCTCCTGCGGCTCCGCAAAGAAAAGAGCCGCCTCCGAATCCCGCGGTTGCGTCGGCTTCTCGAAATCGGCCGCCTCGGTCCTCGAGCCCTCTTAAGAAAGAGAAGAATGGTCAGACCAAAATAATCAGATAATCAAATAAGAAAAATAAATGAAAATGGAAATAAGGGTATATGTGCAAAAATGTAAAATAAAATAAACACTCAAAATAAAACAAAGACAAAAATAAAAGAAAAAGAAAATCAAACAAAATCAAACAAAAATAAAATAAAAAAAACAAAAGCCGCGAAAAAGCCGCGAACTCTGAAAGAGCCGCGAAAAGCTGCGAAAATAAAAACGAAAATCAAAGTAAAACTACTAAGTCGTGCTCCCCGGCAACGGCGCCATTCTGATAAGCGCAGAATCGATCACTCGGATAAAGGTACTAATCGGTCGTTGTGACCCAAGCAATCAAATGCACCTAATCAAGAAAAATGAACCACTAATAGAGATAAAACAGATAAAACACAAAATAGCGGTCCTGCTATGGGATTAACCTGGTATAGCACCCAGGGTCGAACTCAAGGAGCACGGATTGTCCTTTCGGCCTACGAAGTAGTAAAAAGAAAGAAAATGAAACAAGAAAATATTTTTAGTGGTTTTTAAATATTTTTATAATTTTTTTTGGATTTTTAATGTATAAAGACAATAAGAAAAACAAAGAAAAGCACACTTCAACAATTTATTTAAAGCACTAAAAATCAACCAAAAATTCAAACAAAAATATTTTTATGTATTTTATATTTTTTAGTGTTTTTGGTGAATTTTTGAGAATTTTCTGAGGTTTATTTAATTTTCTAAAAATCAAACAGTAGCTAAAAGAGATGGTATTGTCCAGCCGAGCCAAAAAGCCCTAGATAAAATATCTAAGAGCTCCAAAATGGCCTGGAGGTAATTTTCCTACAAAGAAGACAAAATGAGGAAAATTTAGGCACCAATTTTATTGCTTTTGGATTTTTAATTTATTTACTAGAATTTTTATAGGTTTTTGAGTGTTTTTAAGTTTTTAGTGATTTTCAGTAATGAAAAATAGCCAAAATTGGCTAGAAAATCAAACTAAGCAAGACAAACAGTAACTAATTTTTGTGGAATTTTTATGTGAGTTTTAATATTTTTTGTGATTTTTTAAGTTAGACAGTAGCAAAAATAAAGGTTTTTGATTTTTTAAAAATATCAAACGAAATCAAAAATGTCCTCAAAAATCCACAAAAAGTTTACATCATGGCAGGAGCCATGTATCCAATTTTCGTTGGATTTGGAGGTGTTTTGCTATTTTATTCAAAAATAAAGAGAGGGTATAGTGCATAGGGACCAAAGTGCAAATACCCAAAGTTCTGGGGGGTCTGGTACAAAATACCCAGCAAAACACGCGCCACGCGCGTGCCTGGGGCACTCAGGGACCCAAATGTAATAAAAATAAGTCCCGAGGACTTATTGGTAACACGTACCAAAAGTCCAGGGGCCTATCTGCAAAACACCCAAAATATAACGCACATGTGGAAATAAATCACGCACAGGGGTATAAATGCAAATAAGTAAAAGATTTCATTCAACTGTTAACATCCAAAACATCAGGGGCATACAATGCAAATAACCCAAATAAACACGTGACGAAGCACGTGGCATACAACGCACAGGGGTATCTAAGCAAATAAACTAAAGTGCGAGGTCCACTATGCAATTAACCCTAAAACTAAACAACTGAGTTCTATATTTACAGGACTAAAACGAAATAAAAGACAAGACAGGGCCTAAGGGTAAATTACCCTTTATTATGCAGATGGGCTGGATGCGCGCCACGTGGATGATGGGATGGCGGCTACGGTAGGCGCTCCAGATGTCGCCTCCTCAGATCGAATGATGCTGGATGCTCCGGAGATGGACGGCTCGGATTGAAACTGGAGCGGGAGGGCGATCGGACGACGATGGAGGATGCTGGAAGAACAAGTCCCCGGCGAGACTCGCCGGGCTCGGGTGTGCGCGGGACTCCTCCTTGGAGCACTCTGAAGGTCGGAGAAGAAAGCTGGAGTGCTCCCGCGTCTGCTGGGATGCTCTGATGATCGAGCCGAGCTCCGAGGAGCTCGGGCGAGGTCGGCGGAGCTGGGCCTCCTGGCCTGAATGACCAAAGCCCTCAGATGGGCTTGGTAGCACCTGCAAAGTGAACCAGAAGACTCACGGGTCGAGGGCAAACTGCCTCGACCCGGTTAGGCATAGCGACGGTGGCTGGTGGGTCGGAACGGATGAGCTCCGGCGAAGGGAGGACGGTGAAGCTCGACTCCCAGCTCCTGTGCGAGCTGGGTTGGATGGATACGTGGAGAAGATGCGCGGGAGAAGGGCGAGGGCTATGGCGATGCCCGATGATCGGATAGTGGTCGGAAACGATGGGAATCGAAGGTGGACGGCGGCGGCGCGATTTGGGCGTAAATTGAAATCGAGGAAAGATAAGGACCTATAGGGTTACCTGGGTGGTCGGAGAGACTAGGGAGGAGCTGCTGAAGCTCCTGGTCGTCGCCTCAAGGATCGTCTCCCTCCGAGGCTCGGAGCTCACGCTGGTGGCGGAGCTGCGGCGGCTGTGCTCGCCGGATCGATGGGTCCTCCTCCTCTCCTCGCTGCGACAAGTCGAGGCGCAAGCTGTCACTCTCGCGGTCTCTCTGGAGCTCACAGGTGAAGGAGGCGAATGGCCAAAGATGGAGCAATCGAGTGGCGGAGCTGCAGCTATATACGGCTAGGGGTCCGAGAAAGATGGGTCCGGGCAAGCTCTGGAGCGCGCGGATCCCGAGGATGCGGCTCCGGCGAGGATGTCGGATGAGGGATTAAGGATTCGGACCCGGGGTTTAGTGGAATGGGGATCGGGTCGAGCGGGTAAAAATCTGAGAAATTGGGTCCAGAGCTCAGACCCGCGGGAGGTGGTCCTGGGGGGTAGTTGATCGGGCGGTCAACACTCCCAGGACCCAATGGGAATGGGCCACGTGGCTGAATTTTGAAATGAAAATTAAGGGTAGCTAGGGCCCGATTCAACAAAAACTTAAAACATGAAATATTTTTATTTTATTTTTCTCTATTTTTTAGTGATTTTTAATTAATTTTTGGAAATAAAAATAAGGTATATACATAGTATGTAATACATAGGTATATGTACACAATTAGGGTTTTTGATTTTTTTTATTTTTAATTATTATTTTTATACCATTTTATCCTTATTTTATATTTTATTTATTTTCATTATAAAATAAGGAATAAAAAGATATTTTTATTTTATTTTTATTATTTATGTACATAGGTAAAATAAATATATATGTTCATTTATATACATGGTATATGTACAATGTATTTTTGTATTTTTAATTTTGCTATTTTTATTTTGTTTTGATTTTACTTGTTTTTATTTATTTATATTATAAAACATAGAATATTTACAAAAAGTTTGAAAATTAAATTTATTTATTTACAAGGTTAAATAAATACATACGAGTGGTTTATGTACATGATGAAAGAGGTATTTTAATTCTTTTTTGATTTTTAACTTTTTCTTTTGTTTTTATATTTTATAATTATATACAAGTATTTACAAGCATATTTTTGGTGAGGAAAATATTTTTTATTTTATTTACATAAATATTTACACACATGAGCCCCTATCTCCCTCTACTTTGGCTTTTATGCGGTCAGGCCCATGCTGAGCCCTCCCTTGGGTTAGGTTGCTCAATATTTATTCTAAATATTTCCCTCTTTTTCTTTTTAATCTTTATTCTTTTATTTTTGCACAAAAACATGCTAATTATAGGTTTTTACACAATGCATGCTTTTGGTAATTATTCCTATTTACACATATCTACATGTATTTGCAAAGGTTTTTGTAGCTAAAATATAAGAATAAAGAGTGATGAATGAGTATTCATCAATGCTTCACCTGATTGGTGACATGTGTTATTGGTTTTAGTCGTTGTCTTCACCTCAAGAGGACCGGTGGAGCATGTCCTCGAAGCTTAGGCTGCTTGGTGGGAGATAGAGCAGAAACACAAGGATTTCTCCTTGTGGATTGTGTCTTGGAGGAGGTCTTCGCTGGAGGCTTGCGATTGTTGTCACAAGCAAACGGTCCTCCCATTGTTTCTCTCCTTCCCTCGTAGGATCGATGGTTGTGGATGGTGAATAGGATCAATCAGAGATGATGCTTTGATTTTATCAAATGCAAAAATTCATAAAATAAAAATTATCCATCTAAATGTAGTATACAATGTTCATGAAGGACTCACATTCAGATGGACTCATGTGTGCGAGATATGCAATTTTTGATGATATTTTATGTTTATAAAATATCATTTTTTGTCATTTTTTATTTGATTTTCTAAAATGAATAATGCATACAAAAATCAAACATCATGTGAAATAATGTAATGGACACAAATATATTTTTTGGGATTTTTATAAGTTAGAAATAATTAGAAAATGTGAGATACATACAAATGAATTGGTAAGTGTGATCAAGTCAGGGTTTATCTTTTTCTTTATTTTTCTAATTTTTTATTTTGATTTTTACGTAATTAGTTAGATCATGAAATGAGATAAATAAACAAAAAAGAAATAAACAAATAAAAGTCAAATATATACATGAAATAATAAGTTAAAGAGAAGTAAATATGTGCAATATATAGTTAGGTCCCAAAACCTATATTTCACAAATGAACTCCTACTCTCTTTGAATTTGATATTGATTTGTATACAATTGATTGTACATTAATTCAAAGTGAGTAGAGTAAAATTGGACATTGTATGAGAGACATATCAGCATTTACGCCTTTTTGTCCTAGAATTAGGGTTTGGTTTTATTCTAAATATACAAGTTAGTATTTTTAGGATTTTGCATTGGTTAATGTTAGTAATATTTACACAATGGAATTAGTTTTAGGATGAATAAATTAAAAATGAGTGAAGTTAGGGATATATTTATAAATGAATATGAATGCAGAATGGAGTGCTAATTTATGCAAATTATTTACAAGTGCATGGGTGTTAATTTTTAGATATAAACTTTCATATGAACCTAATTTCTCAGGGCAAGGCTCTATTTTTAGATTATCAAAGTGATGAATCACAAATTTGTCCCTAAAGTAAGGGAAGGGCACAAGTGATAAAACGTCAAGAAATCGGGGCACAACTGATATTCCAAAAAGGAAGGGACATAATTGATATTGTAATATCTCAAAGGAGAACAACTGAGAAAAACCCTAATAAATATATAAAAGCCTTAATTTTTCCTATCTCTTGAAATATGCCCAGTTTTAAAAATACCCTTTTACAAAGTTGGAGATAGTAAAATTTTGAACAAGTTTCATGTTCTGAATTTTTTATGTGAGACCATCTATAATTTATCATGCATTTTATAAGTTTTGGATCTTTTTGCAATCTTCCAAGTCAGCCATGCTTAGTGGATTGTTTTCAACCTTGGTACACCCATTGGAGTGCTCTATGCTAGTTGGAGGAAGATGTTTAACCTTGGATTTCTTCTCCTCTATTGCACCTCAGATCCTTATCTCAATAAGCGAATCAACCCTTCTTCAGTTGGTCCAAACTCCCTTCATCTATATGTATAGCTCCAAGAAACCCATTGCGAGCCATCTCCTCATATGCAAACCCAAACTTTGATCGATCTCCAACAGGTTTTCCTTGAATGACAAAATGTCGAGGCCAATACATTGAGTTGTGGTGAGATATAATGCACAAGAGCAAATTCTAGAGCGTATGTTCATGCTTTGTAGCCTCTTGTTTGGTGGGTCGAGCTTCCTTTCCAAAGATGGGGGGAAAGGCATTACAGAAGCATGCATAAACATGAACAATCACACAAGCAAAAAGACACTTAGATATACAAGGTTCACTCGTAACTAGGCTACGTCCTTAGGCAACATCGATCGATTTTGACTATATGGAGAAGACAAAATACAGAGAGCCCTACCCCTAGGGGAGTTTATCCACTACTCTTTTAGAAGGATCCCTAATACAAATGGATCTGTATACCTGAATTCAAATAGAACCTCTCAAAAAAATCATTGGGCCCCCATCTTTTGTGGGTATGGTACAACAGGAGGGAGTACATATGACAGTTCTTCAACCTAGATCATATAGTTAGGATTAAAAGCATATCAACAAATATGTACCTTTAATTGAATCCTTTGAGAAGATTTTCCCAGCTTACCCATGCCGTTGCTAGCCCCACCTTAGGGATACTACCAATTTCGACACTAAGTCCAAATAATGTTTGAACTTATTGTCGGGGACTACTTTTGTGAACATATCAGCTAGATTATATGTTATGCCGACCTTCTTCACCTTGATCTTCTTCTCAAAATGAATGAAATGATATCTGACATATATGTTCTTGGTCCTCTCAGGATGCATTTGATCCTTGGCTAAGCATATTGCACTAATATTGTCACAATATACTATAACATGATCATATTCTATATCGAGATCTCCAAGTAAGCCCTTCAGCCAGATGCTTTCCATTATAGCTTATGTCAAAGTCATGTACTCCACCTCTATGATAGACAAAGTAATTGATGGTTGTAAGACATCCTTCCAACTGATGACTGAATTTCCCAAAGTGAAGATGCATCATGTCATTGATCTCCTTCCATCAGCATCTGCAACATAGTCTGAATTTGAACATCCAGCAACCAAACACGCTTAATCATCTCTGTAGATGAGGACAATGTCTAATGTTCCTCTCAGATAGCAGAAAATATGCTTGACTACATGATAAACAGGGGATTCGATGCGGTCAAAATTGGCGTCTCACACAAGGCGGAGACAACCGTCGCTGTGGCGACTCACAAGTGAATCCCGTATTTAATCAACAATGAACCCACAATAAAATATCAAACAATGACAAGCAAATGTGGAGTCAAATTTATTTTTAACTCTACATAAAAGATGTATAGGTGCAAGTATGTAGTGAGTTCGAACACAGGGAGCAAGCAGGGTAATTCAAAAAAATGTGCTCAAGTGTATGTGTGTGATATGTCTACACTAAGCAAGCAAGCACAGATGTTTTTGTGGGTTTTTAATTTTTAATTTTTAATTTTTTTAATTTAATTTTTAATTTTGTATTTTGATTTTTTAATTTTCTGATTTTTATAATTTTATATTTTATATTTTTCTTTTTTTTCTTTTTCAATATTGGAAAGCAAAGACAATGTAATGAAAGACAAGATAAAATATTTATAAAAATGTGCAAAAATAACTTAAAATTCAGAAATAAAGTGTTTTTGATATTTTTAGGATTTTTTACTGTTTTTGTGATTTTTGGGGATTTTTCAAGGTGTTTTTGGTATTTTTAAATACTTAAATAAAGCAAAACAGTGGAAAAGATGCTGGCTGTGAGTAAAATTGGATTTAAAAATAGCAAACAGCAATCAAAAATTTTCACAATAATTTTCAAAAAAGCTGCTGAAATAGAGAACAAACAGGAGTTGAGTTTGTATTTTTTAGAGTTTTTTATTATTTTATATATTTTTTTGAAGTTTTGAGTCTTTTTAAATTTTTAGTGTTTTTCTTTTGAGATTTTTAATGATTTTTGGACTGACACTAATAGAGGATAAAATAGACACTAGGTGAATTTTTTAGAATTTTTGGAGGGGTTTTACTATTTTTTTGGCATTTTCTAAGCTAAACAGTACACAAAAAGCATGTTTTTGATTTTTAATAAATATGAAAATTAAATAAAATCAAAAACTAAAATAATGGCGTGGAAGTACACGTGTCCACGAACTAAACCCTATTTTTGTGGAATTTTTGGACTTAAGATGATAAGTTGAATAAACAAAACAAGCATCCAATCAAAACACAGGCCTGGCATGGGTATTTATGCAATTTCTCAAACATCCAAGGGCATACATGCAATTTTCCACAAAAATATACACTGAATATTCAATTTATAGCTCCAAAAACTAATTACAAAAACCGCCTGGGTACGCTAGCAATTTTCCCACCAGGGCGCGTGACTTGCACGCGCCTGGCGAGGACTAGAATGCAATATCCAAGACCCCAGGGGGCTTACATGCAAAATCTCCAGAAATATAACACATGCTATCACAGTTTTGGTACTAAAACGAAATAAAACAAAAACCGAGGGTATCCTCGCAAAATGCCCACACCTCACGTGTACAGGTCACGTGAGGTGACGTGGCGAAGGACCTGGATGCAAATACATAAAGCTTGGGGGTCTTTGTGTAAATATTACAAAAATATTTAAACTACGCAATAAAGTTTCGGGACTAAATAGAAATTACAAAATAAGCGGGGGTTGACTGCAAAATACCCTCGCTTAGGCGATCCGACGATGTAGGCGAAGGTGATGACGCGTGGCGGACATCCAACGGTTGGGCTTTAGGCGCAATCCAGCGGCGTAGGGCACGCCACTTATCCACGTGGCATCTCCTCCGAGCGCGATGACGGTTCGCTTCGACGTCTGGGATTAGATCTCAGAAAGAGATCCTACGGTGGCTGGTCGCGGAAGATCTGACGGTCGATGTGCGATCTGGAACTCCACCTCGATCCAACGGTGGCGAAGGCCGGAGCAAGAACAACGACGAACTCCGGCGAGCCGAGGTTCTCCGAGGTCAAGCTCCGTCTCCGGCGGGCTTCTTGGCTTCAAAATTGGGCTGGAGCTTCCTGGGGGCCTCCTCTTTCTCCTGGGGGCACCAAAAGTGCACGGCGATGGCCGTGACGCTCACAGGTGGTCGGCGGAGCTGGAGAACTCAGCTGAGCTCCGGCGAGCATCAAAAACGCGCCCAGGCGCGAGTCAACGTTCTTCGACCCTGCAAAACTAGTCAAGAGGTCCAGGGCAAATTGCCTGGACCCTAAGTGGACCTAATCGACGCGAAAGGCGGAGTGGCGATCAGTGGCCGGAGGTGCGCTCCGGCGAGGATAGGCGATTAGGCGAATCACACGATGGATTTCAAAATTTCTTGAGGGATTTCGCTCCTAAGACTCAGACTAAGCTAATGCACAAAAAATAAAGGGATGAAATGGCTTCCTCGATGGTGTAGACCGGAGGGAAGGTTACCTCAACCGCCGGAGTTGCGGGAGGTGGTGGAGACGCCTCCGACTTCCTCTGCCCTGGTTGAACGCACGGCGTGAGAGCTGTCACCTCCACGAGTGCTTGGAGCACAAGAAGAGCAAGGAAGGGTGGACCGAAGGTGTTCAAAATCGAGAGGAAAGAAGGGGGCTCGTTATATTTGGTTTGACCCTGTGTCGTAGGGGTCCAAAGACCAAGAGATCTGGAGCGCATCAGTGATCCATGTCCCGATGTAAGATATGGGCGAGCCTCCTCGATCATCGATGAACAAAAGTCAAGAAGGCGCTAGCACGAGATGAGGTACCTAGCGTCTTCGAAAAAATCGAGAAAACGGCCCAAAAATGAGCCTCTGACAAAGCTACAGGGGGTAGGGCGTCCAGTTGACCGAGGTCAACTGTTGACCCCTCCTGGTTGGTCCACGTGGACCAACCAGGAAAAACCCTGAAAAATTAGTTTGTAAAATCAATAAAAAATGGAATTAGGTCGAATTAATTAAAAGTTATAAAATAAAAAATGCTTAAAATTTTATGTAGTATTTTATTCTGATTTTTATTTATTTTTATGAGTTATATTTTTACAAGTTACCTTTTTAACCCTATATAGGTATAATACCTATGTATTTAAGTATTAAATTTTTATTTTGTGTATTTTACTTTTATTAATTTCATTTCTTATTTTCTAAAATTATAAAATACTTTTATACACATAGATATATTTTTATTTTATTTTTCTGACTTATTATGTATAATTAATAAATTACAAGAATGTTTTGTACAGGTATATGTATAGGCAGTATACCTATGTATCCTTTATACAAGTATTTTTATTTTTGTATTTTCTTTGCATTTTATTCTGATTTTATGTACATAATTATTATAAGTAATATTTACATAATTATAAAAATATAAAAATGAATAAATAATGAATAAAGAATAAATTAAATATTTTCTTCAGTACAGGTATACAATAGGGGTCCAAAACTCAACTTTCAAACCGTAGCTCCGCCAAATGCGAAACCACCACCATTAAATAGATTATTTTATTCTATATACAATTAAAGGTGAGTTTGCTACATTTGGAGTTGTCAGTTGTAAGATACGGGTCTGGGAAGTTGGGATTTTGGATTCTTATTCAGACCATAACTTTTTATCTGTACATTATTTTTCTGTGAAATCAATTTTGTATTTTTCTTATTAATGTATCTACAACTTTCATGTACAAAGTTTCTTTATTTGATGTATAAAAAGTGGAACCAAAAATAGGTCTCAAAATGAATAAAGAATGAATAGAATTTAAAGGTATTTTCTCTGTATTTCTGACCTTATCTCCCCCTACTTTATTCCTTGTCGACCTATTCATCAAGATGCCTAGGTCTCGGGGGTTTTGGGTCATAAAATATTTACAATATTTTATTCTTTTTCTTTTCTTTATTTATTCTATAAATTTGGCCTTAATTACAGTATTTTATACACTATTGTGATGCACATGCATGGATGCTAAGATGGTGATTTTAATGCTATTTACAGGCATTTGCCAGGGTTTTTGGTGCCAAAATGATAGAATAAAGATGATGAAATGTGGATTCATCATCCCCCTATACTTTACCTTTGCTAGTCCCTAGCAAACACTTATGCAATAAGTGCAGAAAGAAAGAAAAGAAAAGAAAAAGAATAACTTGGATTTTATTTGATTATCAAACTTGTCTTCGCAAAATCAAAGTTTGGAGCCTAAGTCGGACCTTTGAAAATTTAGTGCGGGCGGAACCTTAGTGAGAACCATGTTTGAAATCCGACAGTCCTTGAGAATCCCAAAACTCTGTCCAAGTCTCCTCAATAGCCAGGTCAGAAATATTTCAACTCATACGCAAACTCTTATGACTATGAATCTGACTTGTACAGTGTAAGTGATGGTGGCTCTTTCCAACTAGAATGACAAAGAAACTGACTTCTCCAGTACGACAACCCAATGATTCCCCAATCCAATAACTCCATCCTCGAGGAGCGGGGTATTACCATCTAAGTTCAAGTGGCAACCAGCTCAAGAGGAGGGGGTGAAGAGAAGAATGGACGGCAGCCAGTGTAGCTACCTATCCCGGGATGCAAGACCAGTGTAGTCAAGTCATCCTGCTGCAGGCTCACATATTTGACTTTGGAACTCAAGCTTGCTTATTTTCTTTGTACATGCAGGCTTTTTATTTTTGTACATGCCTGAACATTTTTTTTTTGGAATACTATATACAGCAGCATTTTACATAAGGATTTTTTCCTCTTGAGCCAGTAGACTATCCCTCTTTTGAAGCTTTATCGCAACCCACAGCCTCCTGTCTTTCGACTTCCTAATCACTGGACGGGTTGGGGTGCACTTCCCTCCCTAGAGGAGGACAAGTGTTTCCACTTGTGTGCGTCTCATACCGGCAAATCCAATCCCCTCACCACTCCAACTGAGTTGAGCCATGTGAAAGGTGCAGGTGCCCAAGTTAGGTCATTATCAACAGAGTCGTGCGTGTGCTCCGAAATACTCTACTTAGGCAGTCAAGAATCCATTGAACCAAGTCCGTGATCCTCAAAGAATTAAGTCAACTAGACCTGAAGTACCTCAAACCCAGTTCCTATAAGGTTCCTGTTATTAGGTAGATTATAAGGTCCAATCAAGCTCCAATCTTCGGATTTTACTTAGACTCGTTCAATTATCAAACTCAATCCGAAAAATGCGAATGCTATGCAATGCAATGCAGAAAATATTTTTGCAATTTTCAAGATTTTGAACTTTTTATGGATTTTTGAAAAGATGAGGATGATGCATATGCATTTTTGTCTTTTTCAAAAAGATTTTTCAAATGTTTTTGGAATTTTAGTTTTGCAAATATTTTGGGAATTTTGAAAACAAAAAGGTTTTGGCTGAAAAATAGGTTAAAATATGTACACGGGAGTGCTTCTTATATATACAAGAAGTGGATTTTGAGAATTTACAGTGTAAGTGATCAATTTTATTCAATCCTACATATAGTGGATTTTGGTGTGATGTGTATATTCCTCAAACTTATTTGACACAAGCTTTTTCAAACAATTTTTGAAAACTATAGTCCAAAATAGTTTTTACAAACATTTTACACACATTTGAAAATCATTTTGCAAAGGTTTCCAAACAGTATATATAGGTTTTTCAAATCATTTTGCAACCATTTTTCAAACCATTTGCAAATCATTTTTCAAACATTTTATTTCACACAAAGAAAAAGAAATTTTACAAACCACACGATTTCACACAGGTTGAAAACATGTAACAAAATACTTCCAAAATAGTTTTCAATAGATGTTCACAAAGATTTTTCAACTATTTTTTCAAACATTTTGCAAAAAAACATTTTCACCTGATTTAATAATCAGTAAATACAAAAAAGAATCTGAGGAATAACCACAATCTTTTTATTAAGGATTTTTAAATGAATTTAAAGAATTTTTAGCCATATTATTAAGAAAATATGAAAGTACGAGTTATGGCTAAAGTATATACGTAGTATATACGACCCCCCTATACTTAGCTTGAGCTATGTCCTCATAGATCGGAGAGAAAAGAGAAGACATAACTCGTACTAAGTATAGACAAGTCTAAAATAATAAATAAATAATGAAGGAATCAACGAATGAGAAGTTGACCGTCCCCCCTATACTTAGGATCAAATAATCCTAAGTATAGCAGACTGTATACAAAGCAAGGAGGGTCGAGGGTGGGAATGAACAGATCGTACTCAGATTGTCTCCCCCTATACTTAGGGTAAGATATCCCTAAGTATAGACAAGAAGAGGAGAACAATAGAGAGGATCGAAATGAAAATGAAAGGAACTCGGGGTGCCAACCCCCTATTACTTAGGAACAAAGTACGTCCTAAGTATGGAAAACTGTCTACAAGGGCGGCACCTTTTTGATAGATAAAGAAGATAGAAAAGAAAAGAAGAGAAGAAGAAAGAAGAAAATAAATTCACAGATGAAAAGTGATATGAACAGATGGATCTGTACAGCGGAAGATGGAATTGATTATCATGTATGAGATGCAGATGATCAGAAATCAAAGGACACATCTCATACCAGAAGAATGGGGGCAGCGTCAATGGTCGGTGGATCATGATCAAGATATAGTTTCAGGCGTTGACCATTGACGCGGAAGGTAGAGGAAGATGACAGTTCGGATATGTCGATGCTGCCATTGTCATGTACCTTCCTGACCACATACGGTCCTTTCCACTTGCTCTGCAATTTCTCTGGGAATAATTTCAGCCTGGAATCAAACAACCATACTCTCTGATCTGGCTCAAACTGTTTATGGCTGATATGCGAATCGTGCCATGTCTTCACTTTTCCTTGTACTGTAGGCTGTTCGAAAAAGGCTGTATCTCTCAGTTCTTCCAGGGCTGCAATTCAGCTCTTCTCTGGTCTCCTATACTCTCGGGATCTAGAAGCAACTCAGTAACTGCCCAAAAAGATTTATGCTTGATCTCCACTGGCAAATGGCACGGCTTGCCCATAGACGAGACGAAAGGGAGATGTCCCCAATGGATTCTTGAAAGATGTCCGATAAGCCCACAAGACCGAGTCCAAAAAGCTGTGACCAATCCTTTCGGTCTGGGCGGACAACTTTCTGCAAGATAGTCTTTATCTCCCTATTCGATACTTCGGCAAGACCATTAGTTTGAGGGTGATAAGGAGTGGCACCCGATGGTCTATGCCGAACTCGTCTGCAAGGGCCCTGACTTTGTCATTGATGAAGTGAGACCCCCCGTCTGAAATCAAGACTCTAGGTACCCCGAACCGTGAAATGATATTTTTCCTCAAAAATTTGCAAACGGTTTTTAGCATCTGCGGCTCGGGCGGGGATGGCCTCAACCCATCGGCTGACATAATCCACAGCGAGCAAAATATGCTCGAATCCCTGACTCTTAGGAAATGGGCCCATGAAATCAATCCCCCATGCATCAAAACCTCACAGAAGTGAATGGGTTGCATGGGCATCATGTCTCTCTGTCCGCAGGTTCCCATTTTCTGACAGTCAGTACATCTCTTCACGAACTCATCAGAATCCTTGAAGAGAGTAGGCCACCATAGGCCCGGATTGAAGCACCTCTGTGCTGCCTTTTTCCAGAATGATGTCCTCCTGCTCAGCTTGTGGCAGTATGTGAGGACGCTATGATGCTCTTCTTGAGGAATGCACCTTCTCCAGATACTGTCCCCTCCTTCATGATAAAGGACGGGATCCTCCCAATGGTAAAACTTGGCCTTCGCCAGGAAGGTCTCAAGTTTCTGCCTGGGCCAACCTTGTGGAACCGTTTTGGCAACAAGATAATTCACAATGTCAGCATACCATGGGAGCGAGGTGACAGCCAAGATCGCCTCATCTGGAAATGTCTCTGTGATAGGTGCGCTGGGCTCAGATTCCCCAAGATTCTCCAATCTGGAGAGATGATCCGCCACCACATTCTTGACTCCAGCTTATCCTTAATCTCAATATCAAATTCCTGGAGTAGAAGGATCCATCTGGTGAGACGTGCTTTGGCATCCTTCTTAGCCATTAAGTACCGGATGGCAGTATGATCAGTATAAATGGTCACTCTAGATCCGAGAATGTAAGATCTATACTTATCAAGAGCAAAGACTACGGCCAGCATCTCTTTCTCGGTTACAGTGTAATTCCGCTGAGCGGCATCCAAAGTCCGGCTGGCGTAGTGAATGGCAAAGGTAAACCATCCCTCCTCTGTCCGAGTACAGCCCCAACGGCATAATCTGAAGCATCCGTCATGATCTCGAATGGAAGAGACCAATCGGGTGGCTGAAGGACAGGAGCTGAAACAACCATATCCTTGAGAGTCTCAAAAGATTCAAGACACTTATCATTAACAATAAACTCGGGTCTTTGGTCAGCAAGTCAGTGAGCGGTCGGGCAATTCGGCTGAAGTCCTGAATGAACCGTCGGTAGAAACCGACATGCCCCAGAAAAGACCGTAACTGACGTAAGTTGGACGGCGGATTGAGTTTTCTGATGATATCCCCCTTAGCCGGATCGACCTCCATGCCCCTGTTGGAGACGATATGACCAAGGACCGTCCCCTGAGTCATCATGAAATGACTCTTCTCCCAGGATAAAACAAGGTTAACCTCAATGCAGCGCTTGAGCACACGGTCTAGGCAGTCAAGACAAGCGTCGAACCCGTCGCCATAGACCGAGAAGTCATCCATGAAGACCTCTAAACAGTCACCCACCATGTCCGAGAATATGGACAACATGCACCTTTGGAATGTCGCCGGAGCGTTACATAGACCAAAGGGCATCCGTCTGAAAGCATAAGTCCCAAACGGACAGGTGAATGTGTTTCTCCTGGTCTTCGGGCGCAATGGCCACCTGATTGTATCCAGAGTACCCGTCAAGGAAACAGTAATGAATCTTCCCAGCCAACCGCTCGATAATCTGATCAATGAAGGGTAGCGGGAAATGATCCTTCTTGGTGGCCTCATTCAATCATCTGTAGTCCACACAGACCCTCCAAGAAGTTGGTACTCTGGTCGCGATCTCCTCTCCAGACTCATTGACAACTGTAGTGATACCCGTCTTTTTGGGTACCACATGTAGCGGACTTACCCATTTGGAGTCGGAGATGGGATAGATGAAATCGGCGCTCCACCATCTTGAAATTTCTTTCATGACTACGTCTCGAAGATTCGGGTTCAGCCGTCGTTGGAACTCACGCGACGGCTTAGCGTTATCTTCAAGATAGATGTGGTGAGAGCAAAGATTTGGGCTCAGCCCCTGGAGATCCGATTGCCTTGCGGTTTCTTTCAAGAACCTCCATCAAACGAGATTCTTGCTCTCCAGTCAAATCTGCTGAGATAATGACTGGGTACATTTCTGGCTCACCCGCAAGGAATCTGTATGTCATCGACTGTGGCAGAGGTTTCCGTTCTGGACAACTGGGAGGTGGCAGATCTGGCTTCTGATATGTCTGTGTAAATGCTACCAGGTCTGCATGGGAGAACTCTCGCTCTGCATGAATTTCTGACGAAGGGCGGCCTGCTGAATCATCAATAAACTGCACTGGCTCGCTCTCTGTCCTGGCTGTTTGCTCAGAAGGAATCAGACACGGCAAATAATCATCAAAGTCATCCCAGTCAATGTCTGAATCCGAGGGATCTGAAGAAGATGAGCATGATTGAAATTCCTCAGCACCACTCATCACAACACTGTCAGCTTCAGATATATCCTCATCCAGGGACGTGCTCTCCCGGCTCTCGACTGCCATGAGCTTGAGATACAGTGAATCTGTAGGCAAGGCGAGAGTCGGTGCCACAGGATCTATCCAATTGGATTCATCATCAGTCATCTCAAAGTCACAAACCTGGTGGATGTCTAGCTCTTCCTCTGTCATCTGCGCTGCTTCACTGGACTACTCGGAGCACTCTAACTCTCTGGTCTGGTCTCTTCGATCGTCTCTATTTGTACGGTTTCGCCCTCTATGCGAAAGCATACCTTCCCGCTATCATGGTCGGTTACCGCCTTGGCTGTGGCCAAGAATGGACGTCCGAGAATGATGGGGGCATCAGTTACCGACTCAGGGATCTCCATGTCCAACACAACGAAGTCCACGGGGAATTTCAGGCCCTGAATGGTAACGACCACATCTTTCAATAACCCCTTCAGTCTCTTAGTCGACCTGTCAGCAAACTGAAGGACGGTTCTGCTTCGAAGAAGAGGGCCAAACTCGAATTGCTTGAGTAAGGCTGCCGGAAGGAGGTTAATTGAAGAGCCGCTGTCTAATAGAGTACGATCAAACTGCTGCTCCTGAATCTCGCATCTGACATAGGAAGCTCATGCGTCTGGTCGCTTGGCTGGCAGCTTGTTCTGTATGGTGCAGCAAGTGGAATGAGTGAGCACATGAATCTGATCTCTGTGATTCCTCCTCTTCCTGCGGATGGTGGTTTTCTCTTTCAGGTTCTTTTTGAAGAGGGGGATGTGCTCAAGTGCCTCTTGTAGAGTCGGCTGAATGTGGAATCTGTCTATCATCTGATTGCTGAACTCCACCTGCTGGTTCTTTTTTTGATTTTCTTTTTTATTTCCCTTCGCTCGGCGGAGTGCCTCAGGGAAGGGGATGGTAGGGGCCTCCTCAGATGGAGGACTAGGAGTCGGTCCCTGTACCTGTGAAGACGGAGAATCCATACAATAATCATCATTCACCACATATGGATCCGCAATTTGAACAGAAACCTTTTCTTTATTCATATTTTTGTTTTTGTTTTTGTTCCCACAGTCTCTAGATACAAAATGTGGCAACATCACAGATGGTGGCTCAACAAAAGTAGATGTGGTGGCCTCAGCACCACCACTAGCACCTGTCTTTGCGGCATCAGCATCACACTCTGGTTCAGCGTCCAAAATGGTGGCATCAGCACCACCGTCTGCATCTGGTATCACGAAGGCATCAGCACCGTCGTCCTGAACTCCATCATTGGTGGCATCAGCACCACCGTCATCAACATCATCATTAGCGGCATCAGCACCGCTATTCTGCTCCTCTGGCGCTCCTGGTTCAGCATCTGGTTGTCGCTCAGAAGAGGCGCCGTCGGCTGGCATCCTACCGCTCCTAGTAGTCACAAAATCAGCATCATTCAAAGAATAAGACATATCATTCAAATCGTCACTAGGAGAGGTATCCTCTGTGAACTCTACCTGCTCAGATTTTCTTTTTAGGTTATTAGGATTAGGTTCGATCTGAGCGGGTATGGCGGCTTTGCCTTTGATGATATCCCGCATCTCCTGCCGGAATTCATCCATTTCTTGCATGAAAGATGCTCGCTGTTCAGATAGCAAGCGGGCAAGATCATCGAGGGCTGGGTTCTCATAGGCTGGACCCTGAGAACCGGATGTCTGTCCCTGCTGGAAATGGGGCTGCTGCTACTGGTGTTGCTGCTGATACTGGGGGGAAGGCTGGTGATAAGACTGCTGAGGCGGCTGGCGCTGCCTCCACTGTTGTCCCTGATAGGTGGTCGATGACCACTGTGATATTGTTGTGGCTGGGCATACTGGGGTTGCTGGTTATGCTGCTGTGGCTGGCTGTTCTGGTGTCCTTGGGCAGGGTTCTGCTGCTGGGAAGAGGATCCACCATTGCCCCAACGGAATCCGGGGTGATCCCGATGAATCCCGGGCAGAGGGTACCGGTCGTACCAAATCCCGTTGACTTCCATCAACGGTTCCTGCTCGAACGAGGGTGGAGGAAGAACTGTCAGCGGCTGCTCCGGCTGATATACCACCATCTGCGTCTCCTGAGATGGCGGTTGCTCTGGATGGTATTGTAGCAGTGGAACCGGCTCTGCCTGAACACGATTCACATGTCGGTATGAGGTAGAGGGTTGGTTGGAACTGCTACTGCCGGAGTCAGCCCGTGACCTGGGAGGCTGTTGGGAGTGAGCTTGTGCCTCCTGAATGCATAGGATTTGAGTTTTCAGGTCACTCATGGTTTTGGTGAGAAGGTCCATCTGAGCAAGACCTTGGTTCTGCTTCTTCTCGAGGATCTCCATGCAGTCCAACTTTTCACTAATAATGCCCATGTCGGTTGCTGCTGATTCGGCTTGGGCTGCGGCTACCGACGTTGTGTTGGGACCGGCATCGATGCGGGCGATCCTCTGAAATGATCCCGCTCCTTGCGGGGGCTTCTGCTGTGTATAGACTCGGGCCTGGGTCATCACTGTGGAGTTTTCTACCATGCCTTCATAGATGGCCCAGACGTCGTCTTCTCCCTTGGAGAAATAGGACCCACCGCAAGAGGCGTTCACTAGCCCCTGCAGCTCCGGTGTCAGCCCACAGAAGAAACTCTGCACCAAGTTGGGCTTGGATATATCGTGATGTGGACACCGGTCAATGAGCTCTCTGAATCGATCCTAGGCTTCATGGAACTGTTCATTTGGGATCATGACGAAATTGCTGATCATGGCTCGAGCTGCGTTGGTCCGGCCGAGCGGGTAGTACTTCTTTAGGTATGCGGTCCGGAGATCTGCCCAGGTGTCGACGAATCGCCCAAGGTGCTTGAGCCAATATGCGGCTCTATCAACCAAAGAGAACGGGAAGGCGATCATCTTGATGGTGTCCTCGGTCATCAATCGATCATGGATAGTGCTGCAAATCATCTCGAATTCCTGGAGGTGGAGGTGCGGCTCTTTGGTCGGCAACCCGTGAAACTTGGGTAGCAACTGAATCGTGTGGGGCCGAAGCTCGAAATCTCTGTGGATTGGCGGGAGTCTGATCCAATGGTGAGTGAGGGATGCAGCTGGGTTGTGCAGTTCCCTCATGATGGTCTGTGGCGGTCGCTCAGCGTCTGGATCGCCTCCTCCTGCATCGGGTCCTCCTCCTCCACCTCCGCCACCGCCCCCAGGTCGGTTCTCTCTCATCTGCGCTATTTCTCTCATCAGATCACCCATGAATGTTCCCTGATCACGGATCTGTCTCTGCATATTTTCCAGGGACGCTAGCAAGGAATTGTTGATGGCCACCTGATCGATTATGAATGGAGGGTGATCGTGGTCATCTGGGTGCTCGCCTCTGTCTGCCATTGCTGGATTTTCTGAAAAAGCAAAAGAGGCCATCTCAGGTGCTGTCGAATGAGTGGAACTCTGTGATGCACTGAATTCTGACACAATGGGACTGAGAGAAGGAGAATGGGAAGGGTGGTCGAGGGGGAACAGGGTGGATGTAAACTCGGGCTCGGAGAGCGGACTCTTCGAGGTATTCCTAGATGAATGAGGAGGAGTGCTAGATAGCGGTGCCGACAAGGTCGGCCTATGAGATCTCCGTCCCATCATCTTGATTATTCGAGAAGAGTGGGGATAATGCAAGAGAAGAAGAAGATGATATGCAACAAAATTGTGCACAATTGTGCGGTGTTTTTGATCTTGACCTAAATAAATCTAGAAATCAAACACAAAGCAAGGGTGAATTCACCAACTCAACTCGTGAAGCCGTGAAGGTTCGGCTTTTTATCTGGTCAATTTTAGCTTGTTTTCAGGTATTTATCTTATCACGAGTCCTTAGAACGCTGCGCCTATAGGAGCGAGAGTACTGCCAGGAAAGTATCCCCGTACTTGTCCTCCTCCTGTGTAACCTGTAACTTGCGCTTTTTAAGGTCCTTGTAACCCTTCCTGGATCCCTACTCAGCTAAAGAAATAGAGGGAGGAAGCCGATAGGCGAAACCGATACTTCGGACCTTGCTCGCAACGGAATCACCCGTGAGCGTGCAAGATCCTACTCGGACGCAGCCGGTGAGACAGACACACCCGTGAAGGCGTGGCCTAAGCTCGGTACTTCGGACAAGGTCGGTGCTCACACAATAGCGAGTCACCAATGACGACCAAGTCCTACTCGACTACGTACGATAGTAGCGCCAATACTTCGGAAATCCAGGCGATACACATGGCAGCCACAAGTTGGGTTTTGGGCTCTAATCCTTACGAAGCGCTCACCTCACTTGGAAGGAGACCTTCCCATGCAACCTGAAGACAAGTGAGGGTGTTACTCTCCCCAAGCAATGAATCCAATTACCGATTTTATTTTGGTCAAGTTTTCTTTAGCAGTCCCTTTTTTAATTTTTTGGTGTTATCGCTTCTTTTGAGTAGATTCAAACAAGCGCCTAACGGTTTTTGTATTTTTCCTTTATCCTACTTTGTTCCAAAAACAGAGGGAGGATAGAGTCGGAAAAGCCGTGCAAGTCGACACCAAGGTGGAAATCTCACCTTTGTGCCTAGATGATGTATGCAAAGTAAGAAGACTTACAGCGAATCCCAGCTCTCTCCATGCGGGATGCAAAGCAGAATTTATAAACCTATGCTATATGGCGATATGCAAGCGGAAATCGTCCTAGAACAGGCAACTGCTAGCGTGAAGAACCACAAGCTAGCTATTAACTCCTAATCCGAGTGTCCGGTCTAGGCTCACCCCTCCTCTGCTCAACACATTTGAGTTAGGAGAAAGCGCATGTTCGGGTGTGAGCTCGCGGCGCGTGGATCGGAAGCTACTAGCCAACTGTTTAATTAGTCTAAGTCCAATCAACGATCTATAGGAACATGCAAAGTAGTTAGTGTGTTTGGACCTAGTCTAATCGAATCAAGCAGGACCTAGGATCTAAGGGCTCAATCCACAGAAGAAAGGAAAAATGAAAACAAAACCGGAAAATGACGGTGATAAAACGCGATAAAAACCGCGGTGAGCCCCTGGGTGAACAAACACCCGGAAATTAGGCCCGGTAGTGTCTAAGTGTCCGAGAGTCCAAGTGTACCTGTATTATTACAATTAAACAAATCACTCTCTCACAAAGATAAAAGAAAAGCTAGCTAATCACTCTCTCTCACTCTTCTCGCTCTCTCCTGCCGGCTTGGCTAAGAATAGCTGGCTCCGCGTCCCAAGGTTGCTCCGGGTCACCTAGGCGATCCGCCCTTGCTCCGCGGTCCCTCGCAAGAAGACAAGAAAAGAAATGGTCAGATACTCAATCAATATGTATCAAAAATGCAAGAGAAATGGAATGAAGCTATATTAGACAATCACAATCAAACAAACAAAATGTAAACTACTCGCTGTTGCTCCCCGGCAACGGCGCCATTTGATAAACAGGGGATTCGATGCGGTCAAAATTGGCGTCTCACACAAGGCGGAGACAACCGTCGCTGTGGCGACTCACAAGTGAATCCCGTATTTAATCAACAATGAACCCACAATCAAAATATCAACAATGACAAGCAAATGTGGAGTCAAATTTATTTTTAACTCTACATAAAAGATGTATAGGTGCAAGTATGTAGAGAGTTCGAACACAGGGAGCAAGCAGGGTAATTCAAAAAAAATGTGCTCAAGTGTATGTGTGTGATATGTCTACACTAAGGCAAGCAAGCATAGATGTTTTTGTGGGTTTTTAATTTTAATTTTTAATTTTTTTAATTTAATTTTTAAATTTTGTATTTTGATTTTTTAATTTTCTGATTTTTATAATTTTATATTTTATATTTTTCTTTTTTTTTCTTTTTCAATATTGGAAAGCAAAGACAATGTAATGAAAGACAAGATAAAATATTTATAAAAATGTGCAAAAATAACTAAAAAATTCAGAAATAAAGTGTTTTTGATGTTTTTAGGATTTTTTACTGTTTTTGTGATTTTTGGGGATTTTTCAAGGTGTTTTTGGTATTTTTAAATACTTAAATAAAGCAAAACAGTGGAAAAGATGCTGGCTGTGAGTAAAATTGGATTTAAAAATAGCAAACAGCAATCAAAAATTTTCACAATAATTTTCAAAAAAGCTGCTGAAATAGAGAAACAAACAGGAGTTGAGTTTGTATTTTTTAGAGTTTTTTACTATTTTATATATTTTTTTGAAGTTTTGAGTCTTTTTAAATTTTTAGTGTTTTTCTTTTGAGATTTTTAAATGATTTTTGGACTGACACTAATAGAGGATAAAATAGACACTAGGTGAATTTTTTAGAATTTTTGGAGGGGTTTTACTATTTTTTTTGGCATTTTCTAAGCTAAACAGTACACAAAAAGCATGTTTTTGATTTTTAATAAATATGAAAATTAAATAAAATCAAAAACTAAAATAATGGCGTGGAAGTACACGTGTCCACGAACTAAACCCTATTTTTGTGGAATTTTTTGGACTTAAGATGATTAAGTGGAATAAACAACAAGCCATCCAATCAAAACACGGGCCTGGCATGGGTATTTATGCAATTTCTCAAACATCCAAGGGCATACATGCAATTTTCCACAAAAATATACACTGAATATTCAATTTATAGCTCCAAAAACTAATTACAAAAACCGCCTGGGTACGCTAGCAATTTTCCCACAGGGTGCTTGACTTGCACGCGCCTGGCGAGGACTAGAATGCAATATCCAAGACCCCAAGGGGCTTACATGCAAAATCTCCAGAAATATAACACGTGCTATCACAGTTTTGGTACTAAAAAGAAATACAACAAAAACCGAGGGTATCCTCGCAAAATGCCCACACCTCACGTGTACAGGTCACGTGAGGTGACGTGGCAAAGGACCAGGATGCAAATACATAAAGCTTGGGGGTCTTTGTGCAAATATTACAAAAATATTTAAACTACGCAATAAAGTTTCGGGACTAAATAGAAATTACAAAATAAGCGGGGGTTGACTGCAAAATACCCTCGCTTAGGCGATCCGACGATGTAGGCGAAGGTGATGACGCGTGACGGACATCCAACGGTTGGGCTTTAGGCGCAATCCAGCGGCGTAGGGCACGCCACTTATCCACGTGGCATCTCCTCCGAGCGCGATGACGGTTCGCTTCGACGTCTGGGATTAGATCTCAGAAAGAGATCCTACGGTGGCTGGTCGCGGAAGATCTGACGGTCGATGCGCGATCTGGAACTCCACCTCGATCCAACGGTGGCGAAGGCCGGAGCAAGAACAACGACGAACTCCGGCGAGCCGAGGTTCTCCGAGGTCAAGCTCCGTCTCCAGCGGGCTTCTTGGCTTCAAAATCGGGCTGGAGCTTCCTGGGGGCCTCCTCTTTCTCCTGGGGGCACCAAAAGTGCACGGCGATGGCCGTGACGCTCACAGGTGGTCGGCGGAGCTGGAGAGCTCAGCTGAGCTCCGACGAGCATCAAAAACGCGCCCAGGCGCGAGTCAACGTTCTTCGACCCTGCAAAACTAGTCAAGAGGTCCAGGGCAAATTGCTTGGACCCTAAGTGGACCTAATCGACGCAAAAGGCGGAGTGGCGATCGGTGGCCGGAGGTGCGCTCCGGCAAGGATAGGCGATTAGGCGAATCACACGATGGATTTCAAAATTTCTTGAGGGCTTTCTCTCCTAAGACTCAGACTAAGCTAATGCACAAAAAATAAAGGGATGAAATGGCTTCCTCGACGGTGTAGACCGGAGGGAAGGTTACCTCAACCGCCGGAGTTGCGGGAGGTGGTGGAGACGCCTCTGACTTCCTCTGCCCTGGCTGAACGCACGGCGTGAGAGCTGTCACCTCCACGAGTGCTTGGAGCACAAGAAGAGCAAGGAAGGGTGGACCGAAGGTGTTCAAAATCGAGAGGAAAGAAGGGGGCTCGTTATATTTGGTTTGATCCTGTGTCGCAGGGGTCCAAAGACCAAGAGATCTGGAGCGCATCAGTGATCCATGTCCCGATGTAAGATATGGGCGAGCCTCCTCGATCATCGATGAACAAAAGTCAAGAAGGCGCTAGCACGAGATGAGGTACCTAGCGTCTTCGAAAAAATCGAGAAAACGGCCCAAAAATGAGCCTCTGACAAAGCTACAGGGGGTAGGGCGTCCAGTTGACCGAGGTCAACTGTTGACCCCTCCTGGTTGGTCCACGTGGACCAACCAGGAAAAACCCTGAAAAATTAGTTTGTAAAATCAATAAAAAATGGAATTAGGTCAAATTAATTAAAAGTTATAAAATAAAAAATGCTTAAAATTTTATGTAGTATTTTATTCTGATTTTTATTTATTTTTATGAGTTATATTTTTACAAGTTACCTTTTTAACCCTATATAGGTATAATACATATGTATTTAAGTATTAAATTTTTATTTTGTGTATTTTACTTTTATTAATTTCATTTCTTATTTTCTAAAATTATAAAATACTTTTATACACATAAATATATTTTTATTTTATTTTTCTGACTTATTATGTATAATTAATAAATTAAAAAGAATGTTTTGTACAGGTATATGTATAGGCAGTATACCTATGTATCCTTTATACAAGTATTTTTATTTTTGTATTTTCTTTGCATTTTATTCTGATTTTATGTACATAATTATTATAAGTAATATTTACATAATTATAAAAATATAAAAATGAATAAATAATGAATAAAGAATAAATTGAATATTTTCTTCAGTACAGGTATACAATAGGGGTCCAAAACTCAACTTTCAAACCGTAGCTCCGCCAAATGCGAAACCACCACCATTAAATAGATTATTTTATTCTATATACAATTAAAGGTGAGTTTGCCACATTTGGAGTTGTCAGTTGTAAGATACGGGTCTGGGAAGTTGGGATTTTGGATTCTTATTCAGACCATAACTTTTTATCTGTACATTATTTTTCTGTGAAATCAATTTTGTATTTTTCTTTATTAATTTATCTACAACTTTCATGTATAAAGTTTCTTTATTTGATGTATAAAAAGTGGAACCAAAAATAGGTCTCAAAATGAATAAAGAATGAATAGAATTTAAAGGTATTTTCTCTGTATTTCTGACCTTATCTCCCCCTACTTTATTCCTTATCGACCTATTCATCAAGATGCCTAGGTCTCGGGGGTTTTGGGTCATAAAATATTTACAATATTTTATTCTTTTTCTTTTCTTTATTTATTCTATAATTTTGGCCTTAATTACAGTATTTTATACACTATTGTGATGCACATGCATGGATGCTAAGATGGTGATTTTAATGCTATTTACAGGCATTTGCCAGGGTTTTTGGTGCCAAAATGATAGAATAAAGATGATGAAATGTGGATTCATCATCCCCCTATACTTTACCATTGCTAGTCCCTAGCAAACACTTATGCAATAAGTGCAAAAATAAAGAAAAGAAAAGAAAAAGAATAACTTGGATTTTATTTGATTATCAAACTTGTCTTCGCAAAATCAAAGTTTGGAGCCTAAGTCGGACCTTTGAAAATTTAGTGCGGGCGGAACCTTAGTGAGAACCATGTTTGAAATCCAACAGTCCTTGAGAATCCCAAAACTCTGTCCAAGTCTCCTCAATAGCCAGGTCAGAAATACTTCAACTCATACGCAAACTCTTATGACTATGAATCTGACTTGTACAGTGTAAGTGATAGTGGCTCTCCCCAACTAGAATGACAAAGAAACTGACTTCTCCAGTACGACAACCCAATGATTCCCCAATCCAATAACTCCATCCTCGAGGAGCGGGGTATTCCCTTCTAAGTTCAAGTGGCAACCAGCTCAAGAGGAGGGGGTGAAGAGAAGAATGGACGGAAGCCAGTGTAGCTACCTATCCCGGGTTGCAAGACCAGTGTAGTCAAGTCATCCTGCTGCAGGCTCACATATTTGACTTTGGAACTCAAGCTTGCTTATTTTCTTTGTACATGCAGGCTTTTTATTTTTGTACATGCCTGAACATTTTTTTTTTGGAATACTATATACAGCAGCATTTACATAAGGAGTTTTTCCTCTTGAGCCAGTAGACAATCCCTCTTTTGAAGCTTTATCGCAACCCACAGCCTCCTGTCTTTAGACTTCCTAATCACTGGACGGGTTGGGGTGCACTTCCCTCCCTAGAGGAGGACAAGTGTTTCCACTTGTGTGCGTCTCATACCGGCAAATCCAATCCCCTCACCACTCCAACTGAGTTGAGCCATGTGAAAGGTGCAGGTGCCCAAGTTAGGTCATTATCAACAAGAGTCGTGCGTGTGCTCCGAAATACTCTACTTAGGCAGTCAAGAATCCATTGAACCAAGTCCCGTGATCCTCAAAGAATTAAGTCAACTAGACCTGAAGTACCTCAAACCCAGTTCCTATAAGGTTCCTGTTATTAGGTAGATTATAAGGTCCAATCAAGCTCCAATCTTCGGATTTTACTTAGACTCGTTCAATTATCAAACTCAATCCGAAAAAATGCGAATGCTATGCAATGCAATGCAGAAAATATTTTTGCAATTTTCAAGATTTTGAACTTTTTATGGATTTTTGAAAAGATGAGGATGATGCATATGCATTTTTTGTCTTTTTTCAAAAAGATTTTTCAAATGTTTTTGGAATTTTAGTTTTGCAAATATTTTTGGGAATTTTGAAAACAAAAAGTTTTTGGCTGAAAAATAGGTTAAAATATGTACACGGGAGTGCTTCTTATATATACAAGAAGTGGATTTTGAGAATTTACAGGGTAAGTGATTAATTTTATTCATACCTACATATAGTGGATTTTGGTGTGATGTGTATATTCCTCAAACTTATTTGACACAAGCTTTTTCAAACAATTTTTGAAAACTATAGTCCAAAATAGTTTTTACAAACATTTTACACACATTTGAAAATCATTTTGCAAAGGTTTTCAAACAGTATATATAGGTTTTTCAAATCATTTTTGCAACCATTTTTCAAACCATTTGCAAATCATTTTTCAAACATTTTATTTCACACAAAGAAAAGAAATTTTACAAACCACACGATTTCACACAGGTTGAAAACATGTAACAAAATACTTTCAAAATAGTTTTCAATAGATGTTCACAAAGATTTTCAAACTATTTTTCAAACATTTTGCAAAAAACATTTTCACCTGATTTATTAATCAGTAAATACAAAAAAGAATCTGAGGAATAACCACATCTTTTTATTAAGGATTTTAAATGAATTTAAAGAATTTTTAGCCATATTATTAAGAAAATATGAAAGTACGAGTTATGGCTAAAGTATATACGTAGTATATACGACCCCCCTATACTTAGCTTGAGCTATGTCCTCATAGATCGGAGAGAAAAGAGAAGACATAACTCGTACTAAGTATAGACAAATCTAAATAATAAATAAATAATGAAGGAATCAACGAATGAGAAGTTGACCGTCCCCCCTATATTTAGGATCAAATAATCCTAAGTATAGCAGACTGTACACAAAGCAGGGAGGGTCGAGGGTGGGAATGAACAGATCGTACTCAGATTGTCTCCCCCTATACTTAGGGTAAGATATCCCTAAGTATAGACAAGAAGAGGAGACAATAGAGAGGATCGAAATGAAAATGAAAGGAACTCGGGGTGCCAACCCCCCTATACTTAGGACAAAGTACGTCCTAAGTATGGAAAACTGTCTACAAGGGCGGCACCTTTTTGATAGATAAAGAAGATAGAAAAGGAAAAGAAGAGAAGAAGAAAAGAAAAAAATAAATTCACAGATGAAAGTGATATGAACAGATGGATCTGTACAGCGGAAGATGGAATTGATTATCATGTATGAGATGCGGATGATCAGAATCAAAGGACACATCTCATACCAGAAGAATGGGGGCAGCGTCAATGGTCGGTGGATCATGATCAAGATATAGTTTCAGGCGTTGACCATTGACGCGGAAGGTAGAGGAAGATGACGGTTCGGATATGTCGATGCTGCCATTGTCATGTACCTTCCTGACCACATACGGTCCTTTCCACTTGCTCTGCAATTTCTCTGGGAATAATTTCAGCCTGGAATCAAACAACCATACTCTCTGATCTGGCTCAAACTGTTTATGGCTGATATGCGAATCGTGCCATGTCTTCACTTTTTCCTTGTACTGTAGGCTGTTCGGAAAGGCTGTATCTCTCAGTTATTCCAGGGCTGCCAATTCAGCTCTTCTCTGGTCTCCTATACTCTCGGGATCTAGAAGCAACTCAGTAACTGCCCAAAAAGATTTATGCTTGATCTCCACTGGCAAATGGCACGGCTTGCCATAGACGAGACGAAAGGGAGATGTCCCCAATGGATTCTTGAAAGATGTCCGATAAGCCCACAAGACCGAGTCCAAAAGCTGTGACCAATCCTTTCGGTCTGGGAGGACAACTTTCTGCAAGATAGTCTTTATCTCCCTATTCGATACTTCGGCAAGACCATTAGTTTGAGGGTGATAAGGAGTGGCAACCCGATGGTCTATGCCGAACTCGTCTGCAAGGGCCCTGACTTTGTCATTGATGAAGTGAGACCCCCCGTCTGAAATCAAGACTCTAGGTACCCCGAACCGTGAAATGATATTTTTCCTCAAAAATTTGCAAACGGTTTTAGCATCTGCGGCTCGGGCGGGGATGGCCTCAACCCATCGGCTGACATAATCCACAGCGAGCAAAATATGCTCGAATCCCTGACTCTTAGGAAATGGGCCCATGAAATCAATCCCCCATGCATCAAAAACCTCACAGAAGTGAATGGGTTGCATGGGCATCATGTCTCTCTGTCCGCAGGTTCCAATTTTCTGACAGTCAGTACATCTCTTCACGAACTCATCAGAATCCTTGAAGAGAGTAGGCCACCATAGGCCGGATTGAAGCACCTTCTATGCTGTCCTTTTCCAGAATGATGTCCTCCTGCCTCAAGCTTGTGGCAGTATGTGAGGACGCTATGATGCTCTTCTTGAGGAATGCACCTTCTCCGGATACTGTCCCCTCCTTCATGATAAAGGACGGGATCCTCCCAATGGTAAAACTTGGCCTTCGCCAGGAAGGTCTCAAGTTTCTGCCTGGGCCAACCTTGTGGAACCGTTTTGGCAACAAGATAATTCACAATGTCAGCATACCATGGGAGCGAGGTGACAACCAAGATCGCCTCATCTGGAAATGTCTCTGTGATAGGTGCGCTGGGCTCAGATTCCCCAAGATTCTCTAATCTGGAGAGATGATCCGCCACCACATTCTTGACTCCAGGCTTATCCTTAATCTCAATATCAAATTCCTGGAGTAGAAGGATCCATCTGGTGAGACGTGCTTTGGCATCCTTCTTAGCCATTAAGTACCGGATGGCGGTATGATCAGTATAAATGGTCACTCTAGATCCGAGAATGTAAGATCTATACTTATCAAGAGCAAAGACTACGGCCAGCATCTCTTTCTCGGTTACAGTGTAATTCCGCTGAGCGGCATCCAAAGTCCGGCTGGCGTAGTGAATGGCAAAAGGTAAACCATTCCTCCTCTGTCCGAGTACAGCCCCAACGGCATAATCTGAAGCATCCGTCATGATCTCGAATGGAAGAGACCAATTGGGTGGCTGAAGGACAGGAGCTGAAACAACCATATTCTTGAGAGTCTCAAAAGATTCAAGACACTTATCATTAACAATAAACTCGGTGTCTTTGGTCAGCAAGTCAGTGAGCGGTCGGGCAATTCGGCTGAAGTCCTGAATGAACCGTCGGTAGAAACCGACATGCCCCAGAAAAGACCGTAACTGACGTAAGTTGGACGGCGGATTGAGTTTTCTGATGATATCCACCTTAGCCGGATCGACCTCCATGCCCCTGTTGGAGACGATATGACCAAGGACCGTCCCCTGAGTCATCATGAAATGACTCTTCTCCCAGGATAAAACAAGGTTAACCTCAATGCAGTGCTTGAGCACACGGTTTAGGCAGTCAAGACAAGCGTCAAATCCGTCGCCATAGACCGAGAAGTCATCCATGAAGACCTCTAAACAGTCACCCACCATGTCCGAGAATATGGACAACATGCACCTTTGGAATGTCGCCGGAGCGTTACATAGACCAAAGGGCATCCGTCTGAAAGCATAAGTCCCAAACGGACAGGTGAATGTCGTTTTCTCCTGGTCTTCGGGCGCAATGGCCACCTGATTGTATCCAGAGTACCCGTCAAGGAAACAGTAATGACTCTTCCCAGCCAACCGCTCGATAATCTGATCAATGAAGGGTAGCGGGAAATGATCCTTCTTGGTGGCCTCATTCAATCGTCTGTAGTCCACACAGACCCTCCAAGAAGTTGGTACTCTGGTCGCGATCTCCTCTCCAGACTCATTGACAACTGTAGTGATACCCGTCTTTTTGGGTACCACATGTAGCGGACTTACCCATTTGGAGTCGGAGATGGGATAGATGAAATCGGCGCTCCACCATCTTGAAATTTCTTTCATGACTACGTCTCGAAGATTCGGGTTCAGCCGTCGTTAGAACTCACGCGACGGCTTAGCGTTATCTTCAAGATATATGTGGTGAGAGCAAAGATTTGGGCTCAGCCCCTGGAGATCAGCTATACTCCAACCGATTGCCTTGCGGTTTCTTTCAAGAACCTCCATCAAACGAGATTCTTGCTCTCCAGTCAAATCTGCTGAGATAATGACTGGGTACATTTCTGGCTCACCCGCAAGGAATCTGTATGTCATCGACTGCGGCAGAGGTTTCCGTTCTGGACAATTGGGAGGTGGCAGATCTGGCTTCTGATATGTCTGTGTAAATGCTACCAGGTCTGCATGGGAGAACTCTCGCTCTGCATGAATTTCTGACGAAGGGCGGCCTGCTGAATCATCAATAAACTGCACTGGCTCGCTCTCTGTCCTGGCTGTTTGCTCAGAAGGAATCAGACACGGCAAATAATCATCAAAGTCATCCCAGTCAATGTCTGAATCCGAGGGATCTGAAGAAGATGAGCATGATTGAAATTCCTCAGCACCACTCATCACAACACTGTCAGCTTCAGATATATCCTCATCCAGGGATGTGCTCTCCCGGCTCTCGACTGCCATGAGCTTGAGATACAGTGAATCTGTAGGCAAGGCGAGAGTCGGTGCCACAAGATCTATCCAATTGGATTCATCATCAGTCATCTCAAAGTCACAAACCTGGTGGATGTCTAGCTCTTCCTCTGTCATCTGCGCTGCTTCACTGGACTGCTCGGAGCACTCTAACTCTCTGGTCTGGTCTCTTCGATCGTCTCTATTTGTACGGTTTTGCCCTCTATGCGAAAGCATACCTTCCCGCTATCATGGTCGGTTACCGCCTTGGCTGTGGCCAAGAATGGACGTCCGAGAATGATGGGGGCATCAGTTACCGACTCAGGGATCTCCATGTCCAACACAACGAAGTCCACGGGGAATTTCAGGCCCTGAATGGTAACGACCACGTCTTTCAATAACCCCTTCGGTCTCTTAGTCGACCTGTCAGCAAACTGAAGGACGGTTCTGCTTCGAAGAAGAGGGCCAAACTCGAATTGCTTGAGTAAGGCTGCCGGAAGGAGGTTAATTGAAGAGCCGCTGTCTAATAGAGTACGATCAAACTGCTGCTCCTGAATCTCGCATCTGACATAGGGAGCTCCTGCGTCTGGTCGCTTGGCTGGCAGCTTGTTCTGTATGGTGCAGCAAGTGGAATGAGTGATCACATGAATCTGATCTCTGTGATTCCTCCTCTTCCTGCGGATGGTGGTTTTCTCTTTCAGGTTCTTTTTGAAGAGGGGGATGTGCTCAAGTGCCTCTTGTAGAGTCAGCTGAATGTGGAATCTGTCTATCATCTGATTGCTGAACTCCACCTGCTGGTTCTTTTTTTTATTTTCTTTTTTATTTCCCTTCGCTCGGCGGAGTGCCTCAGGGAAGGGGATGGTAGGGGCCTCCTCAGATGGAGGACTAGGAGTCGGTCCCTGTACCTGTGAAGACGGAGAATCCATACAATAATCATCATTCACCACATATGGATCCGCAATTTGAACAGAAACCTTTTCTTTATTCATATTTTTGTTTTTGTTTTTGTTCCCACAGTCTCTAGATACAAAATGTGGCAACATCACAGATGGTGGCTCAACAAAAGTAGATGTGGTGGCCTCAGCATTACCACTAGCACCTGTCTTTGCGGCATCAGCACCGTACTCTGGTTCAGCGTCCAAAATGGTGGCATCAGCACCACCGTCTGCATCTGGTATCACGAAGGCATCAGCACCGTCGTCCTGAACTCCATCATTGGTGGCATCAGCACCACCGTCATCAACATCATCATTAGCGGCATCAGCACCGCTATTCTGCTCCTCTGGCGCTCCTGGTTCAGTATCTGGTTGTCGCTCAGAAGAGGCGCCGCCGGCTGGCATCCTACCGCTCCTAGTAGTCACAAAATCAGCATCATTCAAATAATAAGACATATCATTCAAATCGTCACTAGGAGAGGTATCCTCTGTGAACTCTACCTGCTCAGATTTTCTTTTTAGGTTATTAGGATTAGGTTCGATCTGAGCGGGTATGGCGGCTTTGCCTTTGATGATATCCCGCATCTCCTGCCGGAATTCATCCATTTCTTGCCTGAAAGATGCTCGTTGTTCAGATAGCAAGCGGGCAAGATCATCGAGGGCTGGGTTCTCATAGGCTGGACCCTGAGAACCGGATGTCTGTCCCTGCTGGAAATGGGGCTGTTGTTGCTGGTGTTGCTGCTGATACTGGGGGGAAGGCTGGTGATAAGACTGCTGAGGCGGCTGGCGCTGCCTCCACTGTTGTCCCTGATAGGTGGGTCGATGACCACTGTGATATTGTTGTGGCTGGGCATACTGGGGATGTTGGTTATGCTGTTGTGGCTGGCTGTTCTGGTGTCCTTGGGCAGGGTTCTGCTGCTGGGAAGAGGATCCACCATTGCCCCAACGGAATCCGGGGTGATCCCGACGAATCCCGGGCTGAGGGTACCGGTCGTACTAAATCCCGTTGACTTCCATCAACGGTTCCTGCTCGAACGAGGGTGGAGGAAGAACTGCCAGCGGCTGCTCCGGCTGATATACCACCATCTGCGTCTCCTGAGATGGCGGTTGCTCTGGATGGTATTGTAGCAGTGGAACCGGCTCTGCCTGAACACGATTCACCTGTCGGTATGAGGTAGAGGGTTGGTTAGAACTGCTACTGCCGGAGTCAGCCCGTGACCTGGGAGGCTGTTGGGAGTGAGCTTGTGCCTCCTGAATGCATAGTATTTGAGTTTTCAGGTCACTCATGGTTTTGGTGAGAAGGTCCATCTGAGCAAGACCTTGGTTCTGCTTCTTCTCGAGGATCTCCATGCGGTCCAACTTTTCACTAATAATGCCCATGTCAGCTGCTGCTGATTCGGCTTGGGCTGCGGCTACCGACGTTGTGTTGGGACCGGCATCGATGCGGGAGATCCTCTGAAATGATCCCGCTCCTTGCGGGGGCTTCTGCTATGTATAGACTCGGGCCTGGGTCATCACTGTGGAGTTTTCTGCCATGCCTTCATAGATGGCCCAGACGTCGTCTTCTCCCTTTGAGAAATAGGACCCACCGCAAGAGGCGTTCACTAGCCCCTGCAGCTCCGGTGTCAGCCCACAGAAGAAACTCTGCACCAAGTTGGGCTTGGATATATCGTGATGTGGACACCGGTCAATGAGCTCTCTGAATCGATCCCAGGCTTCATGGAACTGTTCATTTGGGATCATGACGAAATTGCTGATCATGGCTCGAGCTGCGTTGGTCCGGCCGAGCGGGTAGTACTTCTTTAGGTATGCGGTCCGGAGATCTGCCCAGGTGTCGACGAATCGCCCAAGGTGCTTGAGCCAATATGCGGCTCTATCAACCAAAGAGAACGGGAAGGCGATCATCTTGATGGTGTCCTCGGTCATCAATCGATCATGGATAGTGCTGCAAATCATCTCGAATTCCTGGAGGTGGAGGTGCGGCTCTTCGGTCGGCAACCCGTGAAACTTGGGTAGCAGCTGAATCGTGTGGGGCCGAAGCTCGAAATCTCCGTGGATTGGCGGGAGTCTGATCCAACGGTGAGTGAGGGATACAGCTGGGTTGTGCAGTTCCCTCATGATGGTCTGTGGCGGTCGCTCAGCGTATGGATCGCCTCCTCCTGCATCGGGTCCTCCTCCTCCACCTCCGCCACCGCCCCCAGGTCGGTTCTCTCTCATCTGCGCTATTTCTCTCATCAGATCACCCATGAATGTTCCCTGATCACAGATCTGTCTCTGCATATTTTCCAGGGACGCTAGCAAGGAATTGTTGACGGCCACCTGATCGATTATGAATGGAGGGTGATCGTGGTCATCTGGGTGCTCGCCTCTGTCTGTCATTGCTGGATTTTTTGAAAAAGCAAAAGAGGCCATCTCAGGTGTTGTCGAATGAGCGGAACTCTGTGATGCACTGAATTCTGACACAATGGGACTGAGAGAAGGAGAATGGGAAGGGTGGTCGAGGGGGAACAGGGTGGATGTAAACTCGGGCTCGGAGAGCGGACTCTCCGAGGTATTCCTAGATGAATGAGGAGGAGTGCTAGATAGCGGTGCCGACAAGGTCGGCCTATGAGATCTCCGTCCCATCATCTTGATTATTCGAGAAGAGTGGGGATAATGCAAGAGAAGAAGAAGATGATATGCAACAAAATTGTGCACAATTGTGCGGTGTTTTTGATCTTGACCTAAATAAATCTAGAAATCAAACACAAAGCAAGGGTGAATTCACCAACTCAACTCGTGAAGCCGTGAAGGTTCGGCTTTTTATCTGGTCAATTTTAGCTTGTTTTCAGGTATTTATCTTATCACGAGTCCTTAGAACGCTGCGCCTATAGGAGCGAGAGTACTGCCAGGAAAGTATCCCCGTACTTGTCCTCCTCCTGTGTAACCTGTAACTTGCGCTTTTTAAGGTCCTTGTAACCCTTCCTGGATCCCTACTCAGCCAAAGAAATAGAGGGAGGAAGCCGATAGGCGAAACCGATACTTCGGACCTTGCTCGCAACGGAATCACCCGTGAGCGTGCAAGATCCTACTCGAAAGCAGCCGGTGAGACAGACACACCCGTGAAGGCGTGGCCTAAGCTCGGTACTTCGGACAAGGTCGGTGCTCACACAATAGCGAGTCACCAATGACGACCAAGTCCTACTCGACTACGTACGATAGTAGCGCCAATACTTCGGAAATCCAGGCGATACACATGGCAGCCACAAGTTAGGTTTTGGGCTCTAATCCTTACGAAGCGCTCACCTCACTTGGAAGGAGACCTTCCCATGCAACCTGAAGACAAGTGAGGGTGTTACTCTCCCCAAGCAATGAATCCAATTACCGATTTTATTTTGGTCAAGTTTTCTTTAGCAGTCCCTTTTTTAATTTTTTGGTGTTATCGCTTCTTTTGAGTAGATTCAAACAAGCGCCTAACGGTTTTTGTATTTTTCCTTTATCCTACTTTGTTCCAAAAACAGAGGGAGGATAGAGTCGGAAAAGCCGTGCAAGTCGACACCAAGGTGGAAATCTCACCTTTGTGCCTAGATGATGTATGCAAAGTAAGAAGACTTACAGCGAATCCCAGCTCTCTCCATGCGGGATGCAAAGCAGAATTTATAAACCTATGCTATATGGCGATATGCAAGCGGAAATCGTCCTAGAACAGGCAACTGCTAGCGTGAAGAACCACAAGCTAGCTATTAACTCCTAATCCGAGTGTCCGGTCTAGGCTCACCCCTCCTCTGCTCAACACATTTGAGTTAGGAGAAAGCGCTTGTTCGGGTGTGAGCTCGCGGCGCGTGGATCGGAAGCTACTAGCCAACTGTTTAATTAGTCTAAGTCCAATCAACGATCTATAGGAACATGCAAAGTAGTTAGTGTGTTTGGACCTAGTCTAATCGAATCAAGCAGGACCTAGGATCTAAGGGCTCAATCAACAAAAGAAAGAAAAAATGAAAACAAAACCGGAAAATGACGGCGATAAAACGCGATAAAAACCGCGGTGAGCCCCCGGGTGAACAAACACCCGGAAATTAGGCCCGGTAGTGTCTAAGTGTCCGAGAGTCCAAGTGTACCTGTATTATTACAATTAAACAAATCACTCTCTCACAAAGATAAAAGAAAAGCTAGCTAATCACTCTCTCTCACTCTTCTCGCTCTCTCCTGCCGGCTTGGCTAAGAATAGCTGGCTCCGCGTCCCAAGGTTGCTCTGGGTCACCTAGGCGATCCGCCTTGCTCCGCGGTCCCTCGCAAGAAGACAAGAAAAGAAATGGTCAGATAACTTAATCAATATGTATAAAAAATGCAAGAGAAATGGAATGAAGCTATATTAGACAATCACAATCAAACAAACAAAATGTAAACTACTCGATGTTGCTCCCCGGCAACGGCACCATTTGATAAACAGGGGATTCGATGCGGTCAAAATTGGCGTCTCACACAAGGCAGAGACAACCGTCGCTGTGGCGACTCACAAGTGAATCCCGTATTTAATCAACAATGAACCCACAATCAAATATCAAACAATGACAAGCAAATGTGGAGTCAAATTTATTTTTAACTCTACATAAAAGATGTATAGGTGCAAGTATGTAGAGAGTTCGAACACAGGGAGCAAGCAGGGTAATTCAAAAAAATGTGCTCAAGTGTATGTGTGTGATATGTCTACACTAAGCAAGCAAGCACAGATGTTTTTGTGGGTTTTTAATTTTTAGTTTTTAATTTTTTTAATTTAATTTTTAATTTTGTATTTTGATTTTTTAATTTTCTGATTTTTTATAATTTTATATTTTATATTTTTCTTTTTTTTTCTTTTTCAATATTGGAAAGAAAAGACAATGTAATGAAAGACAAGATAAAATATTTATAAAAATGTGCAAAAATAACTAAAAATTCAGAAATAAAGTGTTTTTGATGTTTTTAGGATTTTTTACTGTTTTTGTGATTTTTGGGGATTTTTCAAGGTGTTTTTGGTATTTTTAAATACTTAAATAAAGCAAAACAGTGGAAAAGATGCTGGCTGTGAGTAAAATTGGATTTAAAAATAGCAAACAGCAATCAAAAATTTTCACAATAATTTTCAAAAAAGCTGCTGAAATAGAGAACAAACAGGAGTTGAGTTTGTATTTTTTAGAGTTTTTTACTATTTTATATATTTTTTTGAAGTTTTTGAGTCTTTTTAAATTTTTAGTGTTTTTCTTTTGAGATTTTTAATGATTTTTGGACTGACACTAATAGAGGATAAAATAGACACTAGGTGAATTTTTTAGAATTTTTGGAGGGGTTTTACTATTTTTTTGGCATTTTCTAAGCTAAACAGTACACAAAAAGCATGTTTTTTGATTTTTAATAAATATGAAAATTAAATAAAATTAAAAACTAAAATAATGGCGTGGAAGTACACGTGTCCAGGAACTAAACCCTATTTTTGTGGAATTTTCGGACTTAAGATGATAAGTTGAATAAACACAACAAGCATCCAATCAAAACACAGGCCTGGCAGGGGTATTTATGCAATTTCTCAAACATCCAAGAGCATACATGCAATTTTCCACAAAAATATACACTGAATATTCAATTTATAGCTCCAAAAACTAATTACAAAAACCGCCTGGGTATGCTAGCAATTTTCCCACCAGGGCGCGTGACTTGCACGCGCCTGGCGAGGACTAGAATGCAATATCCAAGACCCCAGGGGGCTTACATGCAAAATCTCCAGAAATATAACACGTGCTATCACAGTTTTGGTACTAAAACGAAATACAACAAAAACCGAGGGTATCCTCGCAAAATGCCCACACCTCACGTGTACAGGTCACGTGAGGTGACGTGGCGAAGGACCTGGATGCAAATACATAAAGCTTGGGGGTCTCTATGCAAATATTACAAAAATATTTAAACTACGCAATAAAGTTTCGGGACTAAATAGAAATTACAAAATAAGCGGGGGTTGACTGCAAAATACCCTCGCTTAGGCGATCCGACGATGTAGGCGAAGGTGATGACGCGTGGCGGACATCCAACGGTTGGGCTTCAGGCGCAATCCATCGGCGTAGGGCACGCCACTTATCCACGTGGCATCTCCTCCGAGCGCGATGACGGTTTGCTTCGACGTCTGGGATTAGATCTCAGAAAGAGATCCTACGGTGGCTGGTCGCGGAAGATCTGACGGTCGATGCGCGATCTGGAACTCCACCTCGATCCAACGGTGGCGAAGGCCGGAGCAAGAACAACGACGAACTCCGGCGAGCCGAGGTTCTCCGAGGTCAAGCTCTGTCTCCGGCAGGCTTCTTGGCTTCAAAATCGGGCTGGAGCTTCCTGGGGGCCTCCTCTTTCTCCTGGGGGCACCAAAAGTGCACGGCGATGGCCGTGACGCTCACAGGTGGTCGGCGGAGCTGGAGAGCTCAGCTGAGCTCCGGCGAGCATCAAAAACGCGCCCAGGCGCGAGTCAACGTTCTTCGACCCTGCAAAACTAGTCAAGAGGTCCAGGGCAAATTGCTTGGACCCTAAGTGGACCTAATCGACGCGAAAGGCGGAGTGGCGATCGGTGGCCGGAGGTGCGCTCCGGCGAGGATAGGCGATTAGGTGAATCACACGATGGATTTCAAAATTTCTTGAGGGCTTTCGCTCCTAAGACTCAGACTAAGCTAATGCACAAAAAATAAAGGGATGAAATGGCTTCCTCGACGGTGTAGACCGGAGGGAAGGTTACCTCAACCGCCGGAGTTGCGGGAGGTGGAGGAGACGCCTCCGACTTCCTCTGCCCTGGCTGAACGCACGGCGTGAGAGCTGTCACCTCCACGAGTGCGTGGAGCACAAGAAGAGCAAGGAAGGGTGGACCGAAGGTGTTCAAAATCGAGAGGAAAGAAGGGGGCTCGTTATATTTGGTTTGACCCTTTGTCGCAGGGGTCCAAAGACCAAGAGATCTGGAGCGCATCAGTGATCCATGTCCCGATGTAAGATATGGGCGAGCCTCCTCGATCATCGATGAACAAAAGTCAAGAAGGCGCTAGCACGAGATGAGGTACCTAACGTCTTCGAAAAAATCGAGAAAACGGCCCAAAAATGAGCCTCTGACAAAGCTACAGGGGGTAGGGCGTCCAGTTGACCGAGGTCAACTGTTGACCCCTCCTGGTTGGTCCACGTGGACCAACCAGGAAAAACCCTGAAAAATTAGTTTGTAAAATCAATAAAAAATGGAATTAGGTCGAATTAATTAAAAGTTATAAAATAAAAAATGCTTAAAATTTTATGTAGTATTTTATTCTGATTTTTATTTATTTTTATGAGTTATATTTTTACAAGTTACCTTTTTAACCCTATATAGGTATAATACCTATGTATTTAAGTATTAAATTTTTATTTTGTGTATTTTACATTTATTAATTTCATTTCTTATTTTCTAAAATTATAAAATACTTTTATACACATAAATATATTTTTATTTTATTTTTCTGACTTATTATGTATAATTAATAAATTACAAGAATGTTTTGTACAGGTATATGTATAGGCAGTATACCTATGTATCCTTTATACAAGTATTTTTATTTTTGTATTTTCTTTGCATTTTATTCTGATTTTATGTACATAATTATTATAAGTAATATTTACATAATTATAAAAATATAAAAATGAATAAATAATGAATAAAGAATAAATTGAATATTTTCTTCAGTACAGGTATACAATAGGGGTCCAAAACTCAACTTTCAAACCGTAGATCCGCCAAATGCGAAACCACCACCATTAAATAGATTATTTTATTCTATATACAATTAAAGGTGAGTTTGCTACATTTGGAGTTGTCAGTTGTAAGATACAGGTCTGGGAATTTGGGATTTTGGATTCTTATTCAGACCATAACTTTTTATCTGTACATTATTTTTCTGTGAAATCAATTTTGTATTTTTCTTTATTAATTTATCTACAACTTTCATGTACAAAGTTTTTTTATTTGATGTATAAAAAGTGGAACCAAAATAGGTCCCAAAATGAATAAAGAATGAATAGAATTTAAAGGTATTTTCTCTGTATTTCTGACCTTATCTCCCCCTACTTTATTCCTTGTCGACCTATTCATCAAGATGCCTAGGTCTCGGGGGTTTTGGGTCATAAAATATTTACAATATTTTATTCTTTTTCTTTTCTTTATTTATTCTATAATTTTGGCCTTAATTACAGTATTTTATACACTATTGTGATGCACATGCATGGATGCTAAGATGGTGATTTTAATGCTATTTACAGGCATTTGCCAGGGTTTTTGGTGCCAAAATGATAGAATAAAGATGATGAAATGTGGATTCATCACTACATCCAATGCTCTTTCCCTGGACTGCCCATAAATATGCTAACAATGCTCATAACATGAGCAATATTAGGTCTTCTGAATACCATGGCATACATAAGACTCCCAACTATGCTGTCATAAGGAACACATGACATGTATTCCTTCTCTCCGTCTAATGAGGTGCAAAAGAAGCTGAGATATGACTATTTACAATAAATGGAGTACCTAGAGGCTTAGTTGTAGAAATACCAAATCTCAGTAGAACTTTCTCAATGCAGTTCTTCTGATATAAAAAAACTTTCCTTCTATACAATCCCTAATAATCTCCATCCCCAAAATCTTTTTCCTTACACCAAGGCCCTTCATGTCAAACTCAGAAGTAAGGAGTTTATTCATATCATATATGGTACTATTCTTCATGACAGCAATCAACATATCATCGATGTACAATAACATATAGATGAAGGACCCATCATCCACCTTGTTATGGAAAACACAACAATCGTATGGGCTTCTGTTGAACCCGTGATCAATCATGAAGTTGTCAAATTTCTTATACCATTGTTTGGGAGTTTGTCAGCTTTAATAACAACTACTTCAATATGCACAAATGGCCTTCCTTTCCTTAAAATGTGAATCCCTCTGGCTGGGCTCATAAGAATGTCTTCTTCGACTTCACCATGTAAGAAAGATGTCATAACATCTAAGTGCTCCAGCTCCAAGTGCTAATGTGTTACAAGTGCTAGTAGCACCCTAACGGATGTTTGTCTTACAACGGGAAAGGAATATCTTGTTGTAGTTCATACCTTCCTTCTGACTGTAACCTTTCGCAACTAGGTGTGCCTTCTACCTCATGCCTACACTAAATATGGGATTCCTATCTTCTTCTTAAAGATTCATTTACATCCAACAACCTTCCTTCCCTTTGGCAACTTTACAAACTCCCATGTCTGATTCTTGTGAAGAATTCTATCTCCTCACCCATAATAACACTCCACTACCCATATTCTGCCCCAACTATGGCCTCCTTATAAGTGTAGGATTTTGGAGATTTTTCCCCTCCACAACATATAGTGCAGATGCAACCATGTCTTCAAAATCATATCTCTGCAGCGTATGTATCTCTCTACGGGGCCAATCATTAGTAGCACGTAGTTGCCTCTCCTTTGGTCACTCAGCTTCGAGATGTTAAGCAACAACCAGATCAGGATTGATGCGATCAGTTGTGTAGTAACTACTTGGTGTCAATTTGAGCTCCATCTATTTGTGCACATCATCACATGTCCCTTCATCAATAGACTCACTACTCGAGTGAAGCACGGGATTCTCGTCATATGTAGCACTCCTTATAATAATAACTCTATGCTCAGAAGGGGACCATATTATGTGCCCCTTTATTCATGCATCATATTTTGTAAACACTCCTTTCTTCTCCTTTGATTGTAGTTATCCTTTATTAACATGATAATAGATAGCACAATCAAAGACTCGTAAAACAGAATAATAAGCATGATTACCAAACCATATCTCCATGGGTGTCTTGCAATCAATAGTGGGTGTTGAACTCCCATTCACTAAGTAACAAGTTGTATTCACAACTTCATCCTAAAATTCTCTACCAAGTCCACCATTAGAGAGCATTCACCTTGCTCTCTCTAGTAGTATGATGTTCATTCATTCTGCAACTCTATTCTATTGTGGTATCTCTTAAGATTTGGTATCTTACAACACCTCCTCCTTGCAGAATCCATCTAACCCTGATGAATAGAACTCCAGCCTCTTATATGTATGAAGACTATTTACCTTCTTAGAAGTCTGGTTCTCCATTAATACTTCACTACTTGAAGATCTAAAATACCTCACTTATGTACTTAATCATGTACAACCAAACCATCTGGGAGTAATCATCAATAATATACAGAAAAAACCTAGCACCCCCATCCCCCCCCCCAAAGATAGGACCCATGAAGGGTCCAACAATGAGCATGGATGTAGTCAAGTGTCTCCATCATCCTATGAATAGCTTTATTTAATTGCTTTGTTTCCTGAACATGCAATGCTTACACTCATCTTACTAGCTTTGATCCCTTGATATCTCCAATGAGACCCATATGACTGAGGATATTCGTTCCCATCTGAATCGTGTCATCCAGCCACATATGCCATAATTCTAACTTTGATCTCATAGATTGTGATGCCACTGCAACAGAACCTGTAAGTGTAGACCCCTTCATGTGTATAAGGTCTTCTTCTTGTTGCCCTTGATGGCAACCACCTCGATTTTGGCAACATTCATAACTCCACCTTCAATATTGTACCTATATCATTTAGAGTCCAAGACTCGAAGGAATATGAGGTTCTTTCTCATATTAGGAACATGTCCTACTTTTGTCACCGTCCTCACGACTCCACCATGCATCTTGATCTTCACAGAGTTGATCCCTACAATCTTGTATGTTGCATCATTTCCCATGACGGTGTGTCCACCATCTATCTTATCATCGGTGTAGAGTCAATCATCATAAGGAGTCATATGGTATCAACAACCTGAATCAAGAATTCATGTATAATCCATCATCTTCTGATCAGTGACGGTGAGAACTGAATATGTGCCTCCTTAAGCCACGACGACAATCGTGGCTTTTCCTTTTTTCTTCGGGGAGTCCTTTCTTCCAATGTCTGGGCACCTTGTAGTAATTGCATATGACTTAGAATTCTGATTTCTTTGACTTGGATTTCTGTTTCTTCTTCGTGTAGTGAAATCTGGCATGACTCTTTTCATGGGTCATAACCAAAACCTCGAGTGTTAGAGCCCTTCCCGGCAGCAATATGTCGAAGTTCATGTATATGCATACTCATGCAAACCTCCTCTAGAGTTATCAATTCTCATCCGCAATAAAAGATTGAACAAAATTCACGTATAGTAGTGGAAGAGAAACCAACAAAATTAAAGCAGCAACAGCATCTTCAATCCTAACATCTACATTTCTTACATCCATCAACAATGGATTCAAGTGGTCTAGATGTTCTTTAAGATGGAGAGAATAGACGTTGCTTTAATAACAACTTGTCTTTTAGCTACTTCGTCATGTAAAGACTTTTGAGTCTCAACCACAGACCAGATGTGGAATCCTCATTAGCAACCTCTACGATAATCTCATCGACCAAACACAATATGATCATTGAGTGTGTCTTCTCTTCATGCACCATCAACTTGGAGGGTTTGAAATCCTTTTCCCGCTCCCGGTACACTGGTATCTAGATGTCTTGTTGTTTCATTAGGGCACATATTTTGATATGCCATAAAATGAAAGCGTTCCTCCTTGTGAACTTCTCGATCTTCGAATTATGTGACACCATATTGCTTGATGATCCTAACGGAACTCGATGCTCTAAAACAAGTTTGTTGCAAATCGTTGAATCATGCATAAATACGAACAATCACACAAGCACAAGACACACGGATTTACAAGGTTCACCCATAACTGAGTTACTTCCATAGGCAGTGGCGATCAGTTTTCATTATGTGGAGAAGAAAAAATACAGAGGGTGTAGAGAGCCCTAACACAGGGGAGTTTACATACTTCTCTCATATAGATGAATCCCAAATATAAATGAATCCATATATCTGAATACAAATAGAACCTCTCATAAACAATTTCGTCAGGCCCATGTATTGTTGGGGTATGGTATAATAGGAGGGATGCATACGATGGTTCTTCAACCTGGATCAGATGGTTAGAATTTAAGGCATATCAACATAGGCTATCATTGCAGACTTTTCTATCCCTATATACATGTTGTATGCCATTGTTTTTCTTTCAAATTGCAGTACTTTAAATTAGACTTTAATTGCTACTGGATAGCTCACATAATTTGGATTTTGCATGAGCATATCCATTTTATTCACTTTGCCTACTTCGACCCCATCACAAGGCCATAGACCTCCTCTTTCATTTGTACAATAACCCAGGAGTTTCACTCACAGATCACCTCACTTCAACTTTTGGAAGGAGCATAAAAGCTCCAAGGTACCTCCATTCCCTTGTCCATTTGATTCCAATTCCATGTGGCATCGGTAATACATCTTTTTACGATTTTTGTAGGGTCTTGGAGCGAAGTTTTACGCCTAGCTATATGGCTCATATTGTGATTGGTCAGATGAGCTACTGGAGCTCTGTTCATCACTGGCCCCAACCCACTAAAGAATATCAAATGCCTCAATTTCTTCCTTAAATAATCAAGACATGACAGGACAGAGAGAACGAGCCCTTGAGTAGCATGTTTGGATGCTTAGAGTCAAGTTATCAATCGCATGGAGCCAGTAATAGATCACCTACACTCAGCCCAAGCTCTATTGCCCACGGTTCATCGGGGAAGAAGGTGCCCCAGCTCGATGCATGTTCTAATCTACACTTCCTCTTGCGAGGAAGAGGATCCTCTGTTGTAGAAGGGATTGCAGCTGTAATCCCTTTTAGTTTTTTTTGTGAATTTAATTTCAAATTCCAACCTTATAGATTGAATCTTAGATTAATATTTTACATATCCTCTAAATTTTGATTAATTTAGAGATTATTTGCTATTTTATCTTAATGGTTGAAGATTCGGACCTTTTTTAAATGGAGTTTAAGTTGTTTAGATCTTGACCAAATGTTTGATCATTAAGATAAAATAGCAAATAATATCGAAATTAAACGAAATTTGGAAGATATGTGGAATATTAATCTAAGATTCAATCTATAAGGTTGAATTTTGGAATTAAAATCACAAAAAAAAATTAAAAGGGATTACAGCACCTCTGCTGCAATCCCCTCTAGCAGAGGATCCTCTCCCCTCTTGCGAAGGGGTGGAAACTTTGTAGGTGCCCCCTCAAGATTCACTTTGGTCACCTAATATCCTTGTTAGGAGCACCCAAAAGCAAGTATATCTTTTAGCTATTTGTGTTTTAGTTCCTATTGCATTGTTTTGTATTAAAATTTGAGCTTATTTTTCATTTTAGCCCAGCTTGTTTGTTTGTTTTATTCTCAATCCATTTTACATTACTTTTAACCACAATTTTTATGGGAAGCATGCACTAAATAGCCTATATTTGTGTTTTTTGCATGATTTTATGGCATTACCTCTATTTATTAGTATATTTTGTGTGCATGTTGAACTATTTCTCTCAAAAAATACCTTTGGGCTTTATTTTGGGAAATAGGCTTAAAAGAGACACATTCCTTAGTAGGGTAGTAATAAAACCTTCACTCACATGTTTTGGATATTGGCTTAGGTTCATACATGAAATAGTTCAAGCTTAATTTAACAAGAAAAATCATAATAATCTAAAACATGAAATTTCGTAAAAAGAAAATTACCTTATATTACACTGGCTACATAGTACCATCCATAAATTTAGTTTGCAAAATTATTACTGTTTCTGCTTTTTAAAAATCAAAAATCATAAAAACTACAAATATACTTTGAAAGATCATTAAAATTTTATTTTTATCCAAAAAGGGTCTGTGTTTCTTATCTAAGATAAAAAAAATCTTTTTATAAATCCTCGGTTTTCGTCCTAAAAACCCAAAGATACATAAACCTTATCAAAATCATATAAAATATATGAAACTCTAAATCACAAAAAAAACATATCTTGTTCCCGCTTATATAAAATATTTTGTTCTTTTCGATCAATTTTTATAAGTATTCCTTCTTTTTCTTTGTGCTGGCTCTATTCTTTAAATATTTTTCACCTTATTATTATTTTCATAAAATCCTATAAAAACAATGAAAATATAAAAACTCCTCCAGTATTTCCCTTTCAAAATTTAAATCCAAAAACATTTTATTTCTACCCTCTTTCGGATCTTTTCCTTTAAAAAAACTTTAAATCCTATAAACAGAAATACAAATCAAAACCTTTAATAAAAGTCAAAACATTTTCAAAAAGTCAACTAAAATATAAAACTAACGAGAATATAAAGTATAAATCAAAAAAATTAAAATCAAAAGTACCAAAATATTAAAAATCCACGCATTACTATGCCTATAAATACCACAAAGTACCTAATAAACCCAAAAAACGTATACTCATCCAGCATCACATTTAAGGCTCGTTTGGTTACTGGGTTGGGTTGGGTTGCAGTGACCTCCATATGAATAGTAATTGTTTGGATGGTTAGAAAGGTTAGAGAGGAAATGAGAAAATTTGATGAAACATCATATTGGTTTGTGATGGAATTCCTACTCGGAGTATGCCAGGTTAACACGGTGTAACATGTCAATCAAACGAACCCTTAATGTACACATGCCTAATTACTAGCCCACTACCTCCTTGAGTTCACTTGCAGTGAATCTACGTACATAACTTTATATCTTTTATGTTGATATGTGATCTTTTTAGGGTACTACAAAATCGGCATATTAGAATTTTGGTTCACCTGCGAGTCAATCACAAAGAGGCAGTTTTAAAGGTATGAAAAGTACAAGCGGACAAATAATATACATGGAATCCATAATTTTTTAATTTTTTTTACTTTTGTATCGTTTTTTTATTTTAAATATAAATGAGATTCGGGCATAAAATACAATGCATGGGTTCAATGAAGATATAAAAACACATAAAATAAAGTTAGAACATCTTCCTATGCTTTTAACATTTCAAAAAAATATGATTTTTAAGAATTTTAGGTAGAGAAAAGCGAATTTTACAAGCATGATTATTTGAAAACAAACAATTTACCTTAAAAATACAATAAGTCGTCTTTAAGTGTGGGTATTTTTTTAGTTTGGGAACCTAATATCTTCAAAAGGAGATATTTTTTATGGTTGGAAACCTATGACATTTATGCTCCTCTGAATACACGTATATCCTACATTTTTTGCTATAACAGTTATGTGTATGTAATCCTACAAAATTCACCATACTCCCCTCCGTTAATGTAATATAGGGGTGTAAGTACAATATTGGAATGACAATACTATGAATTTTGCTAGAATATTGGAGCACAAGTGTTATTGCAAGAAAAAAAAGTAAGGGTATAAATGTATTTTCATAAACTCGAAAGGATGAGGGAAAACAAGATGTGAAGAATCTTCATATACAAATCAAAGATGCAAATATTTTTAATGTCTAATCAACAATGATTGGCGTGCTGCTAATAACAAGTAGAGAGAGAGTTCTAAAAATCCATCACTACATGTCTAAAGTAAGTGATAGTATACATTCTGGAATCTGTCGGTATATCATGTGTCGTCAAATATATAATAATGGATATAGTTCATTGCAAAATTGCTTAATTATGCTTAATTTTAGCATGGCAACAAAATTGATATACGACAACAAATAATTTGGTATTCACTGTCATATCTCGCCTAGTTAAATACGCAACCACAATTAATATTTGATACTTATTCCTTTAAATTATCTAGAATATCGTACCAATTTCTATATCCCTAGCAATGAATAACGTAATAACGATTATCCATTTTTTTCTAATAATTGTTAAAATTAAGCATAACAATAATTAATATATATTTTAACAATAAATCATCGTTACATGAACCTTTAGTGGCAAATAATAGTCAATTCTAAGTGCAAAAATAATTTTGCAATGAAAAATATGTGTGGCTCTATATTTGACATCAGAAGATATGAAATTATTCATTGTCATAGGCCATTTATTTGTATATAGCTACAAATCACATATCTATTGCATGATGCAAGTGATGGATCGTATAGTAAAGATTATATGTTACCATTATCATTAAAAAATTGCTCTAATCATTGATAGAAAAAATAATAAATAACGGGTAACCCTGGATAGTGATATGATATGAATTAGGCAAATATTTTTTGTTTGTGCAGAATAATAAAATAAACAACTGATCAATCGTTATAAATTTCATTGTAAATTTAACATATATGCATAATTCGTTGCGAGTTACAAATACAAAATATAATTTTGCAATAAATAGTATTTGTTGTTATATATTTAACATAATATATATGGATTCCAAAAATGCATCATTATAAACACATGTTATTGTGATGGAACCTTTGAAAGTGCTTGAGCTCACTGTAAAATGGTTGAACAGCTGCACCCGCATCCAACGGTTGTGACGAGGTCGGATCTCACGGGAGACCCTGTCGGGCATGAGGAAAGGGGCAGATGACGCGAGGGCTCACACCATATATAAACCCTCTAATGTGAGGTGAACCGGTCATCGATCACCATCTCGTAAACTGCAAGCTCCTAGCCATCCCATGTCTCTCTCTCTCGAGTTCTCCCTTTTAGAAGGTCATCCACGACGTACCTTGATTTAAAAGATATAAATTACCGAAGGGTTTCCATTTATGAGGTAAGCGTCGAAAAGGATCTTGCGAAAGAAATTGTGACATTTTAGATCCTGTACTATAACACTTCATCAACAACATTGTATACGCCTTTAAATCAGAACGATCGTTGTTACGATTATTGTCATGAAAACTTTGGTTGGAAGCATATAATCAATAATGGATGAAACCAGTAGATCGATCTCCACATATATCTTCGTTGACTTTTTTTATTGTGATCTCGACGTCTCTTAAACGTGGAGAATATATGTCCCATTGTAATATCACGATTAATATAAGTCGCACAAATTTATGGTCAACTGCCCTCTCTGAGCCTTGATACGATATATACATGAACTAAGGTCGACTAATATATTGTTTTCTATATAAGAATAATTGATCGTTATCTCACATTAATTCTACTGTAGAAATCTTAGCTGAGATATTCCATTGAGTGTATCTTTTTAAATTGGAAATATTATTATTCCAAAGTTAATATAAAATCTATGATAAACATAAACTTGTTGGAAACGCATTAACCCAAATGTCTAGTCGTTAGGACGTCGACATTTTATCAATCTAAGAAGAGGTTGTCCCGAGATTTAAATAATAAAAACGATGATACCGGTAGTAATGAATATTTGACTTCGATCTCAAGGAAATGGTGATCTTTGGCTTCGATCACATCAAAAGTCAGACCTTCCTATCAAACAATATTCAAAATTAGAATGGGGGAGGGGTTGACTTTGGTAAGGTTTGTTTAATGATTTCATTGAACAAACACCAATAATTTTGTTACCTTCATAAATGCGATCTGGATGTGAAGGGATGGTCATTATCTTGATCGATTGACGCCATTAGGAAACCTTCGGTCTGTTGGTTGGCAATCTCCATTTGAGATTCAAATTTCGTTGTCGGCCCGTTCAATGATGCGTGTTCGATGACACGATTGTCACGTTGTAGGGTCGAAAAGGTTGGACACGGTAAGAGAATTGATCTAAAGTAGCGAATAATTTCAATATTTATTGTCACATATTCATATGTTAAAGAAATAATAATGAATAGTATTCATCGTCGAATTATCTTTTGTACTTATAATTAGCAACGAATGTCATATTCATTACTAAATATTCATATAATAATGATTTTCTATTGGCTATTCATTAAAATGTACATTAATCATTGTGAAATTTAGCAACTATTAGAACAAAAAATCAACGAATAACAGTTGTATATGATTCGTTGTGAGGAATATATCAACGAATACGGTTACTCACTATTAATTTAAAGAAATAAGCAACGAATGATATTCATTGTTAAATATTTAACTACGGAAGATATGATAATGAATATTAAATTATTTATCGTCTTAGGTCGATTTTGTTGTAGCGGGACAACAGGTGCATACATGTTTCTGGTTTCCAGTTTGCTTCCCTTGTCACTAGAGATGTTTCCTATAGTAACATCGATGATATGTTGCATGTGTGAACATAATTTGTAGCGAGCATTGCTACATTTAAGTAGAAGTAGTGATTATATAATGGATAATATTTATTGTTATATATTTCACAATAGATAATATAATTCTAAGATATACGTCACTGTAATCTCATTTGTTATTGTACTGATCTCACCTCGTATCGTATCATGGGGGATATCCTTTTAACAAAGTAGCCTTGGGAATTAATATTAATCTTGGATTTCATTGATGATAATAAAATTTTAAATTTAGTGATTGAAAAAAGATGGTGTAAATCAAGCTAAAATTTGAATATTAGAATAAAGATATCGGGAAATTTTATTGATGCTTAATTAGGAAGTAGGCGATCAAGGTAGGTTTGATTGTTACTTCCAAATGATCTTGACTTTGAAAAAATATTTTTTTTGAAAAAGTATCGAGTGCAATTGGGCCAGCCATGGGTCTATCTATCAAGACCCGCATGGCTGTTGTCGAAGGTATTTAAGATCTAGCCGAGGTGGGCATTCGATTAGTTTGGGTGGGTTTGGGTTATTTGGTTTGGTTTGAATTCGATTTGGGTCGAAAAAATAACACATATCACCTAAGCAAATTAGATTGGATTGAGATGTTTGGGTAAGGGGTTTGGGCTGATTGGGTTGGGATAAACCAAATTACCCATGTGAAAAGTCTTATTAATTGAAGGCCTAATAGTGATGGGACAATTAATGTATGAAAAAGGATGTCAAAATAAGCATGTATCAAGCTCGATGGAAAAGAAGAAGTTTGAAGGAATTAAGATCAACATGGATAAAGAATATTAACGTATGTTCAAATTGATATGGAGTTGTTCATTTAAGGAGAATGGATTTTCAAGAATAATTTATTTCACCTGAAATGAATTGAGATTGGAGCGTAGTTGTGCGGTAATAAGGCAGGTCATTAGTTGTCTATAGTCTGTAATAATAATGTTACGATTCCTAGAAAAAAAATTTGCATTGCACAACACATAATAACAATTGAAATAATGCTTGGTGAGTTGGTTAACGGGTTAACTTGGATAAGAGGGTGAGAGTGTAAATTAGTAATACATGAGAGTCTAGAATTCTTAACCTTATATATTAAGTATATATCTGTTGGGTTAGGTGGATTAAACTTTAATTCATCCAAAGAAATAATTTGAATTATTTAGGTGGATTGGGTGTAAGACATTAGACCCCATCAACTGACCCGACATCTGTAGAATTGAGGAGTATGGATTGGGTCTATCCCTATACCCAAACTCTAAATGATTCAATTCATTTTGACCCATTTTCAACGGTTTGATTGGGTTCTATAGGTGGACTCGTGTAGTGCCCACCCCTACTACTTGGAATGAAGGGATGAGGAAATGCCTTCCACAAATAGACCATCTAACTCACTCAAATTCGAACAATCACGGATAATGGGATGGTTTTATGCAAAGAGTTGATCCCAATCAAGATGCCATGTTCACAACATACCCAGAGATTTATGTACTTCCACATTAGCATCACATTACTCAAGCTATCCTCTACCCCTCGCTCGACTAACCTGGAGTGAACGGAGTGAACGATGTACTTCTTGTATGTGGTATTACAGCTAGCATCGATCGATGGCATCCGCAAGTCACCTATGCCGATTTTGCATCCTTATATATCATTGGCGATCCCCATCGTCTCGCAAGGAATCCTGCTCCTCCCATAGCATTGTCATCATCTCACATAGGAATTTTGTTTGTCTCCATTCACTCTTTCCTAAAATAATAAGTGGTACATGTCATGACCCATCTTGTTATTCCAGATGAGTGCAGCAAAGCTCTATCTTATATCCTCAAATTTTGTATGATATTTAATCCCAAAAAAAATACAACAATTTTATTTCATCAACACCAATGTAATCAGAAACGATAATTCGTATCCGAGTACTCAGTAACATATATGATATTGTTCCATATAAAGGCAACCATTATTGTGATATACAAAATAAGGCATCTTCTTTTTTTCCATATTTTAGGTTATAGCTCTGTAGATCATATCAGTTTTCGTTAGATATAAAAAGTAATCACAAGATCTAATATATAGCATATATAAGATGGTACAACCACCGACTATGATGTATATAAACGATATTGAAAAATAGATGATAGTTAAAATGCTAAAAAATAGCTCAGACCAATGGGCAAATCTCAAGTGTTTTTGGAAAGAAAACATCAGATTATTTTTTAAATGACTTTGCACAAAGGAATAAAGTACTCAAATCATTAATTGATTGTTGAAATAGTTGTAACATAAGCATTGCAAGATCGTAAATTTTAAGTTTTCCAATAAACTAGCTGCAATTTTTTAAGGGATATTTACACTTGTAATCTTGAATAATTTTATATTTACATACATAACTGTCGATAATCACGAATTACATCCAGAATGGTGAAAAGTTCTTCACGCTTACATGACTTAACATTATGTTAGCTCACATCCATTTTCTCTCATAACTTTAACAAAAAAATATTAAATCTTGACAAGTTTGCCCCTCAAATTTCATTTTTTTCACAAAGCAAAAGAAGTCCATTTTCAACTAAAAAAACTAATTAGATCATTTTCATCCACGCTTTGGCACCTCACATATGCTCATCGACGACGAGGGTGAGAGAGATGACGAGGAGGGAGACGACGATGGAGGTGGAAGGGAAGAGATTGCATGTGTAGGGGGAAGCAGAGGGAGGGGCAGTGGAGGGAAGAACAAGGCACGATGAAGACCTTTCTTACTATAGATCCGATGGGTTTCTCGCCTGAGAACTGGAGTATGGTTGAGGAGGATTTGAAGGCATGGAGGAGGTGCCCACGAGGAACAACAACAACAATCGGAAGAGGAAGAGAGCAGTGGAAATAGAGAGAGCCCACAAAGCCTAAAACCCACACCTCTGCAACATTGCAATGGTCACTTGTCCCCCACCTTCCCCTTCCCCTAATGGGTGTGCAAGCGCAGAACCCACTGACCATTTTCCTCTTCAACAAGTTGGTGACCAATCCCCCACTTGGCCTCCGTAGTTCCAAACTTTGTGGGAATCATACTGAGATTGAGGTCTGGTTGTTTGTTCTTGCAAAATCTAGGACCGAGAGAGGGAGGACATGGACTGCACCATCCAAGAACAAGCAAGTGGATCGATGTTACATATTCTAAGTTTCATTCTTTGGTGAGATGAGTCTTTGTTCTGAGATGGGTTGGTGTTCTTTACTTTGAAGGCGGATGTCCCTCAATTGCCACAACAGAGAGGAGAAGGGACCAATATGTACAACAATTGGTCTCCAGCTCCCCTTCGAAGTGGATAAGTCCTCTACTCGCGTCGATCGACCTCGCCATGCAAATCAAATTTCAATACAAGATGATGAGATCCACTTGTTCATCCAATTACAGGTACTGAGATTCGCATGAGACACACTATGCACCGTCCGTGGTGGGGAGGAACTTGCGATGCGGTGCCTACGAGAGGAGGAGGTCGAGCTGGAGCGTGCGACAAGGCGCATTACTGAGCTGGTGTCGCGACCCGTCCCATTAGTCGAAATGAATGCGACAATCACTACATTTGATTATCTTAATACTGAGCATCTAAATCTATGTTTATGGGTCCATAAATATTATCGTTTCCAAGAAAAATTCTGACAACAATTCCTCTATGTTACGGATCTCCCAAATGCTAACATGTACCTGAAAAAATCATGTAAGATATAAATTCAATCATCGATATTAATCCTCTTAACTGCAACCACTAAACAATCTAGGTTGAAGATTTGTACAGGAATCATTGACAACCTTCTCAATGGTCTCTATGTATAGACAATTTCCACAATTATAGTTAAAGATACATAACTCCTTTCTTCACAAAAATACCAAGTCTCCTATGATACCAACTATTTATAAGAAGTGTAAAAATTCATAACAATATCCCAGAGATGGAGTGAGTAAGCCCAGTCGCTAGCTAAGACTTCATTCGTGCAGTGGCGGATCCAGGATTATAAACTACGTAGGGCACATCGATAAGACATAAATAATAAATAAGAATAAATGTTAAAAAATCATTATAAAAATTCATATGCATAATGGTATATAAAGATATGTTACTTTTACATATGAGGCGAACAAAGAAAATCCATATATGTATTTAAAGTTGTCTGCGTCAAATTTTCATATTTTGATGACAGTTAATAATAATATTCAGCAACATAATTAAATGTATCTCTTCGATATAAGTGAACAATTGTTGGCAGTTGAGATGATGGAGTCGGATCTTTTATAAGAAATTTATCCATTCCTACATGCAATATGAAATATTTAGAACAATGCACAAATTCCACTAATTATTCAAACCTTCCAATAGCATTATAAAATATTAATCTCTAGATTGAAATAGAATACCGCATCACATTTGTAATGGATGGAAGCGTTAGAAATCAAGTTCCATAACCTTGATAATGGTTATAGGAGGAGAGAGAAACATATAAGTTTATGTATTTTGATTTTATGGTTCTTTATTTATTGATAGTATAACAGTCACATTTAACATCTATATATAGTGTGGAAAAAATGGGGTTGCCACCTAGGGGCAACCAACATGGCTACTCCTGCCACATTTTTTTAGTATTTTTTAATCTTTTTTGAAAAATATCATAATACATATTCATCTATATATCCCTCCAATATGTCATTCGAATTTCGTCAAAAACAGAGACTCATATACCCTCCATCTAGAACAGTAATTTTAACGGTCTAAATATTGGTGTTAGGAGTCTCCATTTCTGACGAAAATTGAATGACATATTGGAGGTATATATAGATGAATATACATGGTGATATTTTTCAAAAAAAATGTCAGAAAATAGAGCAGGGGCAACCCCATGGAACCCATATATATTATGGCATTGAACAAACTCTAATAATCACTTTGAAGTGATAGTTTTGGAACCTCATTGTTGTATAACTTTAGTTTACCCATATATATTATCTTTCTAATTAAAATGGTAATTTTTCCATACATACACATATCTCAAAGTTTTAAAGCTATATCAGATTAGTTATGCCATCATAACAAAATTCAAAGATATGTTTACTATTTCAATTTCATCAGTAATATAGAATCAATAAGTTATCAAGATAAAAGTTATATAATATCGTTATCTACATTTTGACTACGAAAAGACGAAGGCAAGACACAATGGGGGAGTCGATGCGGCCATAAGGAAGACAAGTGATGGTTTCACAAGGAGGTAGGGGCACACTGCGCATGTTGTGAGAGCGATATTATTGGGAACTTGAATCATGTGCAATGTTATAACCGGGCCACGTAGATATTGAATAAAAATCAGATGTGCGGAGGTGCCAGAGAGTGAGAGGGGCACATGAGCGGATCAACAGAGCCGCATGATGCTTGGGGAGGGAGAAGGGCACTAGAGCCACAACCACAGAATATGTCGTGCACAGGATGGAGAGGGGCATGCCGGCACAGGAGGGCTCGTTGCATTGGAATGGGGAGGGAGAGGGGCACAGGAAGATGTGGGGCACGAGAGGAGAAAGGGGCATGGGAGGATGAGGGGCACTGGGAGGGCATATCGTGGAGGTGCTTTTCACCAGTATTCTGGTTTTTTAAAGTAGCTATATGTTGCATTGGTTGACCATATAATTGAAATCTCCCCAATTCTTGGGGGGGGGGGGGGGGGGCACGTGCCCCACCTGGGTTATATGTATGTCCGCCTCTGCATTCGTGCGTGCCTCCAGTGATTTCTGCCCAAGTGTGTCCATACATAATAGCTAATAATAGAGAATTGAATCTACACTCAAAATGAGCTTTGACCCAATGAGTAGGTCTCGAGCTTTTGTTAAACGACTTAATCGACATAATAGCAACTCATCAAATAGATTGTTGTAGAAACAATATAAAAGAAATAAAATACGTGAAAATAGCATATAATTTAACAAAGTTTTTTGCATGAATAACATGGAATAATATTAGCCAAAACACTTGATAATCTTGTAAATATAATCATAAATGTCGCACTGCCCTAACATATCAATAATTCTAGCTGGATTGATCAAATGCACGCTATACATCGATCAAGAGGTGGTACTTGTTAAAACTTTATTGATCACACTTACTACATTGATTGATCAAACCCTCTTGGTCGATTTGTGATCGATCACTCTCCCTATATTGATCAATTAAACCAGTAGTTGTTTAAGATGGTTGATGCCATGATTGAACCTAGAGAAGAGAAGATCATTTCCATTTCTATGAAGTTGTCCAACTATGCCAGCGTCCAAATCATGCTTACAAAACTTGCAAATGTCTGTTGATGATCGTTGCTCAACCTCAGGATACTATATTTAACTCGACAGAAATTCATTATATTGAGGAGTATAAAGCAGACAGCATGGGCTATGCATGCAATTGAAGTTGAATACCAAGCTATGGCATTCAGGGTTGCCAAGATGTCATGGATCAACATAATACTTGATGACACGGGTTTCAATGTTACATTTCCAATTGACATTGTATTCTAATAAGAGGTTAATGGGGCTGCCCCGCGTCGTTTTCGGCGTTTTTTTATTTTTTTGAAGAATGTTGTCATGTATATTCATCCCTATATCTCTCCTATATGCCATTCGAATTTCATCAGAAACAAAGACTCCTACGGCCTCCATCCAGACAATCATTTTTTAACAATAACGGGATTTGTTAAATGGATACTATCTCGATGGAGGCCGTAGGAGTCTCTGTTTCTGACAAAATTCGAATTGCATATAGGAGGGATATAGGGATGAATATACACGGTGATATTTTCTAAAAAAAACGTCGAAAATAGGGGGCAGAGCAACCATGTTGGTTGCCCCCGGAGGGCAGCCCCATTAAATCCTTCTAATAATGGCATTGCTATTGACCATCCAAGCAATCATATTCAACAACACCGCTCGAAGTCAATCGACACTTTTTTCAAGAATAGATTGATTAAACAACTTTGCCTTCGTTTTGTCATATCAGGAAGATATGGCAGGCATATATGTCAAAGGCCTACCTATTAAGCAAACACGAGGTAAATAAGGACAGTTGTGTTATGATTGGAGTCAAATTAGGATTAGAAATCTTAATGGGATTGGATTCCTAATCTTAATAGTTATTGAGTTCTATTCTATTTATAGTCTTATTGAGAATAGGACTATATAATTATATTTACACTATATATAGAGGGTGTGGGAGGTGTTGTCTCAATACCACCACAAGAACAATGTAGCCCCTAGAGAGTGGGGGAGAGAGAGAGAGAAGAGAGGAAGAGAGCGAGGGAACGGAGAGAGTTGTACTCGTTCTTCTTTTAGTGATCTTTCTTCTCCGGTGATCGCGGGAGGTGACCGACCACCGTTATATCTGGTGTTTTTTCTTTCACGTGCTTCCGTAGTGGTGGTCGATTGTGCATTCTCTTATGTATCCGAGGGATCCGGTATTCGAGAGGAGACGATACTGGTGGGTCGTGTTTATAACAAGTTGGACATGACTGACATCTATGAGCAACTTGAGGAGTGTTAGAAATAAACATGCGGAAGCGAATATGGAAAAGATAAAGAAAATAAGGACAGCGGGATTTAACGTGGAACCCTACTCCGTAAGGAGCGGGATGAAACCACGGGAGAAGCCCTCAAAGGGGCGGATATTCTATTAGAATTCTCAATGAGTACAGGAGGTGTGGCGATCCTTATATAGGTGCTCAAGGGAGAATATTCTATAGAATATTCTCTATAGAATATTCTCATAATAAATGGCCACAAAGAATATTCTCTAACACTCCCCCTCAAGCTGGAGCTGAGAAAGCTTCAGCTTGCAACAACAAGAAAATGTATACATCACATCTTCACCCAATACATCACAAGAAGAATATGTTTGCTGCTGGTAGAAGACCTCGCTCGAGGACGGGCCTGCGGTTTTCAGGACATCGGAACATATCTCTGTCATGCCTGTAGAACCGATGCGATATCAGGTCACCGGAACGTATCTCTGTCGTGCCTGCAGGTCACCGGAACGTATCTCTGTCGTGCCTGGAGAAGAATCGCTGCAGAAGTCCAGTGCAGAATAGTAGTCGGGTCGCAAAAGAAGAAGTATGGGCCCTGTCGAAGAAGTTGATGCTCGGTGAAGACGGATGATCTGTAAAAAGCTGGAGTGATGATCTGTCAGTCGTAGACATGTAGAAGTCATGAAGAATGTCATTTCTGACTCCCCCTTTCTCCCATACTTGATAGAATAAAGAGCATATAGCATCAAGTTGGGAGAAAAAGTGAATAACATGCATTTTTTTATCATTTCATTTTCTCTTCTTTTTTTTCTTTTTTCCTTTTTTTTCAAGCCGTTCAATTGTTTTTTTTTATGGCTTTTCCTCTTCTTTCTTTCTTTTTTTTGAAAAACTTTTGTGTATGGCTTTTCAAATCTACGCGCCTTTTTTTAAAAAAAAACTCATTTTTTTTTGTAAATCCGGACTGCCCCCACCTTTTTTTTGCAATTAACGACAGTCTCTTGGGCTACTTTCTAATTTCTCTCTCTTTTTTTTAACCGATAGGCCTAATTTGGGCTCTCAACAAAAAAGGCCCTCAATATTTTTTTTAAAAACAAACCATCAGGCCCTGCTACCCTGTATTAGGGCTCTCCTCACGGGAACCCTTCACCCGTAGCTGCCCCCGATGGGGCACATCTCGCGTGCACGAAGAGGGCGGCACTCCTGGGAGGTTTTGCCATCAGGAGGAAGGCCGCTAAGGGGCGCAACGCGAAGCAGCATCTGGCGTTGGAGGAAGGTATTGCCGTTCTCGCTGGAGAAGAGGGGTTTGGTGCGAGGGGCCTGAAGCTCGTGCCGCCGCGCGATGGGAAGGAGCGGCACGCCTGGGAGCAGAGCCGCCCGCGCGTTGGAGCGCCTGGGAGTTGGTGCGGCTGGAGGTACGGCGCCGCCTGCGCGACCGCCTGGGCCTTCGAAGGTGCGCCACCAAGAGATGGAGAGGGTTGGCGGCACGGGATCTGGAGCAAGGGCTCCGCGCGCTGCGCGCTTAGATGGTTGCGCCTGAGGTCGCGCAATCGGCACCGCCTGGGTCCCAGGCGCTTGAGGTCGAGTGTCTAGGGCTGCAGGATAGGAGCGCCTCCCCGATTCGAGCAATGGAGGGTCGAGGGAGGAGGTCTGGAATGTGCAACTGCAACCGCCTGTGGAGCACGCCGTCCTTGCCTGCGGGAAAACTGCTGCGCACGATGGAAGGATGGCATCATGGGAGTGCCTGGACCCTGCAGGAGTAGCACGCGAGCCTGAGTGTGTGTGTGCTGCCTGCGGACATCGGCAGGATGGGACCTCCGCCTGTGATGGGGCTGCAAGGACTCACGGACGAAGATGCAGCCTGCAGGAGATGTTGGCGGCGCAGAGAAGATCTTGCCCAGATTTAGGGTTTCAACATAGAAACCCAAGAACTTATAACAAATCAAAAAAATCGAATCTCAAACATAATATTGAACATGAAATCCTCGAGAAATGAACCCGCTCTTATACCATGTTAGAAATAAACATGCGGAAGCGAATATGGAAAAGATAAAGAAAATAAGGACAGTGGGATTTAACGTGGAACCCTAGTCCGTAAGGAGCGGGATGAAACCACGGGAGAAGCCCTCAAAGGGGCGGATATTCTATTAGAATTCTCAATGAGTACAGGAGGTGTGGCGATCCTTATATAGGTGCTCAAGGGAGAATATTCTATAGAATATTCTCTATAGAATATTCTCATAATAAATGGCCACAAAGAATATTCTCTAACAAGGAGGGATGTCAAGTTGTTTTAAAAATGGGTCTTAGGTGTAGATCCATTCACAGTACACATCCCTCCTTGTTCTGAGACTAGCCACCCATGAGAGATTGTAAGGTTATCATTCATGTGGTTTTCTCACTCTTGTAGAGGAGGGTTTCCATGTAAACCATTGGACCTCGTGATTGTTTTTTATCTTCCATGCATGTAATGATATATCATTGTCAATTATGGTGTACCATAATCTTGACATTTGATTATTTCATAATAGATCTTAATTAATGTATGAAAATCTTGGTTCCCATCGCTTCCGTCTCAAAAAAAAAGACAGTTTGGTATTTTCCATTTTGGTAACATATGAGACATAATATGAGAAAAGTTAATGACGCCAAATGCAAACCTTCAAAATTTGCTACCACAAGTTATTACCATGGAAATTGAACTATCATAAGATGAAGAATCATCAAAAGAACAAAAGGCAAATCCTCAAAGGTGGACACACTTAAATGGAAAAGGTCTTTTCAATATTCAGGGCATTTACCGCTAAGTAAAATTTGATAGGATATAGTATTACAATCTTATTTACATTAACCCTGAGTTCTATGTAATTTGTGAATTTACGGCAGTAAACTAATAAGACATATCAACATTTTCAAGAAGGTTCAAGGAAATAACAGGAAAACTCACGAAAAAACATTTATTTCTTCTCTAGTGCTGAGTGGCAATTCATTCCACGAACTCGATCCAGTTACAGTGTTGCATAACATGTAGTTGACCGCTTCATAAACAGTTCATAATCTAAAACACCTCGATATGACATAAAGATTATGATATACTAAAGTAATGCAAAGAAACACACAATCGGGTGACCAAAACTCAAAAGGTGCACGACTGTGTAAATCAATAATATTGAAGAATATGTTTCTAGGATCACACTATTACTACATCAACCAAATAGGATCCATATCATCATAATGTTGAACAACTTTCAAGAACACTCTAAGGGTTCGTTTGGTTGCAGGGTTGGGCTGGGTTGGGTTGGGGTACCCCTGTGAATAATAAACTGTGAGGAGGATTTGGATGTTTGGAAGGAGGGGTACCCCGGGTTGGGCCAACCCAACCCTGCCCAATCCTGCAACCAAACGAACCTTAACTCTTATCATTCTCAAACAATGTGCTCATAATTTGCACTAAAAGGTCATGAAGAAAATCTCCATCCCCCAACTTTGCAATCATGTATACAAGTCGACAAACTTACTCCTCGCATGAATCCCCTTTCACCTTCCCTCTCAATTTCTTACAGGCCCAAAAATCAAAGCGACCCCTCATCCTCCTCCGAACACATCAAATAACATCAATAGGGTTAGTTTCAGAAGACGAAACGACTAAAGTTTTTTTCCCCACGGGAACAGGTCGCCTGCTGAAGCGGACAGTGCAGCAGATTCTGCAGCATCCGCTTGAGCCGCTCGATCGTGATCGAGTGGTTCACACGATTTCACACTTTTTATAGTCTTGTATCGTGCAAAATCGTATGAACCGCTCGATCAAGATCGAACGGTTCAAGCAGCGATTACTGCAGAGACAACACCGAAGCAGACGATGTGTGCTATTTCCCCATTGGGGGATTCATTGCAAAAGAAGGCATCATATGAAAGCCAATGGGAGGACCTCAAAATTTTAATTGTTAATTATCATGAAAACCTCACAAAATGAACTCCATTAGAAAGGATCAGCCTTTTCCTCTTATAGTTTAAAGCACATGAATAATAATAATAATAATAATAAGATTTTGGGTGCACAAACGAACTAATATTACCGTCATGAACAAAACCAAAGCAACAAATTCCAAAAGGATTTTCAGCTTACTCAAGTTCACGAATTGAAGAGGGGGTGCACATGAACCGTGACATCCATACCCTTAAAAATAGTCCCACATCTAAAGTCAAAGTGTGAGAGTAGGTTATAAGTGGTGGGGATTACTACTTGACAACTTGGGCTTAAGCATTTTGGGTGGCTGTCAACGGGTCTATCTGGGTTCGTACCCAACAAGTTGTTGGGGTCAATTTTCCTCGATAACAGACCGAGAACCTAAGCCCGGGACGTTACAAATGGTATCAGAGTCGATTTTCCTCTGATAGTGGAAAGGGCTATCCAAGAGGTGGAGTCATCCTTACAAAGAGATAGAAGGAAATGGCTACCCGGAGCGTACAGCCGCCACTATCATTGGGAATAAGTGATGGGTCATATCGTAACGAGAACGTTGTGAATATAAGTGAGGGAGATTGTGACGCTCATATCTCAAAAATAGTCCTACATCTAAAACTCACAACGTGTGAGAGTGGGTTATAAGTGGTGGGGATTACTACTTGACAACTTGAACTTAAGCATTTTTTGTGGTTGTCAATGGATCCATCTAGGTCCGTACCCAACAAGTTATTAGGGTCAGTTTTTTTGGATAACGAACCGGAAACCTAAGCCCGAGACGTTACATGAACAAGAACCACCTTCTTCTTCGCGAGGTTCCTCAAGGCCCACGTGAGGGTGTTGTTGCTCTCCCTGTTTCAGCCGATTCCGCCATTAACCTCGCAAAGATCCCTCCGTTCTTCAAGAAACCGATCGAATCTAGATACCCAAAGGCGGCGACTTTTGATGCGGAGTCCGTTGTTCGAGTTGACCCCCTTTCGCTGCCGTGACCATAACCCGGCGGAGTCTTGCCTTCTTGGATTTATGTTTCTCTGGTGTCGTGCAAGTGCGAGGAAGTAGTGGCCAGGAAACTACCAGCGAGTCAACTCCTAGTAACAACGCAAACACGCGTTTTGTGAGATTTTCTCACACAGACCGATCAAAACGAAGGAACGATTATTGTGCTCCAGGCCTTTGGGACGAAGATATTCAACGAAATATAATCAAATTTAATTTAATCTAAAAGTTACTAGACGTCAGACAAAAGTAATATATGATTGATCCACCAAAATAGCAACGAGAAAGTAGAAGGAAAATAAAAAAAAGGGATTTTTACTCGTAACCCTCAGTAATTTGGCAATTACAATCATGATCCTACATAATCAAGAATTACATGAGAAACCTCGAGTAATGGTTAATTCTTACATGACATAACCCTGTGTCATATTCTGTTTGAGATACCCGTTATTTTCGATGGTTTCCGTTAAAAAAGACAAAACTATCCCTAAAACTCATTCTTATTTACAATACATGTCATCGTTGTTATCTGCATCGGAACCACTGTTTAACCTAGAAATCGGTGATCTTAAGTTCCACACAAGGCGGGAACTCAGTTGCTGAATCGACCACACGAAATCCGGATTAAAACAACAATTAACCCACAACAGATAAATCAAGCAATGAAAGTAAATGTGCGGAGTTAAAATTCATTATAACTCTACACCAAAGATGTGTAGAGGTGCAAGTATGTGTAGAGGTCGAACACAGGGAGCAAGCAGGATAGAACGGGCAATGATGCACAAAAATGTAATGTGAAAACTTGTCTATCTATGCTATATTTTTTTGTGGGTTTTTAATTTTAAAATTTTTTTATTTAATTTTTGATTTTATATTTTTGTATTTTGATTTTTAATTTACTGATTTTATATTTTCTTTTTATATTTTATATTTTTTTTAAATTTTCTTTTTTTTCAATAACTAGAATATATATAATATAAGAAAAGAGGAAATAGGGGATTTATAAAAATAGGGAAAAATACTCAAAAATCAGAAAATAAATCATTTTTGGTCTTTTTATAATTTTATAATGTTTTTTGTGATTTTTGGGGATTTTTCAGAATATTTTTGATATTTTTAAAAGTCAAAACACAAGAAAATAGTGGATAAAATTGCTGGCCGAGATTAAAATGGGAATGCCAAATAGTAAACAGTAATAAAATTTTCCCAAATTAATTTTAAATTAAAGGTAACAAAATAAATAAAATTTAGGAGAAGAAAACACAATTTTTAGATTTTTATGAATTTTATATATTTTTTTGAAGATTTTTAGAGTTTTTATATTTTTAGGAGTTTTCTTTTATATTTATTAATGATTTTTGGAGTGAAGTTACAAGACTTTAAAATACACACAATATATTTTTTTGGGAATTTTCTGAGACGATTTTATATTTTTTATAGATTTTATAATGCAAACAGTATTGAAAATGCTTGCTTTTGATTTTTTTATAAATAATAAAATGCAATAAATATGAAAAATAAAAATATGCTGTGACACTACAATGCAACAGAAATGTAATGTGATTTTTTTTGGATTTTTTAGGCTTTTATATATGCATGCAATAAATGGAATCAACAACAAGAAACTACACTCAGGCCAGGGGCGTTTTTGTAAATATGCAAATAATCCAGGGGCATTAATGCAATTTGTTTACAAATTTATAACTAATTAGAAACTTTATAGGACCAATAGCAAATAACCAAAAATGCAGGCCAATCATGCTAAACCGCCAGGACACGCGTGACAAGCACGTGCGCCTGGGAGGTCCAAAACGTAATAATTTACAAAGTCAGGGGTTGTTAAGCAATTTCTCCAAAATTAATGTACTCTATTAAAGGTTCTTGGATTTTAAGATAAATAGCAAAACCCCCAAGGGCATTCCCTACAAAATCACCCAGGCCCACGTGAGGGAGCACGTGCGTACCTGGCGGGGACCTATAAGCAATTAGACTGAAGATTTGGGCCTTCTCGCAAATTACAGAAATTAATACACAGCCGAGGAAAGTTTGTACGCTAATATTAAAATACAAAAATGAAGGGGTTGGAAAATAGAAAAATACACTCTTCTTAACGCAGACGGACGGTGCAGATGCAGGCACTTATACATGTGTCAACCCTACGTCGCGCGACACCTCATCGCCTTGGAGGGCCCCGATTAGATCATGTGCGATGATCTGACGGTTGAAACAATAGCTCATCGGATGGCGCATGTATTCCTTGAAGAACAGGGCGAGATCGACGGCGTTGGTGCACGTGATCGGACTGTATCTGCTAGCGTAGGAAGAACACAAGGGATCGGACGGCACTGGGGCCTGATGGAAGAATCACCGATGAACTTGGCTTGGATGGATTTGGGGCTTCAAAATCTTCACGCTCAGTTCATCTCTCTCCCCTCCGATGACCCTCCGAGCTTCCTGGAACCATCCAGAAGTGAATGACGGCCGCAAAATGGCCTAGAAGAGGCCGGAGGTCCGCCGCGATGTGAAGAAGGGAGAGGTGCTCCAGGTTTCTGCTCCTGCTACAAAACTCGACCCTAGGAGGGATCTCTTGGCCCTAAGACCTGCAAATGAAAACACACGACACCAGCAGAAGGTCCCAGTACAAAACGTGGGTGGATAGGCGGTGTTTGGCGCGAATAGGCGCTCGTCGGAGCAAGCTCCGGCGAGGGGATTTATGGGTGGGTGAACACGCTTCAATCGAATAAATAAAAAGCAGAAATTAAAAAGGGAGTTACAGCTACTCTACAGGATGAAGAAAAACGAACAAAAACATTTAAAATCAACCTCGATTGGTTGGGAAACCAAGAGGTAGGGAACCTCACAGCGGTGACAGGAGATGAAGGATGGAGACCACTCCTCGGCCCTCGACTGGGCTCGCGTACGGCTGGAGAGCTTGCTGTCACCAAGTTCTATCCGGAGCACGGCGACAAGGCTCAAAACCAGGGTCGAAAAGGGTTCAAAGCAAGATGGAAGTTTTGGGTTTGGTTTTGAAGAATGGCTGGGGCGGCTCCAAGAGCGAGGAATATCTGACGAATCTTGGGTCCAAAGGCCGATATAAGCTATGGCGTGATTCATGGGTATTCGAGCAACAAGTTTGCAGAAGGCCTAGACCTCAAATGATGAAAGATAAGACCTCGAAAAATCCGCGAACAAGGGCGAAAACCAATATTCTGACAGGGAACAGGTTGGAGTCAGAGAGTTGACCCGAGGTCAACTCTTCAACCCCCCTGGTTGGTCCACGTGGACCAACCAGGAAAAAGCCTGAAAAAAGATTTGTAAAATCATTTAAAAATAGAAAATGAATTAATTAATTTTAGGTTATTTAATAAAAAAATGTTTATTATTTAATAAATTATTTTATGGTAATTTTTATTTATTTTTTAGAGGTTAACAATTACAAGTTACCTATTTTAGCCTTTATAAGTATATTTATCTATATATAAGTATTTTATTTTTATTTTGTGAATTTAATTTATTTATTTTTGTTTATTATTTTATAAATTTATAAAGTATTTTTATACACTTAAAAATATTTTTATTTTATTTTTCGGATATATTTTGTACACTTAATAAAATAAAAGTATAAAAAGTATAGGTATGTGTATAGGTCTTATACCTATGTATATGATATACAAGTATTTTATTTTATGTTTCTTTTATGTTTTTATTCTGATTTCAATACACAAATATATTATAAACAATATTTACAAAATTATAAAAATATAAAATTATAAAAATAATGAATAAATAATAAAATGAATATTTTAAATCTGTACAAGTATACAATGAGGGTCCAAAACTCAACTTTCACACCGTAGCTCCGCCAAATGCGAAACCACTACCTTAATAGCATATTTTAAATTATATACAATTAAAGGTGAGTTTGATGCATTTGGAGTTTTTATTTGCGAGATACAGGTCTGGGAAGTTGGGATTCTGGATTCTTATCCTGGTCATAACTTTTTATCTGTCCATTATTTTTAGGTGAAATCAATTTCGTATTTTTATTTATTTATTTATCTACAACTTTCATGTTCAAAGTTTCTTTATTTGAGGTATAAAAAGTGGAACCAAAATAGGTCCCCAAAATGAATAAAGAATGAATAGAATAAAAGGAATTTTTATTGTATTTTGGCCCTTATCTCCCCCTACTTTATTCCTTGTCGACCTAGTCATCGAGATGCCTAGGTCTTGGGGTTTTGGGTCATAAAATATTTACAATATTTTATTCTTTTTCTTTTCTTTTCTTTATTCTATAATTTTGGCTTTAAAAACCGCATTTTATACACTATTTACACAAATATGCATGAATGCTAAAATGCATGAATTAAGCCTATTTACACGCATTTACTAGGGTTTTTAAGGCCAAAATGATAGAATAAAGATGATGAAATGTAGATTCATCATCCCCATATACTTGCCTTTTCTAGTCCCTAGCAAACACTTATGCAATAAGTGCAGAAAAGAAAAATAAAGAAAAGAAAAAGAAGAAATGTGGATTAAATTTAATGATCAAACTTGTCTTCACAAAATTAAAGTTTGGAGCTTAAATCGGACCTTTGGAATTTAAGTGCGGGCGGAACCTTAATGAGAACCAGATTTGAAATCCAACAGTCCCTGAGAATCCCAAAACTCTATTCAAGTCTCCACAATAGCCAGGTCAGAAATATCTCAACTCATACGCAAACCCTTACGACTATGAAGCTGACTCGTACAGTGTAAGTGATAGTGGCTCTCCCCAATTAGAATGACAAAGAAACTGACTTCTCCATAATGACAACCCAATGATTCCCTAATCCAATAACTCCATCCTCGAGGAGCAGGGTATTCCCTTCTAAGTTCAAGTGGCAACCAGCTCAAGAGGAGGGGGTGAAGAGAAGAATGGACGGTAGCCAGTGTAGCTACCTATCCTAAGATGCAAGACTAGTGTAGTCAAGTCATCCAGCTTCAGGCTCACATGATTTAACTTTGGAACTCAAGCTTGCTTATTGGTTTTACAACATATGTACATACTTTGCAGGCATTTTATTTTTGTACAGACCTGACCATTCTTTTTTTGAAATACTATTCACATCAGCATTTACATAAGAAGTTTTTCCTCTAGAGCCAGTAGACTATCCCTCTTTTGAAGCTTTATTACGACCCACACTCTCCTTTCTTTAGACTTCCTCATCACTGGACGGGTTGGGTGCACTTCCCTCCCTAGAGGAGGACAAGTGTTTCCACTTGTGTGCGTCTCATACCGGCAAATCCAATCCCCTCACCACTCCAACTGAGTTGAGCCATGTGAAAGGTGCAAGTGTCCAAGTTAGGTCATTATCAACAAGAGTCGTGCGTGTGCTCCGAAATACTCTACTTAGGCAGTCAAGAATCCATTGAACCAAGTCTCGTTATCCTCAAAGAATTAAGTCAACTAGACCTGAAGTACCTCAAACCCAGTTCCTACAAGGTTCCTGTTATTAGGTAGATTTTTAGGTCCAACCAAGCTCCAATCTCCGGATTTTACTTAGACTCGTTCAACTATCAAATTCAATCCGAAAAATGCTCATGCTATGCAATGCGATGCAGAAAATATTTTGTGATGCAATTTTCAAAGATTTTGAACTTTTTATGGGTTTTTGAAAAGATGATAATGCACATGCATTTTTTTATTTTTCAAAAAGATTTTTCAAATGTTTTTGGATTTTAGTTTTGCAAATATTTTTGGGATTTTTTGAAAACCAAAGATTTTGGTTAAAAGCTAGGTTAAAATATTTACACGGGGATGCTTCTTATATTTACAAGAAGTGGATTTTAAGAGTTTACAGGGTACGTGATCAATTTTATAGATATAGATATATAATGGATTTTGGTGTGATGTATATATTCCTTAAACTTATTTGACACAGTTTTTCAAACAATTTTTGAAAACTATAGTCCAAAATAATTTTTACAAACATTTTACAAACATGTACACAAATTTGAAAATCATTTTGCAAAGGTTTTCAAACAGTATAGATAGATTTTTCAAATATTTTTGCAACCATTTTTCAAACCATTTGCAAATCATTTTTCAAATATTTATTTCACATAAATAAAAGAAATTTTTCAAACAAAAATGTTTTTACAAAGGTTGAAAACATGTAACAAAACATTTTCAAAATAGTTTTCAAAAGATTTTCACACATATTTTCAAACTATTTTTTCAAACATTTTGCAAAAAACGTTTTCACCTGATTTATTAATCAGTAAATACAAAAAGAATTTGAAGAATGATAACATCTTTTTATTAAGGTTTATAATGAATTTTTAAAAAATTATTAGCTATATTAATAAGAAAAATACGAAAGTACGAGTTATGGCTAAAGTATATACGACCCCCTATACTTAGCTTGAGCTATGTCCTCATAGATCGGAGAGAAAAGAGAAGACATAACTCGTACTGAGTATAGGAAAATCTAAAGAATAAATAAATAAAGGAATGAATGAACGAATGAGAAGTCGACCGTCCCCCCTATACTTAGGATCAAATAATCCTAAGTATAGCAGACTGTACACAAAGCAGGGAGGGTCAAGGGTGGGAATGAACAGATCGTACTCAGATTGTCTCCCCCTATACTTAGAGTAAGATATCCCTAAGTATAGACAAGAAAAGGAGACAATGGAGAGGATCGAAAAGAATAGAGAAACTCGGGGTGCACACCCCCCTATACTTAGGACAAAGTGCGTCCTAAGTATAGAAGACTGTCTACAAGGGGCAGCACCTTTTTGATACAAAAAGAAGATGGAAAAGAAAAAGAAGAAAAGAAGAAAAGAGATCAGATGACGGAACGAGATAGAAACGGATATACGCATCACTCCCCCTATACTTAGGGTAAAAGAAGCCCTAAGTATAGACAACAGCATGAGTAATGACACAGAACAATGAATGAACACTCGGCTCATCCACCCCCCTATACTTAGGACAAAGTACGTCCTAAGCAAGGAAAACACGAGAATGGGTGGACAAGCAATACAGTAGAGAGAACCGAGGTACACACAAGAGAATATACAACAGAGATGAATGTACACATGATCAAGAAGGTAGAAAGCGAACCTTCTTACGGGACCGCTGAGGAATGGATCTGGTGTTGTGCAGGTCGACATCGGGGTCCACAGTGGACGGAAACCGATCAGGGTCGGCGGGGTGATGGTCCTTAGTGGCCCTAGGGTGTGAAGGCACTGACGGATGAATGGAAGAAGTACGGCTAGGTCCGGCTTGGGAAGTCTCGCTAGTGTCAAAGTGAAATGGGACGAACTCATCATCATCGGAAGTAGTGTACTCAGAGTCGTCCTGCGAGGTGTCGTCCAGGTCAAAATCAAAAGGCACGAACTCATCGGTGGAAGTAGTCGAGCTCTGTTCATCCTCTATAATCTCAACCGGATCATCTTTTTCATCAAAAGGCCCGAATTTCCGAAGAAAGTAACTAAATCAAATTCGAACTTGGTCTTATCTGAATCTACGTGAACAGGAGCGGACTCATCAATGAAAGTAGCCGAGTCATGTCCGTCTTGTCTAGTCTCCAGATCTGCCCTCCGCTCACTAGTGTCTATCGTGTAAATCTCGCGGATGTCATCAACACATCGCCAAGTCCCAGAAGAAGGAACGTTGAGGTTCATGCTTTCCGAGTCTACCTCAACAAGGAGGAATTCTCGGGTCTCAGTGGAATCCAATAAGCAGCAAAATTCTCTGATAGTATCATCAAGGTCATGGTCCTCGAGGTCAGCCAAGATAGGTGAAGTCGCATCAGGTGCAGGTCTCTGGTCGGCAGTGGGTGCGGTAATCAACAATTCGCTCTCGTCAGCAGGATGGAAGCGAATAATTCCTGATCCGTAATCAATAACGACCCTCGCAGATGCGAGGAATGGTCGTCCCAGGATGATTGGAGAATGCTCCTCAGTGGAGGTCTCCATGGGCAATACGACAAAATCTACATGGTAGCTCCTGCCCTGAATCGATATGACAGCGTTTTCAAGGATACCCTTTGGCCTCTTTATTGATCCATCAGCAAACTGAACGATCATCCTGGTTTTCTTGAGAGGCCCTAAGTGAAGAGACTGTACCAGTGAGAAGGGTATGATGCTAATCGAGGCACCGCCGTCTAGGAGAGTGTGATCACATGTGAAGTCAGAGATGGTGCAGCTAATGAAAGGTGTGGCAGTGTTCCTCTTCCGAGGAATGGGACGATGTGTGATGGTGTGGGCAGTGGCCATGGTCAAGATATGACGCTTAGATCTGCTCCTCCGCTTTCTCTTCTTGGGAAGAGGAGCAGATAAATCAGTCATGGCTTTTTAATTTTTGGACCTCCTCCATGCAAGGGAGGAAGTCAGAATCAGCATATACACGAGGCATGCTAAGAGCAGTCTGTACAGCGGCATCCTCGAGGTCAAAGGTGGGACTGAGTGTGAAAGGTTGTGTGGTCAAAGGTTCTGGCAAGTGGTACCTCTCCTCATAGTCTGACTCGATCATGTGTCTCCCGAACTCTTTTTGGTTTTTTAAATTTTTCTCATTTTTTTGTGTTTTGGACGATTGCAAGCTCTCATGGAAATCCTCAAATGAATCCTCATCCTCCAAGAATGGAGCGTCATTCTGGTTCTTATTTTCACTAAATATATCACTCATCCTCGAGTTCATATGCTCCATCATCTGATTCAAGGTCTCAAGTGTGGATACCATGAAAGGTGACTCCAAAATCTCAGGATCGGGTGTTTCGAATGTGGGCGGTGGGTGTGGACAAAAATCACATGCCAGATCAGGATACTCAAGGAAGAGTGGGTTGTCGAAATGTGTAGGAGATGGTGGTGGAAATGATTGGTGAAGATCAAGGTCTGAATCCTGAAATAGTGGGTTGGTCGAACATGTACAAAAATCAGGAGCAAAGTCCTCCTGGAAAAAGTGAGGTGGACCGGTTGGAGTAAACGAGGGGTCTGCAAAGTCCGGACAAAATATACTCCAATCGGCCATCTCGCAACAAAAGGAAAAATGATAGTCGGGAGAGCACGACGGTCAAGTCAAGAGAGTGGAGAAAGGCGCAAATGTGCAGAGACGATCTAGAACACACACAAAACAATCACAGACAAAAATGAAAACAAGACAAACCCTCAATTCACCTACTCAACTCAGTAGAGACCGAAAAAGAGCGGTCTTTTTATCTTGTCGGTTTTAGAGTTAGGTGAGAAGTCCAAAAGTTGCACACACACTTAGGGGGCTGAATGGGATTTGGGCACTAACCTTAGGGTGTGCGCGAGCAAGTAAAAACAAAGACAATGAAGGGATTACTCATCCCAAGAGAATATTTTTCTTTTTGATCTTTTTTAGGATCAAGTAATATTAGCAGTCCCAATTTTATTTGTTATCACTTTTTTGGATTTTTAATAAGCAATGCACGCGCCTAACGAGGAGTCAATTCCTTTAAGCACCTAGGTTGTCAAAATCAGAGGGAGAATCGGAAAAGCAATGCAAGCGGCAAAACGATGATGTATGCTAAAGCATAAATGCTCTCCTTGCCCCCAGCACTCTACATGCAAAGATGCTCAGCATAATTGAAACCTATCTATATGCAAATACAAGCCGATGAAATCATCCTAAGTTCAGAAATTGCTATTAGCGGGAAGCACCACAAGTCGGTCACCGATCCTCAATCCAAGAGTCCGGTCTAGGCTCACCCCTCCTCCTCTCGACAAATCGAGTTCAGGAGCAGCGCTTGGCAGGGTGGGCTCGCAGCACGTAGGCTCGAAGATGATGAGGCAACTGTTTTATAATTTGACTAAGTCCAAAGGCGGTTATAGGCACATGCAAATATATTAGGTGTTTGGCCTTAATCTATCGCAAGCAATCCTAAAACTAGGGGCTCAATCACACAAAATAAATAAAATCGAAAATCGGAAAAAAAAGTAGAAAATGCGATGAAAACCGATAAAAGCCACGGTGAGCCCCCAAGTGTACAAGCACTTGGAAATTAGGCTCAAAAGTCCAAAGTGTCCAAGTGTACCTGCATTATTACAAATTAATAAATGGTCTCTCTCTCACTACAATAAATAAAAGCTAGCTAACACTCTCTCTCTCACTCCTCCTGCTCTCTCCTGTCGGCTTGGGCTAGAAAAGCCGACTCCGCTTCCCAAGGCTGCACCGAATTAACTAGGCGATCCTCCTCGATCTGCGGTCCCTCGCAAGAAGATAAGAAAGATAATGGTTAGAAAGCTCACAGATAAATCAAAAATAGAAGAGAGATAAAATAGAGCAATAATGTAACAAGCAATCACAATCAATCAAAAATGGATACTATATGATGTTGCTCCGCGGCAACGGCGCCATTTGTTTAACCCAGAAATCGGTGATCTTAAGTTCCACACAAGGCGGGAACTCAGTCGCTGAATCGACAACATGAAATCCGGATTAAAATAGCAATTAACCCACAACAGATAAATCAAGCAATGAAAGTAAATGTGCGGAGTTAAAATTCATTATAACTCTACACCAAAGATGTGTATAGGTGTAAGTATATGTAGAGGTCGAACACAGGGAGCAAGCAGGATAGAACGGGCAATGATGCACAAAAATGTAATGTGAAAACTTGTCTATCTATGCTATATTTTTGTGGGTTTTTAATTTTAAATTTTTTTTATTTAATTTTTGATTTTATATTTTTGTATTTTGATTTTTAATTTACTTATTTTATATTTTCTTTTTATATTTTATATTTTTTTAATTTTCTTTTTTTTCAATAACTAGAATATATATAATATAAGAAAAGAGGAAATAGGGGATTTATAAAAAAGGGGAAATACTCAAAAATCAGAAAATAACTTTTTTTTGGTCTTTTTATAATTTTATAATAATTTTATGATTTTTGGCTATTTTTCTGAATATTTTTGGTATTTTTAAAAGTCAAAACACAAGAAAACAGTGGATAAAATTGCTGGCCGAAATTAAAATTGGAATGCAAAATAGTAAAAGTGACATAATTTTCCAAAATTAATTTTAAATTAAAGATAACAAAATTAAAAAAATCAGGAAAAGAAAACACATTTTTTCGATTTTTTATGAATTATATATATATATATATATATATATATTTGAAGATTTTTAGAGTTTTTATATTTTTAGGAGTTTTATTTCATATTTTTTAATGATTTTTGGATTGATGTTACAAGATACTAAAATACATACAATATTTTTTTTAGGAATTTTCTGAGACGATTTTATATTTTTTATGGATTTTATAATGCAAACAGTACTGAAAATGCTTATTTTTTAATTTTATAAATAATAAAATGCAATAAATATGAAAAATAAAAATATGTCGTGAAACTACAATGCAATAGGAATGTAATGTGATTTTTTTGGATTTTTTAGGCTTTTATAGATGCATGCCATAAATAGAATCAACAACAAGAAACTGCACTCAGGCCAGGGGTGTTTTTGTAAATATGCAAATAATCCAGGGGCCTTAATGCAATTTGTTTACAAATTTATAACTAATTAGAAACTTTATAGGACCAATAGCAAATAACCAAAAATGCAGGCCAATCATGCAAAACCGCCAGGACACGCATGACAAGCACGTGCGCTTGGGAGGTCTAAAACGCAATAATTTACAAAGTCAGGGGTTGCTAAGCAATTTCTCCAAAATTAATGTACTCTATTAAAAGGATATTGGATTTTAAGATAAATAGCAAAACCCCCAAGGGCCTTCCCTGCAAAATAGCCCAGACCCACGTGAGGGAGCACGTGCGTACCTGGCGGGGACCTATAAGTAATTAGACTGAAGATTTGGGCCTTCTCGCAAAATTTACAGAAATTAATACACAACCGAGGAAAGTTTGTACGCTAATATTAAAATACAAAAATGAAGGGGGTGGAAATAGCAAAATACACCCTTCTTAGTGCAGGCGGACGGTGCAGATGCAGGCACTTATACACGTGTCAACCCTACGTCGTGTGATACCCCTTCGCCTTGGAGGGCCCCGATTAGATCCTGGGCGATGATCTGACGGTTGAAACAATGGCGCATCGGACGGCGCATGTAATCCTTGAAGAACAGGGTGAGATCGATGGTGTTGGTGCATGTGATCCAACGGTATCTGCTAGCGTAGGAAGAACACAAGGGATCGGACGGCACTGGGGCGTGATGGAAGAACTGCCGATGAACTCGGATTGGATGGATTTGGGGCTTCAAACTCTTCACTCTCGGTTCATCTCTCTCCCCTCTGATGACCCTCCGAGCTTTCTGGAACCACCCAGAAGTGAATGACGGCCGCAAAATGGCCTAGAAGAGGCCGGAGGTCCGCCGTGATGTGAAGAAGGGAGAGGTGCTCCAGGTTGTTGCTCCTGCTACAAAACTCGACTCCAGGAGGGATCTCTTGGCCCTGAGACCTGCAAATGAAAACACACGACACCAGCAGAAGGTCCCAGTGCAAAACGTGGGTGGATGGGCGGTGTTTGGTGCAAATAGGCGCTCGTCGGAGCAAGCTCTGGCGAGGGGATTGATGGGTGGGTGAACACGCTTCAATCAAGCAAATAAAAAGAGGAAATTAAAAAGGGAGCTACAGCTACTCTACAGGACGAAGAAAAACGAACAAAAACATTTAAAATCAACCTCGATTGGTTGGGAAACCAAGAGGTAGGGAAGCTCACGGCGGTGACCGGAGATGAAGGGTGGAGACCACTCCTCGGCCCTCGCCTGGGCTCGCGCACGGCTGGAGAGCTTGCTGTCACCAAGTTCTATCCGGAGCACGGCGACAAGGCTCAAAACCAGGGTCGAAAAGGGTTCAAGACAGGATGGAAGTTTTGGGTTTGGTTTTGAAGAATGGTCGGGGCGGCTCCAAGAACGAGGAATATCTGACGAATCTTGGGTCCAAAGGCCGATATAAGCTATGGGCGTGATTCATGGGTATTCGAGCAACAAGTTTGGAGAAGGCCTCGACCTCAAATGATGAAAGATAAGACCTCGAAAAATCCACGAAGAAGGGCGAAAACCAATATTCTGACAGGGAACAGGCCGGGGTCAGAGAGTTGACCCGACATCAACTCTTCAACCCCCTGGACCAACCAGGAAAAAACCTGAAAAAAGATTTGTAAAATCATTTAAAAATAGAAAATGAATTAATTAATTTTAGGTTATTCAATAAAAAATGTTTATTATTTAATAAATTATTTTATGGTAATTTTTATTTATTTTTTAGAGGTTAATAATTACAAGTTACCTATTTTAGCCTTTATAGGTATATTTATCTATATATATAAGTATTTTATTTTTATTTTGTGAATTTAATTTATTTATTTTTGTTTATTATTTTATAAATTTATAAAGTATTTTTATACACATTAAAATATTTTTATTTTATTTTTCTGATATATTTTGTACACTTAATAAAATAAAAGTATAAAAAGTATAGGTTTGTGTATAGGTCTTATACCTATGTATATGATATACAAGTATTTTATTTTATGTTTCTTTTATGTTTTTATTCTGATTTCAATACACAAATATATTATAAACAATATTTACAAAATTATAAAAATATAAAAATAATGAATAAATAATAAAAGGGAAAAGGGAGTATGCTCCCTGGTTGTAGCCAACTTACATGCTCCCACACCTTTTCCCTTGTATTTTTTTATTTTTCTGAAATGAAACATATTGGAATTTAGATCACAATATGTCTCCATGGCGTCATTCAAAATTCAACTTAATTCGAGACTTCTATCCCCTCCATCAAGACTGTCAAATTTTAACGGTCTCAGAATTGCTGAAATTGACCCCCTTTAGATGGAGGGCATAGGACTCTCTATTTCTGACGAAATTGGAATGACATGTTAGGGGGATATAGTGATCAATATACATATTTTTCATTTCCAAAAAAAATAAAAAATAGAGAAAAAATAGGGATGGGGGTAGCCAATTGGCTACTCCCATGGAGTAGCTTCATTTAACCCATAATAAAATAAATATTTTAAATCTGTACAAGTATACAATGAGGGTCCAAAACTCAACTTTCAAACCGTAGCTCCGCCAAATGCGAAACCATTGCCATTACATAGCTTATTTTAAATTATATACAATTAAAGGTGAGTTTGATGCATTTGGAGTTTTTATTTGCGAGATACAGGTCTGGGAAGTTGGGATTCTGGATTCTTATTCAGATCATAACTTTTTATCTGTACATTATTTTTAGGTGAAATCAATTTTGTATTTTATTTATTTAATTATCTACAACTTTCATGTTCAAAGTTTCTTTATTTGAGGTATAAAAAGTGGAACCAAAAATAGGTCCCCAAAATGAATAAAGAATGAATAGAATAAAAGAAATTTTTATTGTATTTTGGCCCTTATCTCCCCCTACTTTATTCCTTGTCGACCTAGTCATCGAGATGCCTAGGTCTTGGGGTTTCGGGTCATAAAATATTTACAATATTTTATACTTTTTCTTTTCTTTTCTTTATTCTATAATTTTAGCTTTAAAAATCGTATTTTATATACTATTTACACAAATATGCATGAATGTTAAAATGCATGAATTAATCCTATTTACACGCATTTACTAGGGTTTTTAAGGCCAAAATGATAGAATAAAGATGATGAAATGTAGATTCATCAACCACCCTGTCCCCCGTCGAGCTCCTCCAGGAAGCCCTCCACGCCTGCCCCTGCTCGAAGCCTCCCGCCGCCGAGCTCCTCCCGGAACTGAAGGATATGGGGAGATCCTTAAGCACATCACGGAAGCGTGAGGATCGCATCGTATGCGATCGGGAGCAACTAGTCGCACTAGTTGCTCGATGCAGCGGAAATTAAAATTTTTTCATTGACGAAACCACATGATCCAAGAACACTTCTCGGATCGTTTCGTCTAAACCACAAACAAGTAATAGGATTACTTGAAGCGTGGTTGCGATCGAGTCTCTAAACGAAGAGACCTCCTGTCTCAAGTCCAATCCGACGGAGGAGACACTTGCGAGCGTAGATGAAACACGTGCTTCTCGCAATCCATGTTGATGATCCAAGCAGCAAATCTCCTGATCTCGACAAACGAGATCTGACATCTTCTTTACGAGCAAGGCGCACTGACGGAGACGGAGATCCACAAGCAAACGATCGGGCAGCATAACGACGACGTGGCGGCGATAGAGAACCTCTCTAGGACATCCATGGTGGACGGCCACATGAGAGAAGAAGAGAGGACGTGTAGAGAGAGAAAGAGAACGAGAGAGAGAGAGAGAGAGACTTATGTTCTCTTGTGTGTAAAGAAGAGCAAAGGATTGCCTCTCCTTTTATAATATTTTGGAATCTATGGATCTCAATCCATGGACAACACAAATCTAATGGCTCACATTGATTTGTGTTTCTTTTAATGGCTAAGATTTATGTTAGTAAAAACCAAAAACAATTAATTTAATTTAGATTAAATATATATTGATAAATCAATATAAATCAATCCCAAATTAAATCAAGAAATCATGGAGATTATTGGAATGAAGATTGCATCCTTCCATAATGTGGGATTTGGTGGCAATCTCATGTAATCTCATGATATCTCATGAGATTACATTATTCCATGGAAATCTCCAAGATTTTCAACAACGCTTGTTGTAAATTATTCAACAAAAATAATTCATAATTATTTTATGAATATTACAATCTTGCCATTGAAAAATTGTGAATCGCATTCACAACCCAAAATAAAATGTGAATTACATTTTCAATTTAATGTTCAATGTGAATCCAATTCACATTAATATTTAATTAACAAATGTAAATTACAAATAGCTCTCTCTTATATATTATAAATCACATTTATAATATATATGATTAATATGGATAGTGCTATCCACATTATTCAATATCCATAATAATTAAATCACATTTAATCATCTTGGATCCCTATTCTCATGTGCCCAAATAATATGAACCATATTCACGTTATTCACATCTTTGATAATCAAATCACATTTAATTGTCTAAGATAACTCTCTTTATAATATGAATCAAATTCATATTAATCATAATAATTAAATTGCATTTAATTACCAATTTACTCAATGCTTGGATACATATATCAACAATGAAATTATCTTTAACTCTTTCAAGGATAATGCGTTTTCTCCACGAATACTTGGAGATAAGGACAGGGCGATTGTAGTGTTCCACGTATAGTGATTTTGATATTGAGATTACATCTCAAATCCAGATCTCGGGCCTCCCATAGATGCTTGATTAAATCAAGACCGTAAATCTAGTCTTTTCATTGCATCTGAATCACATTCAGATCAATGTCCAACATTTGGACCAAGATCAGATCACTTCTCTACTGAGAGGAGTCACTAAAATCCAGACCCGTTTCATCACTCCCTAGGAATGGAAGCGTCATGGTTATACAATCGTTTATGATCACATCACCCTCAGGTATTCCCAATACTTGTACATCCTGCATATTGGAAGACCCAGAATAATCCCGAAGTATAAGATCAATTTTACACTGTCTACTTTAGGGATTTATCATTAAGTTTCTCATCTGACTATTGGGAGTTGGTATCAATCATATACTTTCCAAAAACATATATCATACCCAGGTGTTTATCATATACTTTCCAAAAGTATATATCAAACCTACAAATTCAGTCAAGCTTCCAAAGCGAGATGACCGTGCACGGAATTTGATTATTCCCAATATCTCATGAGTGAGCTCGTGTCTTCTGGTTCAGTAGTGAACATGTATGATCCCTTTGAGAGATCGTATTACTTATATGCCCTTATATGCACACCAGCACGTGATAACACGGATATATTGCGAGGGTCACCATAAATAAAATGAAAAGTGTCGCTGAGGCGACCACCCGCAAAACACCCGGGTTGATCAGCAATTAACCCACAATCCAAAGAATACAACAATCTAGCTCAAAAATAAATGTGAATTAATCTTTATTTACTCTACCATAAAATGTATAGGGAACAAGCATGTAGAGGTCGAATCCACAGAGAGCAATACAAAAATGCAATAGCCTACATGTATCTTAGAGTCATCCTTGAGTGGGTTTATATATATATATATATATATATATATATATATTATTATTATTTATATTTTTTATTTTTAATAATATAATTAGGTAATATATATATATATATTTAATATAATTATAAATATATGTATACCCATAGAGGGTTAGTATATAGCTTATAATGCATACAATATATGTATATAGGTATATATAAGGATAATAAAAAAGGATATATATTTTATATTTTTTTATATTAAGGCTAATAAGTAGATATAAGTATACATATAAATAATTAGATATATATATATATATTATTTTTTTTCTTTTTTTCTTTTTAGGAAATATATATATATACATAAAGGGGTACTATAATATTTACAAAAATACTCAAAAATAGTCAAAAATGCAGGAACAAAGTCTTTTTGGGATTTTCATGGGTTTTTACTATTTTTTTGATTTTTGGGCATTTTTGAAAATATTTTTAGTATTTTTAAATAGCTAAATAATAGCAAACAGTGGAATAGGTTCTGGCTGTTACAAAAATAGACCTTAAAAATAGCTAACGGCCTCAAAACTTTTCCACACTAATTTTCTAATAAAGATAATAAAACAAAGAATAAATAGGGCCTGAGTTTATAATTTTCTGATTTTTCTTTGATTTTTTATATTTTTTTGAAGTTTTTAGCTATTTTTGAATTTTAAGGTTTTCCTTTTGAGATTTTTAGGGGTTTTTGGTCTGACACTAGAATAGGTCAAAATACACCATAGATCATTTTTTTGGAATTTTTCGAGGCATTTTCATATTTTTTAGGTTTTTTTAAGTTAGACAGTGAATAAAAGACATGTTTTTGATTTTTAATAAATGCGAAAATGCAACAAAATGAAAAACTAAAAATATAGCATGCAAGCACACCCAAACAGGAGCTTAAGTCTATTTTTGCAAGATTTTTCAAGTTAATATGGAGCACAAAATAAATAGACAAAGCATTCAAAAATAAATGGCCTAGCAGGGGTATTTTTGCAAATAACATAGTTCGCAGGGGCATACATGAGAAAATCACAATAAAAATACACGTGTACTTTTATTTTCATGACCATTTAATAATTACAGGAACCCGGCGGGGTTTAAATGTAAAATTTCACGCGCCTCACGTGGGTGATGCACGTGAGGCGCGGAGGGCCTAAAAAGTAAATAACCAAACATAAGGGGGTGTTCTGCAATTTTTACAACTTATTTACAACTAAAACTTTTATTTTTGGGATTAAACTCTAAATATAAAAAGCGGGGGGTGAGATGTGAAATTTACCCCTAAATGAGGCGAGTCATCCAGCGGCGCTGGAGGCGCCACTTAACCACGTGTCAAGCATCGGACGGCGGATGTCGGTTCGGCGATGAAGGGCCTGGATTAGAATCTCCTGGCTGATCTGACGGTGGACGTATGTCTTCATCGAACGGTCGTCGTTCAATCTGGACCGCCCCTCTCGATCCAACGGTGCTGGAGGCATCTGGAAGAACGGGGAAGAAGCTCGCCCCCGGCAAGCTTCGATCGGGCAGCTCGGTCTCCTCCGGGCACCTCCCGCGCATCTGAAGTTCTCTGATCGTAGCTGGGAGGCTTCCGCGTCATCTGACGGATCTTTCATGGCTCCTGGAAGTCCACGTCGATGGAGCGAGGTCGGAGAAGAAGGGGACCCCCAGGAACCTCTTCCTGGGTCAATGCAAGCCCAGATGGGCTCTATTCTTCGATATACCTGCATAGGAAGAACCGCGGGCGAGAGAGCTATCTCCTCGACCCGGGGTTTTGAAGCTGCAATGCAAGATGGAGGTGGGCGGAGGGGCTCCGGCGAACGACGGAGGGGAAGCCCCGATTCGCCAAGACCTAGGGTCCCGGGTTCAACAAATGTGTGCGATAGATGGAGAAGGCGCTGAGGTTCGAAATGGGATGAACAAGGCGGTCGGAGACAATCGAGACAACGGTGGAGAAGTCGCCGGAGCGGAGCTCCAGTGAACTTCGAATTTTGATTTTTAAGCTAAGGAGAGTAACTAATAACTAATCTAACTATTGGACTGGAAAGCTAACATTAAAGGCTAACAAAAAACGCATAAAGGGCAGCTCTTATACCTGGGGACCTTCAGGGAGCAGGGCGGACGCTGGAGCTCCGCCGCGTCAAAATTCTCTGTCCTCCGGCCAAGTTGAGGCGCTGGGCGACTCCCCCTGTCACGAGGAATGGTCCAGGAGCAAGATCAAGGCGTTTGGGTGGAATGAAAATGGCCAAATTCGAGGAAGGAGGCGGAGCTACTTATTTATAGACATTGACGAGTAGCCTTATTGACCGGCGATTATTGGCTGATCCAATGAATATCTAATTAATCTAAGATTTTGGCGGGCATCATGGAAGATGAGAGAGCAATTCTTGTGAAGCAAGCATCGTCGATTAATGGATGGTGTGCCCGGGAAAAATGCATGAAATCGGGGGAATGGACAGTCCAGAGGCGCAGGGCTTTGGATGGGACAGTTGACTAGAGGTCAACGAAGGCCGGCTTGCGATTGGTCCACGTCGCCCGCTGGCCGCCAAAATAGGGGACCTGATTAGAGATTGATTTATTTGACAACCTAAATGATTTTATTAATTTTTTTTTATAAAATAAAAAATGTGTATTATTTCGTCTAGTATTTATTTATGATTTTTATTGAATTTTTCGAGGTGTTTTATTATAGTTTTATTTGAATAATGTGTATATGTATGTATTTACATGTATTTTTGTGTATTTTATTTTTAATTTGTTTATTTTCTTTTATTATTTTATTAGCTTATTTTATAAATTTATAATTTGTTTTTGTGAGTAGAAAGGTATTTTTATTTAATTTTTAGGAGTTTATTTATATTTTTAAATACATAGGTATAGGTGTATGTAGGTATACTTATAGGTGTTTTATCTATATATTTTATACACTTAATTTATTTATTGTATTTTCTTGATTTTTATTTTGGATTTACATTTTTAATGAGTTATGTATAATGTATACATTATTATAAAAATATAAAAGAATAAAAGAACCAAGGAATAAAATCCTTTTTATTTATGTATAGGTATATAGCATAGGTATTTTGTCTATGAATTTGTAGACTTATTTTATTTTACAAATTATTTTTGGTTTTCTTTAACTTCTAATATATGTATGCATTATATACATTATTTACAAAATTCTAAAAATATGAATTTATACAAATAATGAATATTGAATAAAATGCATGTTTTAATCAGTCCTATATACAAGGAGGGCCAAAAAACTAACTTCTGCATATGGACTCCAAAAATTATGAAACCAATTTTATAAAATAGTTCTTGGAATGCTATATACAATTAAAGGTGAGTTTGGGTGATTTGGAGTTTTTATTTGCAAGATATGGGTCTGTGAAGTTGAGATTTTGGCTTTTTATTCTGTGTATAAAATGTACACCGGGTATTATTTTTGCACAAACTCAATTTTGTATTTTTACTTACATTATTATCTACAACTTTCATGTACAAAGTTTCTTTATTTGATGAAGAAATAATTATGTACAAAATAGGTGCCAAAAATGCATAAATGAATGAATTAATAAATGAGGTATTTATTGTACACTGGCCCTTATCTCCCCCTACTTTATTCCTTGCCGACCAATACCATGCTGGCCTTGGTCTCGGGGTTTGGGTCATAAAATATTTACAATATTTTATTCCTTTTTCTTTTCTTCTCTTTATTCTATAATTTTGGCATTAAGAACCTTATTTATTGTGTAATTAATACAATGAATCATGAATGCTATTATGTACAATTTGATGCTATTTATATGCATTTGCTGGGGTTTTTGAGGCTAAAATGATAGAATAAAGGTGATGAAATGGAGATTCATCTCCCCCCTATATTTGCCTTTGCTAGTCCCTAGCAAACACTTATGCAATAAGTACAAAAAGAATAAAGAAAAGAAAAAGGAAAATGAAAGAAAGATAGAGTGAATAGGGGTGCTTTCAGTGCAATGCATGTCCTTACAAAATCTGAATTTGGAGCTCCTGTCAGACCTTGGGTGTGAATGTGTGTGGAACCTAGTCGGGAACCAGCTCTAAAATACAACAGCCTTCGATAGTCACAGGACTCGGTTCAACCCACCGCAATAGCCAGGTCAGAACTAGTCTACATCATACGCAAACCCTTATAACTATGAAGCTGACTTGTACGGTGTAAGTGATAGTGGCTCTCCCCAACTGAAATGATAAAAGAACTGACTTCTCCAGAATGACAACCCAATGATTCCCCAATCCAACAGCTCTTTCCTCGAGGAGCAGGGTATTCCCTTCTAAGTTCAAGTGGCAACCAGCTCAAGAGGAGGGGTGAAGAGAAGAATGGACGGTAGCCAGTGTAGCTACCTATCCCGGGATGCAAGACCAGTGTAGTCAAGTCATCCAGCTGCAGGCTCACATAATTGACTTTGGAGCTCAAGCTTGCTTATTGACTTTGTACATACTTTGCAGGCATTTTATTTTTGTACAGGCCTGACCATTTTTTTTTCAACATACTATTCACAGCAGCATTTACATAAGGAGTTTTTCCTCTTGAGCCAGTAGACTATCCCTCTTTTGAAGCTTTATCGCAACCCACAATCCATAGTCTTTAGACCTCATGGCTATTGGACCAGGTTGGGGTGCACTTCCCTCCCTAGACGAGGACGAATGTTTCCACTCGTGTGCGTCTCAGACTGGCAAATCCAACCCCCTCACCATTCCAACCGAGTTGAGCCAAGTGAAAGGTGCAAGTGTCCAAGTTAGGTCACGGTCGGTAAGAGTCATACGTGTGTCTCGAAAAGTTCTAGTTAGTCCACTGAGGTGACTTGAACCCAGCCCTGATTTCTCAAAGAATTAAGTCTGCATAGACCTGAAGTACCTTAAACCTAGTTCCCATAAGGCTCCAGTGCAGTTAGGTGCGGTAAGGTCCAACCAAGCTCCAATTTAAGACTTTATTAGACTGATTCAATCATCAAGCTTACTCAAAAAAGAATATGAATGGTATGCTTATGCCATGCAAAATGAATGATGCAAATTTTTCACAAAAAGTTTGAAAGAATCAAAGAATGTCTTTACACAAAGAATTTTTGCAAATAAACTAAGAACTGGACATATACAAAAAGTATATACAATTATTTACACGGGCGTGCTGCTTTCTTTACAAAAAGTTTGAATTTCTAAAAACTTTACAGGTTTGAATGAAGTGTTTTATTTAGAATTTTATTGCAAGACTTGTATGTGTCTTATTTATGATTTACAAGTATTTGTAACGGTGTTCTTATTAGTTTCTGAAAATAATTTTGCAAACTATAGTACACAATATTTTTTTGCAATCATTTACACACATTTGAAAACTATTTTTGCAAAGATTTTTCACACTATATATACAATTTTCACAATAGTTTTGACAAGCATTTTTCAAAATATTTGCACATATGTTTTTCAAATCCTTTCTTCCACACAAAGAAAAAGTTTTTCAATCAATACATTTTTACACATTTGAAATACTTTCACATCAAATTTTTCAAAACTGGTCACACTATTTTCAAATCATAATGTATAGGTGATAAGCGCAGAATCGATCACTCGGATAAAGGTACTAATCGGTCGTTGTGACCCAAGCAATCAAATGCACTTAATCAAGAAAAATGAACCACTCAATAAAGATAAAATCGATCAAAATACGAAGTAGCGGTCCTGTTATTGGATTAACCTGGTATAGCACCCAGGGTCGAACTCAAGGAGCACGGATTGGCCTTTCGGCCTACGAAGTAGTAAAAAGAAAGAAAATGAAACAAGAAAATATTTTTAGTGGTTTTGAATTTATTTTATATTTTTTTGGATTTTTAAGTGATTAAGAAATTAGGAAAAACAAAGAAAAACACACTTCAACAATTTATTTAAAGCATTAAAAATCAACCAAAAATTCAAACAAAAATATTTTTATGTATTTTATAATTTTTAGTGTTTTCGGTGAATTTTTGAGAATTTTCTGAGGTTTATTTAATTTTCTAAAAATCAAACAGTAGCTAAAAGAGATGGTACTGTCCAGCCGAGCCAAAAAGCCCTAGATAAAATATCTACAAGCTCCGAATTGGCATGGAGGTAATTTTCCTACAAAGAAGACAAAATGAGGAAAATTTAGGCACCAATTTTATTGTTTTTAGATTTTTAATTTATTTACTAGAATTTTTATAGGTTTTTGAGTGTTTTTAAGTTTTAAGTGATTTTCAGTGATGAAAGATAGCCAAAATTGGCTAGAAAATCAAACTAAGTAAAATAGACAGTAGCTAATTTTTGTAGAATTTTTAAATGAGTTTTAATATTTTTTGGGGTTTTTAAAGTTAGATAGTAGCAAAAATGAAGGTTTTTGAATTTTTTAAAATATCAAATGAAATCAAAAATGTCCTCAAAAATCCACAAAGATTTAACACCATGGCAGGAGCCATGTATCCAATTTTCGTTGGATTTGGAGGTGATTTGCTATTTTATTCAAAAATAAAGGAAGGGCACTGTGCACAGGGACCAAAGTGCAAATACCCAAAGTTCTGGGGGGTCTGGTGCAAAATACCCAGCAAAACACGTGCCATGCGCGTGCCTGGGGCACTCAGGGACCCAAATGTAATAAAAATAAGTCCCGAGGACTTATTGGTAACAGGTACCAAAAGTCCAGGGGCCTATCTGCAAAATACCCAAAATATAACGCACATGCTCAAATAAACCACGCACAGGGGTATAAATGCAAATAAGTAAAACTTTTCATTCAATCAGGAACAACCAGAACTACAGGGGCCTCTATTGCAAATAAACCAAATAAACACGTGACGAAGCACGTGGCATACAACGCACAGGGGTATAAGAGCAAATAGAATAAAGTACGGGGTCCACTATGCAAATTACCCTAAAACTAAACAACTAACTTTAATATTTACAAGACTAAAATGAAATAAAAGAAGAAAGATGGCCTAAGGGTAAATTACCCTTTATTACTCAGAGTGGCTGGATGGACGCCACGTGTCTGATCGAGCGGTCAAGAGCGACTGGGGGTCCAACGCTGCCCTCCTCGGGATGATCCAACGGCTGGGACTAGTCCACGTGGTGCATCGGACGGTGTCAGGCGCTGATGGCTAACCCGCTAGCCTCGGACGGTCCAGATCGATCCTCGAAGATCTAGCGGTAGCTGCAGCTCCACGAACGGACGGACGTGATGTAATCTGGAGCGTCGAGGTCGATCTGACGGCGATGGAGGATGCTGGAAGAACAGGTCCCCGGCGAGACTCGCCGGCCTCGTGCGAGCGCCGCTGACCTCCTGGGAGCACTCTGAATGTCGAAGAAGAATCGTGGAGGGCTCTCGCGTCTACCGGTAGGCTCCGATGATCGAGCCGAGCTCCGAGAAGCTCGGGCGCGGTCGGCGGAGCTGGGCCTCCTGGCTGGATGACGAAGGGCCTCAGATGGCCTTCGTTTCGACCTGCAAAGTGAACCAGAAGACTCACGGGTCGAGGGCAAACTGCCTCGACCCGGTTAGGCGAGGCGAAGGTGGCTCGTGGGTCGGAACGGCGAACTCCGGCGAAGGTGGTGGACGGAGAAGCTCGATTCCCAGCTCCTGTGTGAGCTGGGTCGAATGGAAACGTGGAGAAGGTGCGCGGGAGGAAGGCGAGGGCTATGGCAATGCCCGATGGTCGAGTAGTGGTCGGTAACGGGCGGAATCGACGAAATGCGGCGGCGAAGCGAATTGGGCGAAAATGGAAATCAGCGAAAAGGATAGGCTATCAAAGCTACCTGGGTGGTCGGAGAGACTGGGGAGGAGCTGGGGAAGCTCCTGGTCGTTGCCTCAAGGATCGTCTCCCTCCGAGGCTCGGAGCTCACACTGGTGGCGGAGCTGCGGCGGCTGTGCTCGCCGGATCGATGGGCCCTCCTCCTCTCCTCGCTGCGACAGGTCGAGGCGCAAGCTGTCACTCTCGCGGTCTCTCTGGAGCTCACAGGTGAAGGAGGCGAATGGCCAAAGATGGAGCAATCAAGTGGCGGAGCTGCAGCTATATACGGATAGGGGTCCGAGAAAGATGGGTCCGGGCAAGCTCAGGAGCGCGCGGATCCCGAGGGTGCGGCTCCGGCGAGGATGTCGGATGTGAGGTGAAGGATTCGGACTCGGGGTTTGGTGAAATGGGTGTCGGATCAAGTGGGTAGAAAGGGGAGAAGTCGGGTCCTTCGCCCAGATCCGAGACGGGGTGGTCCTGGGGGGGAGTTGACCGGGCGGTCAACACTCCCAGGACCCAATGGGAATGGGCCACGTGGCTGAATTTTGAAATGAAAATTAAGGGTAGCTAGGGCCCGATTCAACAAAAACTTGAAACATGAAATATTTTTATTTTATTTTTTTCTATTTTTTAGTGATTTTTAATTAATTTTTGGAAATAAAAATAAGGTATATACATAGTATGTAATACATAGGTATTTGTACACTATTAGAGTTTTTGATTTTTTGATTTTTAATTATTATTTTTATGCAATTTTATTCCTATTTTATATTTTATTTATTTATAGAATAAAATAAGGAATAAAAAGGTATTTTTATTTTATTTTTATTATTTATGTACATAGGTAAAATAAATATATATGATCATTTATATACATGGTATATGTACAATGTATTTTTGTATTTTTAATTTTGCTATTTTTATTTTGTTTTGATTTTACTTGTTTTTATTTATTTATATTATAAAAGATAGAATATTTACAAAAAGTTTGAAAATTAATTTTATTTATTTACAAGGTTAAATAAATACATAGAAGTGGTTTATGTACATGATGAAAGGGGTATTTTAATTCTTTTTTATTTTTAACTTTTTCTTTTGTTTTTATATTTTATAAATATATACAAGTATTTACAAGCATATTTTTGGTGAGGAAAATATTTTTTTTATTTTATTTACATAAATATTTACACATGAGCCTCTATCTCCCTCTACTTTGGCTTTTATGCGGTCAGGCCCATGCTGAGCCCTCCCTTGGGTTAGGTTGCTCAATATTTATTCTAAATATTTCCCTCTTTTTCTTTTTAATCTTTATTCTTTTATTTTTGCACAAAAACATGCTAATTATAGGTTTTTACACAATGCATGCTTTTGGTAATTATTCCTATTTACACATATCTACATGTATTTGCAAAGGTTTTTGTAGCCAAAATATAAGAATAAAGAGTGATGAATGAGTATTCATCAATAGGTATCTGATTTATTAATCAGTAGATACAAAAGAAGAAAAAATGTATTTGATGTACAATATGGTTTTGGTTCTTTTAGACTTTGTTTGGGCTTATTCATTATTTACAAATGAGAGATTTTTGTGCGGACTCCTCAGACTGATTCGAGAATCATTTTCACAAGGATTTTGAAAACTATAGTCGAAGATAATTTTGCAAACATGTTCACGCATTTGAAAATCCTTTTACAAATGTTTTACACAACATAGATAGATTTTTCAAAATAATTTTTTCAATCAAATTTTCACAATCATTTGCACACTGATTTTCACACATTTTGGTTTCACTCAAAGAAAATAAATTTTACACACAAAACTAATTTTTTCAAACGTTGAATACTTGTACACACTATTTTTCAAACATTTTTCACAAGATTTTTCAAAAGAGAATGTTTTGCTCAAAACACTTTTCTGACTCGGTAATCAGTACACGTATAAAGAGTCTGAGGAGCTCACAATCATCTTTCATTATTATATAGTTACTTATTACATTTTATTTTATGTTGAAGTGATATTTTATTTTTCAGTATGAGTTATGTCTTTTAGTATATACATGGTATATACGACCCCCCTATACTTAGCTTGAGCTATGTCCTCATAGATCGAAAGGAAAAGCAAAGACATAACTCGTACTGAGTATAGACAGCTCTAAAGAATAAATATCAATGAAATGAATGAATGAGAAGTTGACCGTCCCCCCTAAACTTAGGATCAAATAATCCTAAGTATAGCAGACTGTACAAAAAGCAGGGAGGGTCAAGGGTGGGAATACACAGATCGTACTCAGATTGTCTCCCCCTATACTTAGGGTAAGATACTCCTAAGTATAGACAAGAAGAGGAGACAATGGAGAGGATCGGAATGAAATGAAAAACTCTGGGTGCACATCCCCCCTATACTTAGGACAAAGTACGTCCTTGAAAAGCGAAGAAGCGAGAGCCGCTAAATAGTGGTCTGACAAGTCAAACTCACTGTCGCTGATGCGACTACTCAAGCCTCCTCGATCTTCAACAATTAACCCACACAATCAATCAAGGAGTGAATAGAAAGGATTAAAATTTATTATACCCTACTAAAAATGTACAATGGCAAGCAAGTAGGGGTCGAACTCAGGAAGCACGGGTGTAAAGCATAGATGAAAATCCAAATCTAGGTCTAATAAGCCACTTAGCCAATCTAGATCTTTTTGTGGGTTTTTAATTTTTTAAAAAAAATTATTTAATTTTTTTAATTTTTAATTTTGTATTTTGATTTTTAATTTTCTGGTTTTTATAAATTTATATTTTATATTTTTTTTAATTTTCAATATTGGAAAATAAAGACAATGTAATGAAAATCAAGATAAAATATTTATAAAAATATGCAAAAATATCCAAAAATTCAGAAATAAAATGTTTTTAATATTTTTTAGATTTTCTACTATTTTTGTGATTTTTGGGGATTTTTTAAGGTGTTTTTGGTATTTTTAAAAACTAAAATAAAGGAAAACAGTGGAAAATGTGCTGGCTGTGAGGAAAATGCAATTTAAAATTAGCAAACAGCAATCAAAATTTTTCACACTAATTTTAAAATAAAGAGAATAAAATAGAGAACAAACAGGACCTGATTTTATATTTTTTGGAGTTTTCTTTGATTTTATATATTTTTTTGAAGTTTTTGAGTGTTTTTAAATTTTTAGTGTTTTTCTTTCGAGATTTTTGATGATTTTTGGACTAAAACTAGAATATGATAAAATAGACACTAGGGAATTTTTTTGGAATTTTTGGAGGTATTTTAATATTTTGTTTGGTATTTTCTAGGCTAGACAGTGTTGAGACAACATGTTTTTGATTTTTAATAAATATAAAAATACAATAAAATTAAAAACGAAAAATATGGCGTAAAAGTAGAAGCAAACAAGAGCTTAAACCTATTTTTTTAGAATTTTTGGCAATTAAATGAGGCGTGAGAAAAATAGGCTAAGCACACAAAAATCCTAAGCCTAGCAGGGGTATAATTGTAATTATAGAGACATCCAAGGGCTTAGCAGCAATTTTCACCAAAGAACCACGCGCAGAACACGTGAAACACCATTCACAGGGGTATAATTGCGAATATCAAAAGCCGACAGGGTATGCATGCAATATTTCCGAAAACATATTATATTAACTACGCACAGGGATGAAATTGCAAATAACGAAAAGTTCAGGGCTAAAACTGCAAAATACCCAATAGTCACGCGCCCTAGTCACGTGAGGTGACGTGGCGTGGACCGAAGTGCAAATAATGCAACTGTGAGGGTCTAAGTGCAAATATTACAAAACTTTTTAAACTTCAAACGAATGTTTTTAGACTAAAAAGTAAATACAAAAAGTCGTGGGTGAAAGATGCAAAATACCCACGGGCTCGATCGTGCGGCCGATGCCGTCCCACTTATCCATGTGGCGCGCATCTGACGGTGCATACCCCTTCGTCGCGGATGGCTGCGATTAGATCATTGAGGATCGATCGGACGACTGGAGGCGCTTGATGATCGGACGGTATGGATGGCGTCTGGAGGAGACCTCTGATCCGACGGCAAGGGGAGGTTCACGAAGAACACCTCCCCGGCGAGCTTCGATCGGCGATTGCGGCCGACACACGGCCGCTCCGGCCCCCGGGTCAAGGGCAAAAGGACCCTGGGGCCCTTCCGCGTCAGATGATGGCCTCCAACGAGGCGGAGGCGGCGTAGAGTGGCCGGACGAGGAAGGCGACCTGAGAGGCTGGCCCTGGAGCTTCGATAGTCAAGGGAGCCTTCTCTGGGGCTCGAACCTGAAATGTTAAGTGCACACAAAACCAGGCGAACAAAATGGCGGGGTCCGATGGGTCAAATGAGGCGACAGATGGTGCGGGCGAAGAGCTCCGGCGAACGGCGGAGAAGGAAGCTCGGTCGACTCGATCTGAGCGAGATCGAGATGAATGGAGAGTGCTGTGGGATGAAGGAGTGACGGGAAAGATAACAGAGGTGATCTTGGCGGCGGTAGGAGACTGGAGTGGCCGGAAATGGGAGGCGGAGCTCAGCTCCGCCGTGGCTTTGATCGAAGATTCACGGCGACTCACGTGAAGGCGACAAATACTGCTACTAGGCTAAGCTACTCTACGCTAATGCTACCAGAAAACGAAAAGAAAAGAGAAGGAGACTCACCAGAGACGACGGCTGCGAGGAGCGGCGGAGCTCCGGCGAGGGAATGAATCACTTCGATTCTACACCAATCAGCTCGAACCCCGGGTCGATTCGACTCCCCCTGTCACGAGGAGCATGAAGAAGTAGGGGTTTGCGATTGAAAATGGCGGAAGAAGGATTAGATTCAAATTGAAGTCGGGGGGTTCTTTTTGTAGTGTTGACGATGGGCGTGGAAGACGAGGGCGAGAACGCCTCGTTAAGTGGTCTTCAGCCCCAGATTTCACTAGGGCGTGAATCACCATTGATCGAGGAGCAAAAATGCAGAAGGCATCTTAGTGGATTGGTGCAAGGTGGAGCCTAGGAAACGGCAAGAAGAAGAGACAAAACGTCTCTGACAAGGCTGGAGGAGAAGGTCAGACAGTTGACCTAGGTCAACTGTCATACCAACCTGGTTGGTCCACGTGGACCAATCAGGAAAAATCCTCAAAAAACATTTTCAAAAATCGAAATAAAATAGTAAATAGATGAATTTCAATTTGGTTAAAAAATAAAAATTGTTTATAATTTATGAAGTATTTTATTATGAATTTTGTTTATTTTTATGAGGCTTATTTTTACAAGTTCACTTTTTACCCCTTTATAAGTATAATACCTATACATTTTAGCATTTCATTTTTATTCTCTGTATTTTAATGCTATTATTTTTATTTAGTATTTTATAAAATTATAAGATACTTTTATATACATAAATATATTTTTACTTTATTTTTCTGGTTTATTTTGTATATTTAATAAAATATGAGTATAAAAAGTATAGGTGTACATATAGGTATGATACCTGTATAACTTATATGTGTTTATTTTTATTTTAAGTTTTATTTAGGTTTTTATTCTAATTTTAGTGTACATAATGATTATAAGGAATATTTACAACAATATAAAATATAAAAATAATGAACAAAGAATAAATTGAATATTTTATGCAGTACAGGTATACAATAGGGGTCCAAAATTCAACTTTCAAACTGTAGCTCCACCAAATGCGAAACCACCACCATTAATTAGATATTTTAAGCTATATACAATTAAAGGTGAGTTTGCTACATTTGGAGTTGTCAGTTGTGAGATACGGGTCTGGGAAGTTGGGATTCTAGATTTTTATTCAGACCATAACTTTCTATCTGTACATTATTTTTCTGTGAAATCAATTTTGTATTTTTCTTCATTAAATTATCTACAACTTTTATGTACAAAGTTTCTTTATTTGATGTATAAAAAGTGGAACCAAATTAGGTCCCAGAATGAAAAGAATGAATTAAATAAATATAGGTATTTGGCCCTTATCTCCCCCTACTTCATTCCTTGTCGACCTATTCATCAAGATGCCTAGGTCTCGGGGGTTTTGGGTCATAAAATATTTACAATATTTTATTCTTTTTCTTTTCTTTATTTATTCTATGATTTTAGCTTTAATTACAGTATTTTATACATTAATATGATGCACAAGCATGGATGCTAAGATGATGATTTTAATGCTTTTTACAGGTATTTGATAGGGTTTTTGGTGCCAAAATGACAGAATAAAGATGATGAAATGTGGATTCATCATCCCCCTATACTTTACCTTTGCTAGTCCCTAGCAAAGACTTATGCAATAAGTGCAAAAGAAAAAGAAAGAAAAGAAAAAGAAGAACTTGGATTTTATCTGATTATCAAACTTGTCTTCGCAAAATCAAAGTTTGGAGCTTAAGTCGGACCTTTGGAAATTTAGTGCGGGCGGAACCTTATTGAGACCCAAATTTGAAATCCAACAGTCCCTGATAATCCCAAAACCCTTCTCAAGTCTCCTCAATAGCCACGTCAGAAATACTTCAATTCATACGCAAACCCTGACGACTATGAATCTGACTCGTACAGTGTAAGTGATGGTGGCTCTCCCCAACCAGAATGACAAAGAAACTGACTTCCCCAGTACGACAACCCAATGATTCCCCAATCTAGCAACTCCATCCTCGAGGAGCGGGGTATTCCCTTCTAAGTTCAAGTGGCAACCAGCTCAAGAGGAGGGGGTGAAGAGAAGAATGGACGGTAGCCAGTGTAGCTACCTATCTTGGGATGCAAGACCAGTGTAGTCAAGTCATCCTGCTGCAGGCTCACATATTTGACTTTGGAACTCAAGATTGCTTATTGACTTTGTACATACTTGCAGGTTTTTTTATTTTTGTACATGCCTGATCTGATTTTTTTTTTGAATACTATGTACAGCAGCATTTACATAAGGAGCTTTTCCTCTTGAGCCAGTAGACTATCCCTCTTTTGAAGCTTTATCGCAACCCACAGCCTCTTGTCTTTAGACTTCCTAATCACTAGACGGGTTGGGGTGCACTTCCCTCCCTAGAGGAAGACAAATGTTTCCACTTGTGTGCGTCTCATGCTGGCAAATCCAATCCCCTCACCACTCCAACTGAGTCGAGACATGTGAAAGGTGCAGGTGTCCAAGTTAGGTCATTATCAACAAGAGTCGTGTGTGTGCTCCGAAATACTCTACTTAGGCAGTCAAGAATCCATTGAACTAAGTCACGTGATCCTCAAAGAATTAAGTCAACTAGACCTGAAGTACCTCAAACCCAGTTCCTATAAAGTTCCTGTTATTAGGTAGATTTTAAGGTCCAATCAAGCTCCAATCTTCGGATTTTACTTAGACTTGTTCAACTATCAAACTCAATCCGAAAAATGCGAATGCTATGCAAATGCGATGCAGAAAATATTTTTGTGATGCAATTTTCAAAGATTTTGAACTTTTTATGGATTTTTGAAAATATGATGATGATGCATGCATATGCAGATGCAAAATTTTTTGTATTTTTCAGAAAGATTTTTCAAGTGTTTTTGGATTTTAATTTTGCAAATGTTTTTGGGAATTTTGAAAACAAAAATATTTTGGCTTGAAACAAGGTGAAAAATATGCACCCGGGAGTGCTTCTTATATATACAAGAAGTGGATTTTAAGAATTTACAAGGGTAAGTGGTCAATTTTATACATATATACATAGTGGATTTTGGTGTGATGTTAGTATTCCTCAAACTTATTTGACACAAGCTTTTCACACAAATTTTTGAAAACTATAGTCCATAATAATTTTTACAAACATTTTTGCAAACATGTACACTCATTTGAAAATCATTTTGCAAAGGTTTTTCAAACAGTATATATAGATTTTTCACAATATTTTTGCAATCATTTTTCAAACCATTTGCAAATCATTTTTCAAACATTTTATTTCACACAAAGAAAATAAGTTTTACAAACCACACATTTTTACACAGGTTGAAAACATGTAACAAAATATTTTCAAAAAAGTTTTCAATAGATGTTCACAAAGATTTTCAAACTATTTTTCAAACATTTTACAAAAAACATTTTCACCTAATTTATTAATCAGTAAATACAAAAAGAATTTGAGGAATAATCACATCTTTTTATTAAGATTTTTAATGGATTTTAAAGAATTATTAGCCATATTATTAAGAGAATACGAAAGTACGAGTTGTGGCTAAAGTATATACACAGTATATACGACCCCCCTATACTTAGCTTGAGCTATGTCCTCATAGATCGGAGAGAAAAGAGAAGACATAACTCGTACTAAGTATAGACAAGTCTAAAGAATAACGAACTAATGAATGAATCAAATGAGAAGTTGACCGTCCCCCCTATCCTTAGGATCAAATAATCCTAAGTATAGCAGACTGTACACAACGCAGGGAGGGTCAAGGGCGGGAATGAACAGATCGTACTCAGATTGTCTCCCCCTATACTTAGGGTAAAATATCCCTAAGTATAGACAAGAAGAGGAGACAATGGAGAGGATCGAAATGAAAATGACAGAACTCGGGGTGCCAACCCCCCCATACTTAGGACAAAGTGTGTCCTAAGTATGGAAAACTGTCTACAAGGGCAGCACCTTTTTGATAGATAAAGAAGATAGAATAGGAAAAGAAGAAAAGAAGAAAAGAAAAGAAATGAGATTGGATATGAACAACTCGGGATGCGCATCCCCCCTATACTTAGGATAAAGTACATCCTAAGTGTAGCAGTGATGGAAAGGGATGGCATCAATTCGGTAGACGAAGGTACAAGAGACTGAAAAGAAGAAAAGAAAAATCATTCAAAAATGTTTTGATATGCTTCGCCTTTCTCTGCCTCTTCGGAGATATTCAGCTCATCCTCATAGATCACTTGAATTGAGTCAACGACTATCATGAATGTGTCATGTTCAAGGTATGGCTTTAGAAGTTGTCCATTGACTACAAAAGGCTGTGCGTCAGCTGACAGATTGGATATCAATACACTTCCGTTGTCACACACCTGCCTAACCATGAACGGCCCGGTCCATTTGCTCTTCAATTTGCCTGGAAAGATCTTTAATTTCGCATCGAACAACCATACCTTCTGACCTGGATCAAAGGACTTGTGGCGGATGTGCTTGTCATGCCATGTTTTGACCTTCTCCTTGTACATCAGGCTGTTGTCATATGCATACTCTCTGAATTCCAGTAATCTGTTCAGATCTAGTTTTTTGTTCTTTCCTGCTTGCTTGGAGTCCAAATTACAGATATTAATAGCCCATAAAGATTTGTGAATAAGTTCCACGGGCAAATGACATGGCTTGCCATACACCAGGCGGTAGGGAGACATTCCCAAGGGTGACTTGTACGCTGTTCTGTAAGCCCAAAGAACGGAATCAAGCAGCTGAGACCAGTTCTTGCGATCCGGACGCACAAGTTTCTGTAGAATTGTCTTGACTTCCCTGTTTGAACATTCAGTTAAGCCATTGGACTGCGGGTGGTAGGGTGAAGCAACACGATGTTCAATGCAAAACTCTTGGGTCGGCTTCTTCACCTCCCTGTTTATGAAATGAGTTCCCCCATCAGATATGAGAATCTTGGGAATCCCGAACCGTGCTATGATGTGATCTCTTAAGAATCGACAGACAGTCCTACTGCCGGCGGCTCGGGCGGGGATAGCCTCCACCCATCGACTGACATAATCGACAACAAGCAGAATATATTCATAACCCTGACTGTTGGGAAACGGGCCCATGAAGTCAATGCCCCATGCGTCAAAGACGTCTGAGATTTGAATGTATTTCAGAGGCATTGTGTCTCTCATTCCTATGGTTCTGCCCATCTTTTGGCAGTCAGTACAGCGTTTGACATACTCATCTGCATCTTTGAATAAGGAAGGCCACCAGAGGCCACTTTGAAGAACTTTTGTTGCCGTTCGTTTGCCTGAATGGTGTCCTCCAGAATCTTGATCATGACATAGTGCGAGGACGCTTGGAACTTCCTCCTGAGGAATGCACCTTCTCCAGATGCAATCTGCTCCCTCACGAAACAGATACGGGTCTTCCCACTGGTAGAAATGGATTTTAGACAAAAATCTGTCTATTTTCAACTTAGGCCAGTCCTGTGGGATTTTCTTGGTGACTAGATAATTCACAATGTCCGCATACCAAGGAAGTGAGGCGACAGACAGAATTGCCTCATCTGGAAAGGTCTCTGTGATAGGCTGCAGGTTCAGCTCAGGAGACTCTGGTTCAGGAAGTCTTGACAGATGATCGGCCACTACATTCTTCACTCCAGGTTTATCTCTGATTTCTAGGTCAAACTCCTGGAGGAGAAGGATCCACCGGATGAGACGTGGTTTGGCGTCCTTCTTCTGCTGTAAATACCGAATGGCTGAATGATCAGTGTAGATGATTACTTTGGACCCAAGGAGGTAAGATCTGAACTTCTCCAAAGCAAAGACTACCGCTAGCAGCTCCTTTTCAGTGACAGTGTAGTTTCTCTGGGCTTCATCGAGCATTCGGCTAGCGTAGTGAATCGCAAATGGTACATTGTCTTTCCTCTGTCCCAGTACAGCCCCGATGGCATAATCTGTCGCGTCGGTCATAATCTCGAAAGGCTGAGTCCAAATCGGTGGATGTAGGACAGGGGCCTGCATGATGAGCTCTTTCAACTGATTAAAGGCAAGGAGCACACGGTCGTCCATAATGAATTCATTGTCCTTGCCGAGCAACTCAGTCAACGGTCTGGCCAGCTTGCTGAAATCTTTGATAAATCGTCGGTAAAATCCGACATGGCCCAAGAACGACCGGACTTGCTTGATATTTGTAGGTGGTTCAAGTTTTGAAATTACATCCACCTTGGTTGGGTCAACCTCCATGCCACGTTTCGAAACAACGTGACCCAGCACAATTCCTTCGGTCACCATGAAATTGCTCTTCTCCCAGGAGAGCACAAGATTTACTTCGCAGCACCTCCGTAGGACTCGGTCTAGATAGTCCAAACATTTGATCAAATGAATCCCCGTAGACCGAAAAATCGTCCATAAAGACCTCGAGAAAGCTGCCCACCATATCGGCAAAAACTGCAAGCATACACCTCTGAAATGTGGTTGGGGCGTTGCAAAGCCCGAAAGGCATCCGTCTGAAGGCATATGTGCCAAAAGGACAGGTGAACGTAGTCTTCTCTTGGTCTTCAGGAGCAATGGCAACTTGATTATACCCAGAGTACCCATCCAAAAAACAGAAATAATCCTTCGCCGCCAATCTCTCCAAGATCTGGTCGATGAAGGGTAGCGGAAAATGATCCTTCTTGGTAGCGAGATTGAGTCTTCTGTAGTCTACGCATACTCGCCAAGAAGTCGGTACCCTGGTTGCGATTTCCTCTCCTTTGTCATTCTTGACAATGGTGATCCCTGATTTCTTGGGCACAACATGCAGCGGGCTCACCCATTTGCTGTCGGAGATGGGATAGATAAATCCCGCATCGCACCATTTCTGGATCTCTTTCATAACAACCTCCCGCAGGTTCGGATTCAATCTTCTCTACAGTTCTCGAGAGGGCCTGCAATCTTCATCCAGAAAGATGCGGTGTGAGCAAAGTGACGGATTAATCCCATGGGGATCAGAAGTTCGCCAGCCTATCGCCTTGCGGTTGCGTTCAAGAACCTCCATCAGACGAGATTCTTGGTCTTCGATCAGATGGGCATTGATAATGACTGGGTGCATATTAGGTTCTCCCGCAAGGAAGGCATACTTCATGTTGGAGGGCAAAGGTTTTAGCTCCGGCGGGGTCTGAGCTGCTTCCGTGGTGACTTCAGCTATCAGTGTAGGTGGTGATTCATGCAACTGTTCGGTGTCCACCTTGTTCTGATCCATTTCTTCTCTCAGATCCTGACAGAATTCCTCAATAATTTCTTCTTCATTCAAGGATTCTTCAGACTTCAGCTCTTGGTTCTGAAGGCACATGACTCCCACAGCAGTTTCTTGTAGTACATCAGCAAGTTCCTCATCTTGATTGATACAGGGGAATTCGACTGCGGTCTCCACTTCCTCCTCTGGACAGAGGAGTTCATGGATCTCATTGTCATACAGGAATAGGTTGGTATCTTGAATTTCTGCTAGGAAGTCGCAGTCGTCAGCGTACTCGATCACTCTTGCACATGGAGTAGATGTTTGCTCGGTTGGTGTTCCTTCGGACAGGGTCTCAACTCGGATAATTTCATTGCCAGCTCCAAAAGTGATTTCTCCCGTCCCATAATTTACCATTGCGTTTGATGTTCGCAGAAATGGCCTTCCGAGTATGATCGGGGTAAGGAGCAACGGAGCTGGGACGTCCATATCTAAGACCACAAAATCGGCCGGGAATGACTTTCCCTGAACCGTGACGATCACGTCCTCCAACAGACCCCTAGGCCGCTTGACTGACTTGTCTGCAAACTGCAGAATCATCTTTGTAGGCTTGAGCGGTCCTAACTTGAACTCTGTGAGTAATGAGGCTGGCATTAAATTGACAGATGACCCACTGTCGAGAAGTGTTCGCTCGAATTCCTGATCAAACATCTGGCAACGTACAAGAGGTGGTCCCATATCTGGCTTTTTATCTGGGAGGTTGCTGATGGCGTTAACTGTGGCCATTGTGAGAATGTGTTTTTCAGACTTGCCACCTTTGCCTCTAGAATTGTGGGGGTTTGGCCTGCGCTTGGTTGTACATGCCTCTTTAAGTCCTTTTTTCACGGCTGGCATGTACTCAAGAGCTTTCATCAATGGCATATTCAATACTAAATTCTGAATGATTTCTATGATAGCAGGATCAGACAAAGCATTTTTCAAATTTTTCATTTTTTGTGTTTTTTCATTGCTTCAGGAAAAGGAATATTTACAAACTCTTCACCAATATCATTCAAAATAGTGTCCATATCGTGGTTTACAGGTAGATGACAAAAAGGAATGGACTCATCTACAATTTGCGGACCAAAAATGACAGGCTCGGCTTCAGGTGCTGGCGTTGGACTCGCTGCAGGTGCTGTGCTCCTCCTGTCAGGAACTGGCTGTAAGGCAGGTGCAGGCGTCTCCAACGCTGGCTGATCTCCACCGAGGTTGCTGCTATCTTTTTGTGTTTTTCTGTTTTCTTCATTTTTTTGTGGTTTTATGGATGCTGGTGCTGCTCCCAAAATGATGGCTGGCCCTGGTGTTGGCTGGACTGACGATTCCCCGTCAGATGCAATGCGCTTTCCCTTCGCCGTCGCCGATGGCTGGAGTGTCCTACCGCTCCTGAGAGTAACAACGTTAGACAAAAAACAATTAATTTCACCTGATTCGGGTTGGACACTGCCGGCTACCTGCTCCTTGCGTCGGAAATTGTTAGGGTTGGCTTCGAGCTGGGCTGGTATGACGGTTTTTGCTACTGTCAGGTCATCGATCTTCTGGTTCATCTCAGCCATGTTCTTCATTAACTGCTCCAAACAAGCCATGGCCGGATTGACCGGTACAATCTCAGAGGATTCCCCATGCTGGGGTCTAGAATGCTGGTATTGCGGCTGAGATTGCGACTGGTATCCTTGTGAAAATTGTTGAGGAGGGGGGTTGGAGGGGTACTGCAAGTTGTGCTGATTGTATTGGGCAGCCGGTTGTTGGTGGTATCCCTGTCCTCGATATCCGGACTGCTGAGGACCATGTTGGTAATTCTGCCTCCAAGTGTTCCCGTGTGAGGGAGGTTGGTACTGGTAAGGCTGCTGGAATGGTCTCCCACCCTGCTGTTGCTGATGGAAGGGCCTGTTGCCCATGTTCTGACCCTAAGAGTGTCCCTGAGGACGGGTCAGCTGCGCTTCGTTGTTCCAAACGCCATTGATCTCCTGGATCAGCGGCGGGGGTGGAGAGAACTGCTCGGAGTATGTGGGCTGGTGCTCTGGTTGGTATACAACCATCTGTGTCTGAGGCTGCGGTGGCTGCTCCGAAACCTGCACGTAGTACACGTGCTGGACAGGCTGGGGCTGCGGTGGAGTCGGCTGAGGGTTTTGCTGCATTGTAGGCTCCTTCTTCTCAGCGTTCGGCTCTGCAGAGGTAGACACAGCGTTGCACATGTTTGCATTCAATGCTCGGACGAGCTGCTCCAGCTGCTGGTAGATCTGGTCGAGCTTTTCCAGGCCTTGGGTCCTCTTTTCTATGACTGCCAGCTTTTCGAGGTCCTGCGACCTCTTCTCAATGATGTCCACTTTGGACAAGTGGCTCCCGATGATACTCAGGTTGGAGCTCTCATCCTTGTCCTCGGTGTGAGAAGCCATGTTAAATGGTTTGCTGATGGCGGTTGGTGGCTTCATGTAAATTCTAGACGAGGATTGGGCTGCTTCTCCCTCGGCCATTTCTTCGAAGACATTCCATACAACATCCTCGTCTTTGTTGAAATGTGATCCGCCACAAGCTGCATCCACGAGCTTTTGGCTCTCAAATGATAGCCCCCCAAAGAAGTGTTGTACGAGACCGGTCTTTGGTATTTCATGGTGGGGGCACTTTTCCTGGAGATCTTTGCATCTCTCCCACGCTTCATGGATCGTCTCGTGGGGTTGCTGGCAGAAACTGGAGATCCGGGCGCGCATCTGGTTTAATCTCCCAAGAGGATAGAATTTATGGATGAAAGCAGATTTCAATTCCTCCCAGGTGGTAACGACCTTCCCGAGATGGTCGACCCAGTAAAGGGCCTTGTCTTGGAGGCTGAAAGGGAACGCGGTCATCTTGACCACATCTAGGGGGACTCCTGGGTAGTGAGCAGTGGAACAGATGCGGCCAAACTTCTTGAGAAAAATATATGGTTCTTCAGTGGTGTTCACATTAAAAGTGGGAAGCAGTGACCGAAATTGCGGCTTCAGCTCGAAGTGGGTGTGCATACGTGGAATTTGGATCCACTCAGTGATGCGCCCTGCTCCCGGGTTGTATGTCTCCTTGAGTGTGGGCTTGGTTTGCGGTGGATCTTCTTCTGCTGCTTCATATTCAGGTCCCACTGAAACTCATCTCTGACTTCACGGAAATTGGGATCGTAGTTCGGATCATCCTCCCGTCGGCCGTCTCTCGCATCGGCCCTCCTCCTCAGATCGTTCAGCATGTCCTGGAAGGCTGTCTGGGCCAGGGCCTGATTAGTCAACTGCTGCTGAATGGCTTGAATGGAAGCCAGCAGTTGACTGTTAACCTCACCCTGCGTGGTATATTGTCCTTCCTGTGTATTGGCTTCAGGCTCCTGCTGGGGCTGTGGTCCTTTTCCCCTTCCTCCTGCCATCTCTAATTCTGCTTGGTTGGCCGGCTCAGGCTATAAATCTGCACATGGTAGAATGCCCCGATCAGTCTGAATTGCAGCACCAGATAGAGAGATGCGGTCTGTGTCAAGGTCAACACAGAACTTTGTTAAGGATGGCGATGTGTAAGGAATAAAATCAATTGCCATCCAAAACTGACAGAGTTCGGGACGAGAGTGATCCCGGTTTATTGAAGAAGACAGGGAGTCTGGAGATCGGTTCATAGGGTTTGAACCAGGTTCTCGGGAATCGCCCTGAATTATTGGAGAGGGTAAGCGAATGGAACTGATGTGGGTGCCGACAGAGCCTCGACTAAAATGTCCATTCGTCGCCATCTCGAAGATCAAGAGGAAGATCGATGTGGATGAAAGATACGGGGGTCAACAAGAAACAAATGGAATGTAAAACAGTAGAAGGCTCACAATGAGCGAGGGTCAGCTGGAAGGAGGACAAAATTTGCGCAAGGGCGCGATATTTTTGATCTTTGACCTAAATGAGACTAGCAACCAAACACAAGACAAAGGAGTTCACCAACTCAACACATGAAGCCGTGAAAGTTCAGCTTTTATCTTTGTAATTTTTATCTTGATTTCAGGAATTTATCTTTCAACGAGTCCTTAGAGCGCTACTCCTATAGGAGCGAGAGTACTGCCGGAAAAGTATTCCCGTACTTGTCCTCCTCCTGTGTAACCTGTAACTTGCACTTTTTAAGGTCCTTGTTACCCTTCCTGGATCCCTACTCAGCCAAAGAAATAGAGGGAGGAAGCCGATAGGCGAAACCGATACTTCGGACCTTGCTCGCAACGGAATCACCCGTGAGCGTGCAAGATCCTACTCGGACGCAGCCGGTGAGACAGACACCCCCGTGAAGGTGTGGCCTATGCTCGGTACTTCGGACAAGGTCGATGCTCACACAATAGTGAGTCACCAATGGCGACCAAGCCCTACTCGACTACGTACGATAGTAGCGCCAATACTTCGGAAATCCAGGTGATACACAAGGCAGCCACAAGTTGGGTTTTTGGCTCTATTCCTTACGAAGCGCTCACCTCACTTGGAAGGAGACCTTCCCATGCAACCTGAAGACAAGTGAGGGTGTTACTCTCCCCAATCAATGAGTCCAATTACCATTTTTATTTAGGTCAAAGTTTTCTTAGCAGTCCCTTTTTTAATTTTTTTGTGTTATCGCTTCTTTTGAGTAGATTCAAACAAGCGCCTAACGATTTTGTATTTTCTTTATCCTAATTTATCCAAAATCAGAGGGAGAAAAGAGTTGGGAAAAGCCAATGCAAGTCGGCACCAAGATGGAAATCTCACCTTTGTGCCTAAATGATGGATGCAAAGTAAGAAGACTTACAGCGAATCCCAGCTCTCTCCATGCGGGATGCAAGGTAGAAATTTATAAACCTAATCTATATGCCGGTATGCAATGCGGAAATCATCCTAAGATAGGCAACTGCTAGCGTGAAGAACCACGAGTTAACCGCTAACTCCCAATCCTAGTGTCCGGTCTAGGCTCACTCCTCCTCTGCTCAACACATTTGAGTTAGGAGAAAGCGCTTGTGTGGAGTGAGCTCACGGCGCGCGGATCGAGAGCCAAAGATTAACTACTTAATTAATCTAAGTCCAAATACGAACTATAGGAGCATGCAAGAGTTATTAGGGTGTTTGGACCTAGTCTAATCGAATCAAGCAGGACCTAAATCTAAGAGCTCAATCCACAAAAGAAATGAAAAGGAAAACAAAACCGGAAAATGACAGTCGATAAAACACGAGAAAACCGCGGTGAGCCCCCGGGTGAACAAACACCCGGAAATTAGGCCCGAAATGTTCAAGTGTCCCAGTCCTGTATTATTACAAATTAAACAAATAACTCTCTCACACAAAAAGAAAAGCAACTATCTCTCTCTCTAGTTCTCCTGCTCTCTCCTGCCGGCTAGGGTAGAATAGCCGGCTCCTCCTCCCAAGGCTGCGCAGGATCCCCTAGGCGATCCTCCTCGGTCAGCGGTCCCTCGCAAGAAAACAAAAGAGATGTCAGACAGTTCCAAATAAATGATGCACAAGAGACAAATGATCAAAAATGGCTAAGTAAATAAAAGACCCAAAAGGTACTCTATAAGCCGATGCTCCCCGGCAACGGCGCCATTTGAAAAGCGAAGAAGCGAGAGCCGTTAAATAGTGGTCTGACAAGTCAGACTCGCTGTCGCTGATGCGACTACTCAAGCCTCCTCGATCTTCAACAATTAACCCACACAATCAATCAAGGAGTGAATAGCAAGGATTAAAATTTATTATACCCTACTAAAAATGTACAATGGCAAGCAAGTAGGGGTCGAACTCAGGAAGCACGGGTGTAAAGCATAGATGAAAATCCAAACCTAGGTCTAATAAGCCACTTAGCCAATCTAGATCTTTTTTTGTGGGTTTTTAGTTTTTTTAAAAAATTTTATTTAATTTTTTTAATTTTTAATTTTGTATTTTGATTTTTAATTTTCTGGTTTTTATAAATTTATATTTTATATTTTTTTTAATTTTCAATATTGGAAAATAAAGACAATGTAATGAAAGGCAAGATAAAATATTTATAAAAATATGCAAAAATATCCAAAAATTCAGAAATAAAATGTTTTTGATATTTTTACTACTATTTTTGTGATTTTTGGGGATTTTTTAAGGTGTTTTTGGTATTTTAAAAACTAAAATAAAGGAAAACAGTGGAAAATGTGCTGGCTGTGAGGAAAATGCAATTTAAAATTAGCAAACAGCAATCAAAATTTTTCACACTAATTTTAAAATAAAGAGAATAAAATAGAGAACAAACAGGACCTGAGTTTATATTTTTTGGAGTTTTCTTTGATTTTATATATTTTTTTGAAGTTTTTGAGTGTTTTTAAATTTTTAGTGTTTTTCTTTCGAGATTTTTTGATGATTTTTGGACTGACACTAGAATATGATAAAATAGACACTAGGGAATTTTTTGGAATTTTTGGAGGTATTTTAATATTTTTTTGGTATTTTCTAGGCTAGACAATGCTGAGACAACACATTTTTTATTTTTAATAAATATAAAAATACATTAAAATTAAAAACGAAAAATATGGCGTAAAAGTAGAAGCAAACAGGAGCTTAAACCTAGTTTTTTTTAGAATTTTTGGCAATTAAATGAGGCGTGAGAAAAATAGGCTAAGCACACAAAAATCCTAAGCCTGGCAGGGGTATAATTGTAATTATAGAGACATCCAAGGGCTTAGCAGCAATTTTCACCAAAGAAGCACGCGCAGAACACGTGAAACACCATTCATAGGGGTATAATTGTGAATATCAAAAGCCGGCAGGGTATGCATGCAATATTTCTGAAAACATATTATATTAACTACGCACAGGGATGAAATTGCAAATAACGAAAAGTTCAGGGCTAAAACTGCAAAATACCCAATAGTCACGCGCCCCAGTCACGTGAGGTGACGTGGCATGGACCGAAGTGCAAATAATGCAACTGTGAGGGTCTAAGTGCAAATATTACAAAACTTTTTAAACTTCAAACGAATGTTTTTAGACTAAAAAGTAAATACAAAAAGTCGTGGGTGAAAGATGCAAAATACCCACGGGCTCGATCGTGCGGCCGATGCCGTCCCACTTATCCACGTGGCGCGCATCTGACGGTGCATACCCCTTCGTCGCGGACGGCTGCGATTAGATCATTGAGGATCGATCGGACGACTGGAGGCGCTTGATGATCGGACGACATGGATGGTGTCTGGAGGAGACCTCTGATCCGACGGCAAGGGGAGGTTCATGAAGAACACCTCCCCGACGAGCTTCGATCGGCGATTGCGGCCGACACACGGCCGCTCCGGCCCCCGGGTCAAGGGCAAAAGGACCCTGGGGCCCTTCCGCGTCAGATGATGGCCTTCAGCGAGGCGGAGGCGGTGTAGAGTGGCCGGACGAGGAAGGCGACCTGAGAGGCTGGCCCTGGAGCTTCGATGGTCGAGGGAGCCTTCTCTGGGGCTCGAACCTGAAATGTTAAGTGCACACAAAACCAGGCGAACAAAATGGTGGGGTCCGATGGGTCAAATGAAGCGACAGATGGTGCGGGCGAAGAGCTCCGGCGAACGGCGGAGAAGGAAGCTCGGTCGACTCGATCTGAGCGAGATCGAGATGAATGGAGGGTGTTGTTGGATGAAGGAGTGACGGGAAAGATAACAGAGGTGATCTTGGCGGCGGTAGGAGACTGGAGTGGCCGGAAATGGGAGGCGGAGCTCAGCTCCGCCGTGGCTTTGATCGAAGATTCACGGCGACTCACGCGAAGGCGACAAATACTGCTACTAGGCTAAGCTACTCTACGCTAATGCTACCAGAAAACGAAAAGAAAAGAGAAGGAGACTCACCAGAGACGATGGCTGCGAGGAGCGGTGGAGCTCCGGCAAGGGAATGAATCACTTCGATTCTACACCAATCAGCTCGAACCCCGGGTCGATTCGACTCCCCCTGTCACGAGGAGCACGAAGAAGTAGGGGTTTGCGATTGAAAATGGCGGAAGAAGGATTAGATTCAAATTGAAGTCGGGGGGTTCTTTTTGTAGTGTTGACGATGGGCGTGGAAGACGAGGGCGAGAACGCCTCGATCAGTGGTCTTCAGCCCCAGATTTCACTAGGGCGTGAATCACCATTGATCGAGGAGCAAAAATGCAGAAGGCATATTAGTGGATTGGTGCAAGGTGGAGCCTAGGAAACGGCAAGAAGAAGAGACAAAACGTCTATGACAAGGCTGGAGGAGAAGGTCAGACTGTTGACCTAGGTCAACTGTCAGACCAACCTGGTTGGTCCACGTGGACCAACCAGGAAAAATCCTCAAAAAACATTTTCAAAAATCGAAATAAAATAGTAAATAGATGAATTTCAATTTGGTTAAAAAATAAAAATTGTTTATTAATTTATGAAGTATTTTATTATGAATTTTATTTATTTTTATGAGGCTTATTTTTACAAGTTCACTTTTTACCCCTTTATAGGTATAATACCTATACATTTTAGCATTTCATTTTTATTCTCTGTATTTTAATGCTATTATTTTTATTTAGTATTTTATAAAATTATAAGATACTTTTATATACATAAATATATTTTTACTTTATTTTTCTGATTTATTTTGTATATTTAATAAAATATGAGTATAAAAAGTATAGGTGTACATATAGGTATGATACCTGTATAACTTATATGTGTTTATTTTTATTTTAAGTTTTATTTAGGTTTTTATTCTAATTTTAGTGTACATAATGATTATAAGGAATATTTAAAATAATATAAAATATAAAAATAATGAACAAAGAATAAATTGAATATTTTATGCAGTACAGATATACAATAGGGGTCCAAAATTCAACTTTCAAATTGTAGCCCCGCCAAATGCGAAACCACCACCATTAATTAGATTATTTTATGCTATATACAATTAAAGGTGAGTTTGCTACATTTGGAGTTGTCAGTTGTGAGATACGGGTCTGGGAAGTTGGGATTCTGGATTTTTATTCAGACCATAACTTTCTATCTGTACATTATTTTTCTGTGAAATCAATTTTGTATTTTTCTTCATTAAATTATCTACAACTTTTATGTACAAAGTTTCTTTATTTGATGTATTAAAAGTGGAACTAAAATTAGGTCCCAGAATGAATAAAGAATGAATTAAATAAATATATGTATTTGGCCCTTATCTCCCCCTACTTCATTCCTTGTCGACCTATTCATCAAGATGCCTAGGTCTCGGGGGTTTTGGGTCATAAAATATTTACAATATTTTATTCTTTTTCTTTTCTTTATTTATTCTATGATTTTGGCTTTAATTACAGTATTTTATACATTAATATGATGCACAAGCATGGATGCTAAGATGATGATTTTAATGCTTTTTACAGGTATTTGCTAGGGTTTTTGGTGCCAAAATGATAGAATAAAGATGATGAAATGTGGATTCATCGGTCCTAAGTATAGAAAACTGTCTACAAGGGTGGCACCTTTTAGATAGAAAAAGAAAATAGAAAAGGAAAAGAAGAAAAGAAGAAAAGGAGAAAATCAGAGAAACAGTGGTTGGAGTACATCGTATGAATCTTTCGATGCCGCAGGTGCTGTGGAGATGTCATCGTAAAGCACTAGCTGAATAGAGTCTACAACGGCCAAGAATGCATCTGGTTCGAGGTAAGGCTTCAGTAGTTGGCCGTTGACGACGAAGGGTTGTGCGTCAGGGGACAATTCTGATATAGCGATGCTTCCATTGTCACGCACTTCACATACTCGGAATGGCCCTGTCCACTTACTCTTTAATTTGCCTGGGAATATCCGCAACTTTGCATCAAATAACCACACTTTCTGTCCAACATCGAAGGTCTTTCATCTGATGTGCCGGTCATGCCAGCGTTTCACCTTCTCCTTGTACATTAAGGTGTTATCGTATGCATAGTCTCGGAATTCCAAGAGCTTGTTCTGATCGTCTTTTCTCTTCTGACCACTTCTGCGTGGGTCCAAATTACAACTGTTGATTGCCCAAAGAGATTTGTGAATTAATTCTACGGGCAGATGGCATGGTTTCCCATATACAAGACGGTAGGGCGGCATGCCCAAGGGAGACTTGTAGGCGGTTCGGTAAGCCCATAGAACTGAGTCCAAGAGTTGAGACCAGTCTTTTCTGTTTGGCCTAACAAGTTTCTGCAATATGGTCTTGATTTCTCTGTTTGATAACTCTGCCATGCCATTGGTCTGGGGATGATAAGGAGACGCGACACGGTGATCGATGCCGTACTCCTTCGTTAATTTCTTGACCTATTTGTTGATGAAGTGACTTCCCCCGTCTGATATGAGAATCTTTGGCATCCCAAACCGCGAAATGATGTTCTTCTTCGGAAACTGGCAAACTTTTTTGCTGTCGGTGGCTCGGGCGGGAATAGCTTCAACCCAACGACTCACGTAATCGACGGCAAGAAGGATATGCTCAAAACCTTGACTGTTAGGGAAAGGTCCCATGAAGTCAATGCCCCATGAATCGAAAACGTCTGCTATCTGAATGATTTTCAGAGGCATTGAATCTTTGGCAGTGAGTGTACCTTTCAGTCGCTGACAGTCAATACATCTTTTAACAAACTCTGCAGCATCCTTGAATAATGTGGGCCACCAGAAGCCACATTGCAATACTTTCGTTGTCGTACGATCTCCAGAATGGTGTCCACCAGATTCGAGCGAATGACAATGCTCGAGGACACTAGATTGCTCCGTCTGAGGGATGCACCTGCGCCAAATACAATCTGTTCCTTCTCTGAATAAAAGAGGATCCTCCCATTGGTAGAAGCGGATGGTCGACATGAATTCGTTCTTCTGATTCTTCATCCAATCCGAAGGTATTACCCCAGAGGCGAGGTAATTGACAATATCAGCGTACCAAGGGAGAGAATCCACAGCTAAGATGGCTTCGTCAGGGAAGGTTTCTGTGATAGGTACATTGCTCAGAGGAGGCTCATGCTGCTCTATTCTGGAGAGATGATATGCTACCACATTCTGAACTCCAGGCTTGTCCTTGATTTCCAGATCGAATTCCTGGAGGAGAAGGATCTAATGAATCAGTCTTGGCTTAGCATCCTTCTTCTGCTGTAGGTATCGGATAGCAGAGTGGTCTGTGAAGATTGTGACTTTTGATCCCAACAAATAGGATCTGAACTTCTCTAAGGCGAAAACCACAGCCAGCAATTCTTTCTCTGTCACTGTATAATTTCTCTGTACTTCATCTAATGTTCTGTTGGCATAGTGAATGGCATAGGGCGCTCTGTCTTTCCTCTGCCCAAGAACAGCTCCGACTGCAAAATCTGACGCATCGGTCATTATCTCAAAGGGAAGAGTCCAGTCAGGAGGCTGCATGATTGGAGAATGAGTGATAAGCTCCTTCAACTTATTGAAAGCAAGGAGAACTGGCTGATCAACAATGAACTCGGTTTCCTTGCACAAAAGTTCTGTCAGAGGTCGGGCAATGCGGCTGAAATCCTTGATAAATCGTCTGTAAAATCCCACATGCCCCAGGAATGACCTCACATTCTTCACTGACTGAGGTGGCTGAAGATTTGAAATGACATCCACCTTCGCCGGGTCGACTTCCATGCCACGTTTGGAAACGACGTGGCCCAGCACAATACCCTCTGTGACCATAAAGTGGCTCTTTTCCCATGAAAGTATTAGATTAACTTCACGGCATTTCTGAAGCACTCTGTCTAGGTGCTCAAGACAAGAATCGAAACTATCACCATAGACAGAGAAATCATCCATGAACACCTCGAGAAAAATGCCTACCATATTGGCGAAGACTGCTAGCATGCATCTTTGGAAGGTTGCAGGTGCATTACACAATCCAAAGGGCATCCTCTTGAAGGCGTAGGTGCCGAACGGGCAAGTGAAGGTAGTCTTCTCTTGATCTTCAGGAGCGATCGCCACTTGGTTGTACCCGGAGTACCCATCCAGAAAGCAGAAGAACTCCTTGCCTGCTAATCTCTCCAAGACTTGATCAATGAATGGCAAGGGGAAGTGGTCCTTCTTGGTTGCTGCATTAAGACGGCGGTAGTCAACACACACCCGCCAGGATGTTGGTACCCAAGTTGAAATTTCCTCTCCTTTATCATTTGTGACCACGGTAAGCCCTGATTTCTTGGGAACTACATGCAGTGGGCTTACCCATTTTGAATCGGAGATGGGATAGATGAAGCCTGCGTCACACCAATTCGTGATTTCTTTCATGACGACGTCCCGAAGATTAGGCTTCAGCCTTCTCTGAAATTCGCGGGACGGCTTGGCATCTTCTTCTAGATAGATATGGTGTGAACACAGAGCTGGATTTATCCCTCGGAGGTCTGATACGCTCCAACCAAGTGCCTTGCGGTTCTTTTCTAGAACCTCGAGAAGTCAAGATTCTTGATCCGGAGTCAGCCTGCTGCTGATGATGACTGGATACATTTGTTCTTCACCCGCAAGGAAAGCATACTTCAGGCCTGCAGGAAGTGGCTTGAGTTCTGGCTTTGATCTGTCCACTTTATCTGTCACTTCAGATACCATGCTGGTGGTGGAATGCACTTTGAGGCTGCTACCATCCTCATCATCCTGTTGAGATCCTGGAGATGCCCTGAACGGTTCTGCGCTAAGCTGATCATGTTCGGTCTGGAGTGAATGCTCAAGAAGATGCGCCTGCATCTGAGAATCTGTCTCCCACAAATCATCGGAGCATATGCTGACTGCGCTTTCCAAGTCCTCCTCAAGAGTGAGGATTTCTCGGGTCCATGGATCGTCCAGTGATAATTCTGAGTCTCTGATTTCTGGGATAAAATCACAGTCTGTTTCAGAGGCTGCCTGGCTCTCAGCAGTTGTGGCATTCGGCTCTTTGTTCATATTGATCGTGATTTGCTGGGTGTTCGAGCTGAAAGTGATCTTTCCAGACCCATAATCAACCACGGCACCTGAAGTACGGAGGAATGGTCTGCCAAGGATGATAGGGGTCTGGAGCAGGGGTGCAGGTGAGTCCATTTCAAGGACTACAAAGTCAGCTGGGAATTTCATCTCCTGCACGGTAACTATCACGTCTTCCAACAGACCTCGGGGTCGCTTGACGGATCGGTCAGCGAACTGAAGGATCATGCGTGTCTGCTTGAGCGGTCCCAGCCCGAATTCTTGCATTATGGACGAGGGCAGAAGGTTGATGGAAGAACCACTGTCAAGAAGAGTACGCTCGAAGACTTGGTCAAAAATCACACAACTGATCAGAGGTGCTCCTGTATCATGCTTTTTCTGGGGGAGGTTGCTGATAGCTGCAACTGTGGCCATGGAGAGAACATGTTTTTCTACTTCTCGGCGTCTGTTGTCTTGCGCAGGGCGACGCCTATTAGTACATACCTCTTTCAGTCCTTTCTTTACAGCTGGCATGTATTCCACGGCCTTCAACAAGGGAATCTCAACAGTCAATTTATCCAAAATATCCACAACACCTGGATCAGACAATGCCTTTTTTCGTTTTGCAATTTTTTTAGATTTTTGTATTGCATGCGGAAAAGGAATATTTACACCACTAGAAGGAAAATGAGAGTTCTTGTTTACATCAAAATCATTGCCCACAGAATGTTGTACATCCGGACTACAAAAAGGAGTACAAGCTGGATCTGGAAATGCTGGTGCTGCGGGGCGATCAAAAAGGGTAGCGTCGGCTCCATCGGCTGGCGAGGGATTGGCTGCTGCTGGCGGCTCCTCCAAGGCTGGCGCGGCTTCGCTTCTGCTACAAGCTTCTTTTTGGTGTTTTTGCTTTTGCTGATTTTTTTGTATTTTTGGCTGGAGTTGCTTCTAGCAAGGCACGACGGCTGGATTGGCTTCTCCTTCTTCTTCCTCCTCACCCGCCCCTGGAGCTGGCACGGCTGATGCGGAAGATGACGATCCACCTGTTTCTTTATTCACCCCACTGGTAGTAGCAGGTGGAGGCAAGGCCCTACCGCTCCTGCTCTTTCTTCTTGAAATTGTTGGGGTTGGCTTCGACCTGCGTCGGAATAGTGGTTCGGGTGGCGGTCAGGTCATCAAGCCGTTTTGTCATCTCCGCTAGCCCTTTAACAAGCTGGGCTAGACACTCCATGGTGGGATTTGCAAGGGACATTTCAGAAGATTCAGCGTGCAGACCACGCTGCTGTTGGATAGATGGGTGGGGAGGCTGTTGCTGGTGGTGTTGCTGTGGTGGTGCAGGAAGTTGAAGCTGTTGGTAAGACGGAGGAGGATACTGCTGATATTGCGGAGAGGGGGCAGCCGCGTACTAGTGATACGGCTGTGGGTGGCGGTACTGCGGCTGCTGCTGATAAGGAAAATTCTGCCTCCACTGATGTGTAAACTGGGGAGGCTGCTGGTGTTGCTGGTGAGGCTGAGAGGTTTGACCAAAACGACCACCCTGAGGTTGGTGGTACTGCCGGTTGGCAAATTGCTGACCCTGGGGTTGTCCCTGAGGACGGGTCGGCAGTGCATCATTACTCCATACCCCATTAAATTCTTGGATCACGGGTGGTGGTGGGAAGACTGGATCAGGAATAGAAAGGAATTCTGGCTGGTATACGACCATCTGCTGCTGCGGCGGGCCCTGGTCGGGCGCCTGCACGTAGTACACGTGCTGGACTGCCGGTGGCTGCTGGCTCGGCTGAGGCTGATGTTGCGGTTGCTGCTCGTCCTTCTTCTCAGCGGGAGCGTCTGATGGTGTAGCCGACTGGACAGAGTTGATCGTGCCTACCAACAGTTCGAGGTACTTGTTGATCTGATCTAGCTTATCCAGGTTCTGGGTCCTCTTCTCGATCACAGCGAGTTTCTCGAAGTCCTGTGATCGCTTCTCAATGATATCTACTTTAGAGAGATGGCCCCCGATGATGCTGAGGTTGGAGTTCTCATCTCTCTCTGCTTCCTTGGATGCAGCCATGTGAACTTATTTCTGGAGGATCTGGGGCTGCTTCTGGTATGCCTTGGATGAAGAGAGGGCGGCCTCTCCTTCGGCCATTTCTTCAAAAATCTGCCAGACAACATCTTCATCCTTGTTGAAATGGGAGCCCCCACATGCTGCGTCCACGAGCCTTTGGCTTTCAATGTTTAGTCCCCCAAAAAAATGTTGGACCAAGCTGGTCTTAGGGATCTCATGGTGGGGATACTTCTCCTACAGGTCAGTAAATCTCTCCCAAGCTTCATGTATAGACTCGTGGGGTCCTTGGGTGAAATTACTGATACGGGCTCGCATCTGGTTGAGCCGACCGAGAGGGTAGTATTTGTGCAGGAAGGCGGACTTTAACTCCTCCCAGGTCGTCACGACCTTTCCCAAATGATTGACCCAATAGAGGGCCTTGTCCTGTAGACTGAAGGGGAAAGCCATCATCTTTACAATGTCCAGAGGGACATTGGGATAGTGTGTGGTACGGCAAATGCGGGAGAATTGCTTCAGGTGAATGTACGGCTCTTCGCTTGTGTTTCCATGAAAGGCAGGGAGAAGGGCTATGAACTGGGGTTTCAGCTCAAAGTGAGCGTGTACCGGTGGAATGAGAATCCACTCGGTCATCTGGTTGTCTCCCGGATTGCATGTTTCTTTGAGTGTCGGCTTCGGTGGTGGTAATTCAAGGTCATCATCAGGAGGATCACCACCTCCACCTCCACCTCCTCCTCCCCTGCCTCCTCTGCCTCTGCCTCCTCCTCCATCGTCACGGTTCATCATGTCATTCAACATATCCTGGAACGCGGTCTGTGTGAGGGCATGCTCAGTCAGCTGCTGCTGTATGGCCTGGATAGATGCCAGCAACTGTGCATTGACTTGGTTCTGATCTGGCACATGTCCCTCTGGTGGTGGCTGCTGACCCTTGCCCTTTCCTCCTGGCGCCATGTCAGGGTCTGAGTCGGACGAAATGAAATCCGGAGTAGTCTCCAGGGCTCGCACTGTCTTCTATCTGCATAATGAGATGGTCCGAATCAGATCACTTGCAATTAATGTTCAGTTGTTGTAATGAAGCTGGAATTCAGGTCAACCCCAGCATGTTGTGAATGGGAAAGGGATGTAGACTGTAATCGACTCCCATTCACAACGGCGAAAGCGGGACAAAAGTGATCCCAGTTTATTGGGTGGCCAAGAGAAGGGTAGAAAACGAGGAGTCTGGAGATCGATCCGCAAAGTCCGGATCGGGTTCTCGGGAATCGCCTCGAAATTATTGGCGGAGTTGAGTCTATGGAATCGATGTAGGTGTCGGCATGGTCCCGACGAAACCATCCATGGATCAACTTCGCGAAGCACAAGAGAATGTCGGATTGTTGGAAGAATGATACGATGGTCAACGAGGAATAAAAGGAGTGTAAAACAGTAGAAAGGCTCGGTTGAGCGGGGTGGTCAAAGGGAGAAACAACAAAATGTGCGCAAATGCGCAGGACTTGATCTTTAAACCTTAATCTAGATCCATTCAAACACAATACAAAATCGGGTTCACCAACTCATGCCATGTGAAGCCGTGAAAGCTCGGTTATTTATTATCTTTTCATTTTTAGAGTTGTGATTTTCAGGCATATCTTATAACAAGTCCTTAGTACGCTACCCTATAGGAGAGAGAGTACTGCCAGAAGAGTATCTCGTACTTGTCCTCCTCCTGTGTAACCTGTAGTCTGTACTTTTTGGAGTCCTTGTAACCCTTCCTGAATCCCTACTCAGCCAAAGAAAAGAGAGAGGAAGCCGATAGGCGAAACCAATACTTCGGCTCTCGCTCGCAACGAAATCACACGTGAGCGTGCAAGAACCTACTCGGACGCAGGACGATGAGACAGACACCCCCGTGAAGGCGTGGCCTATGCTCAATACTTCGGACAGGGTCGATGCTCTCACAACAGAGAGTCACCATTGGTGACCAAGTCCTACTCGCCTACGTACGATAGAAGCTCCATTACTTCGGAAATCCAGGCGATACACAAGGCAGTTGCAGACTGGGTTTTGGGCTTTAATCCTTAGGGTTCGCACTCGCTCAAGGGAGTAGGGTTTTGGTCCCCCTCCAAGGTACCTGAAAACAATGAGGGCTTTATGAACTAGGTACAATGATAGTCCATTACGAATTTTAATTAAGGTCAAAGTTTATTTAGCAGTCCTCTTGTTTTAATTTTTGGGTTTTCACTTTTTTTGGATCTGTTTTCATACCAGCGCCTAACGTTTTTGTAGATTTTCATTTAAGTCCTAGGTGCTCAAAATCAGAGGGAGAGCGGAAAAGCCGTGCAAGTGGTTCCATGATGGAAATCTCACCATTGAACCGAATGATGCATGCTGAGTTAGAAGACTTACAGTGCATCCCAGCTCTCTCCATGTGGTATGCAAAACAGAATTTTTAAACCTATCTACATGTCGGTATGCAAGGCACAAAATCGTCCTAAACATAAGCTGCTATTAACGTGAAGAACCATAAGTCGCTCATTCATCTCTAGCCCGAAGGGTCCGGTCTTGGCTCACCCCTCCTATGTACTCAACACACTTGAGCTTAGGAGAAAGCGCTTTACAGGGCTCGCTGCGGCACAAGGGCTAAGAGATAAATGAACGGCTTGTTTACGTTTGACTAGATCCAAGCGAAGTAGACTATAGGAACATGCATTCTTATTAATGTTTGGACCTAGCTACCGAGTCAAGCAACCTATATCTAGGGGCTCCAAGCACATAAAACAAAATAAAAGAAAAGCGGAAAGCTCAAAACTTCGGAAAACAAAATAAAAGAAGGCGATGAAAACTCGAAAAAGCTGCGACGAGGCCCCAGGTGAACAATCACCCGGGCACTGGACCTCATTGTGAAGAGTAGAGTCCTGTTTAATTACATGCCAAAAATGTCTCTCTCTCACCATAAATTACAAAATAAATAATCCTAAGTGTCTAGCTCTAACTAATGCCCATCTCTTTGCTTCCTTGGTGCTCTCTCCAGATGGCCATGAGAAGAAGACCATCCTCCTCCAAGCTTGGCTGCATTGGCCTCCTAAGAAGCCATCCTTGCGTGGCGGGCCCTCGCATCAAAGTCACAAAAAGAATGCATTAGTAGAGCTCAATCAATCAAATGGAGCAGATGTAATAATCACAATAAATAAATAAATGAAGCATGGTGATTAATAGCAATAAAAATAGCTTCTCACAAAGAGGAATGATAAATCAAGAATTTTTTTATACAAGAATAACAACATGAATTAGGCTATGCTCATTGCTCCCCGGCAACGGCGCCATCTGATAACACGGATATATTGCGAGGGTCACCATAAATAAAATGAAAAGTGTCGCTGAGGCGACCACCCGCAAAACACCCGGGTTGAACAGCAATTAACCCCAATCCAAAGAATACAACAATCTAGCTCAAAAATAAATGTGAATTAATCTTTATTTACTCTACCATAAAAATGTATAGGGAACAAGCATGTAGAGGTCGAATCCACAGAGAGCAATACAAAAATGCAATAGCCTACATGCATCTCAGAGTCATCCTTGAGTGGGTTTTTTATATATTTTTTTTTATATTATTATTTATATTTTTTATTTTTAATAATATAATAAGGTAATATATATATTTAATATAATTATAAATATATGTATACCCATAGAGGGTTAGTATATAGCTTATAATGCATACAATATATGTATATAGGTATATATAAGGATAACAAAAAAGGATATATATTTTATTTTTTTTATATTAAGGCTAATAAGTAGATATAAGAATACATATAAATAATTAGATATATATATATATATATTATTTTTTTCTTTTTTTCTTTTTAGGAAATATATATATATATATATATACATAAAGGGGTACTATAATATTTACAAAAATACTCAAAAATAGTCAAAAATGCAGGAACAAAGTCTTTTTGGGATTTCCATGGGTTTTACTATTTTTGTGATTTTTGGGCATTTTTGAAAATATTTTTAGTATTTTTAAATAGCTAAATAATAGCAAACAGTGGAATAGGTTCTGGCTGTTACAAAAATAGACCTTAAAATAAGCTAACGGCCTCAAAAATTTTCCACACTATTTTTCTAATAAAGATAATAAAACAAAGAATAAATAGGGCCTGAGCTTATAATTTTTTGATTTTTCTATGATTTTTTTGTATTTTTTTAAGTTTTTGGCTATTTTTGAATATTTAAGGTTTTCCTTTTGAGATTTTTAGGGGTTTTTGGTCTGACACTAGAATAGGTCAAAATACACCATAGGTAATTTTTTTGGAATTTTTCGAGGCATTTTTCATATTTTTTAGGACTTTATAAGTTAGACAGTGAATAAAAGACATGTTTTTGATTTTTAATAAATGAAACAATGCAACAAAATGAAAAACTAAAAATATAGCATGCAAGCACACCCAAACAGGAGCTTAAGTCTATTTTTGGAAGATTTTTCAAGTTAATATGGAGCACAAAATAAATAGACAAAGGATTCAAAAATAAATGGCCTAGCAGGGGTATTTTTGCAAATAACATAGTTCGCAGGGGCATACATGCAAAAATCACAATAAAAATACACGTGGACTTTTATTTTCAAGACCATTTAATAATTACAGGAACCCGTCTGGGTTTAAATGTAAAATTTCACGCGCCTCACGTGGGTGCTGCACGTGAGGCGCGGAGGGACTAAAAAGTAAATAACCAAACATAAGGGGGTGTTCTGCAATTTTTACAACTTATTTACAACTAAAACTTTTATTTTTGGGATTAAACTCTAAATACAAAAAGCGGGGGGGTGAGATGTGAAATTTACCCCTAAATGAGGCGAGTCATCCAACGGCGCTGGAGGCGCCACTTAACCACGTGTCAAGCATCGGACGGCGGATGTCGGTTCGGCGATGAAGGGCCTGGATTAGAATCTCCTGACTGATCTGACGGTGGACGTACGTCTTCATCGAACGGTCGTCGTTCAATCTGGACCGCCCCTCTCGATCCAACGGTGCTGGAGGCATCTGGAAGAACGGGGAAGAAGCTCGCCCCCAGCGAGCTTCGATCGGGCAGCTCAGGCTCCTTCGGGCACCTCCCGCGCATCTGAAGTTCTTTGATCGTAGCTGGGAGGCTTCCGCGTCGTCTGACGGTTCTTTCATGGCTCCTGGAGGTCCGAGTCGATGGAGCGAGGTCAGATAAGAAGGGGACCCCCAGGAACCTCTTCCTGGGTCAATGCAAGCCCAGATGGGCTCTATTCTTCGATATACCTGCATAGGAAGAACCGCGGGCGAGAGAGCTATCTCCTCGACCCGGGGTTTTGAAGCTGCAATGCAAGATGAAAGTGGACGGAGAGGCTCCGGCGAACGGCGGAGGGGGAGCCCCGATTCGCCAAGACCTAGGGTCCTGGGTTGAACAAATGTGTGCGATAGATGGAGAAGGCGCTGAGGTTCGAATTGGGATGAACGAGGCGGTCAGAGACAATCGAGACAACGGTGGAGAAGTCGCCGGAGCGGAGCTCCGGCAAACTTTGAATTTTGATTTTTAAGCTAAGGAGATTAACTAATAACTAATCTAACTACTGGACTGAAAAGCTAACATTAAAGGCTAACAAAAAATGCATAAAGGGCAGCTCTTATACCTGGGGGCCTCCAGGGAGCAAGGCGGACGTCGAAGCTCCGCCGTGTCAAAATTCTCCGTCCTCCGGCCAAGTCGAGGCGCTGGGCGACTCCCCCTGTCACGAGGAATGGTCCAGGAGCAAGATCAAGGCGTTTGGGTGGAATGAAAATGGCCAAATTCGAGGAAGGAGGCGGAGCTACTCATTTATAGACATTGACGATTAGCCTTATTGACCGGCGATTATTGGTTGATCCAATGAATATCTAATTGATCTAAGATTTTGGCGGGCATCATGGAAGATTAGAGAGCAATTCTTGCGAAGGAAGCATCGTCGATTGATGGATGGTGTGCCCGGGAAAAATGCATGAAATTGGGGGAATGGACAGTCCAGAGGCGCAGGGCTTTGGATGGGACAGTTGACCGGAGGTCAACGAAGGCCGGCTTGCGATTGGTCCACGTCGGCCGCTAGCCGCCAATATAGGGGACCTGATTAGAGATTGATTTATTTGACACCCTAAATGATTTTATTAATTTTTTCTTATAAAATAAAAAATGTGTATTATTTCATCTAGTATTTATTTATGATTTTTATTGAATTTTTCGAGGTGTTTTATTATAGTTTTATTTGAATAATGTGTATATGTATGTATTTACATGTATTTTTGTGTATTTTATTTTTAATTTGTTTATTTTCTTTTATTATTTTATTAGCTTATTTTATAAATTTATAATTTGTTTTTGTGAGTATAAAGGTATTTTTATTTAATTTTTAGGATTTTATTTATATTTTTAAATACATAGGTATAGGTGTATGTAGGTATACTTATAGGTGTTTTATCTATATATTTTATACACTTAATTTATTTATTGTATTTTCTTGATTTTTATTTTGGATTTACATTTTTAATGAGTTATGTATAATGTATACATTATTATAAAAATATAAAAGAATAAAAGAACCAAGGAATAAAATCCTTTTTATTTATGTATAGGTATATAGCATAGGTATTTTGTCTATGAATTTGTGGATTTATTTTATTTTACAAATTATTTTTGGTTTTCTTTAACTTCTAATATATGTATGCATTATATACATTATTTAAAAAATTCTAAAAATATGAATTTATACAAATAATGAATATTGAATAAAATGCATGTTTTAATCAGTCCTATATACAAGGAGGGCCAAAAACCTAACTTCTGCATATGGACTCCAAAAATTATGAAACCAATTTTATAAAATAGTCCTTGGAATGCTATATACAATTAAAGGTGAGTTTGGTGATTTGGAATTTTTATTTGCAAGATATGGGTCTGTGAAGTTGAGATTTTGGCTTTTTATTCTGTGTATAAAATGTACACTGGGTATTATTTTTGCACAAACTCAATTTTGTATTTTTATTTACATTATTATCTACAACTTTCATGTACAAAGTTTCTTTATTTGATGAAGAAATAATTATGTACAAAATAAGTGCCAAAAATGCATAAATGAATGAATTAATAAATGAGGTATTTATTGTACACTGGCCCTTATCTCCCCCACTTTATTCCTTGTCTACCAATACCATGCTGGCCTTGGTCTCGGGGTTTGGGTCATAAAATATTTACAATATTTTATTCCTTTTTCTTTTCTTCTCTTTATTCTATAATTTTGGCATTAAGAACCTTATTTATTGTGTAATTAATACAATGAATCATGAATGCTATTATGTACAATTTGATGTTATTTATATGCATTTGCTGGGGTTTTTGAGGCCAAAATGATAGAATAAAGGTGATGAAATGGAGATTCATCAGCACGCCAGTGTATACACCTTGATTAGGTCATCAACCTATTGGTCTGCCAAATGTACATACTCAGACATATAGTAATACATCTGTCTCCGGTCAGAGGATGTGTGCCTATGTCATGACAACATACAATATAGGACTTTGGTTATCTCGATCTCATTAAGTCAACTCTTTGACCTAACTTATCTAACACCTCCGAATATCTATTCCTATGCAGAGGACATGCATTAAGAGGTCGGTTAGATATCATCCTAAATGAGAAAGGATTGTCATCTCCTACTCAGGATGGAGATCATCTCTTAACAATCATTTGACGGTGCTTGATGAGTCCTCAATCTAACTCTTTAGATGTTCATCCAAGCACCAACCTCTATGATTCAATATTTGAATCAGCAGTTGTATGATCATCAAGATGGCCATGGTACATAACCCTAATTGTACTAAGAGACCTATTATGCAAATTATTTATTCTTCATTTCAGATCAGGGAATGATATTCGCAATAACATTTATTGCATAATGGCTCGTTGTGGGCTCGCATGTTCAACAATCTCCCACTAGCCCAAAGAGTCATTAATGGGCTAATCTTTAAACCCACACTCATGTGACAATCGTTGCCTATTTAGAAAATAGCTAGGTAAGCTGATGAGTCACTCTGTTCCTGAGAGACTACGCCAAGTCCTTTTACGGCACTTGCATATCCATTAGCAACATTGTTCGCATCCAATGCGAATGTTGCATCTTATGCAACCAATAGTCAATATTGTCAGTTATAGTGTCCATGACAAAAATCTTAATAATTATTATAATCAGTATTCCCATAATCTTTATCAGAATACCTTTATTCCTGGAGATCTCTATCTCCTAAGGTATCTACAGTTAAGATCCTTTTGATCACTATCAATAAAGTCTTAATTTCTTGAAGATAAGACTTTGATATCACTATCTCACAAGTTTTGTCCTCTATGAAGATATTGCTATTACTGCAATCAAGTGTTTTATCATCATAGTAGGATTAGTAACAGTTTACTACTCCCACTGCATGGCAGACATCTGGTTTTTGTACACATTTAGCATGCATCTGGCTTCTTGAAACTGATGCACAAAGGCAAGCATCTTTAGCATTCAACTTCCTCAACTCTTTGAGGTGTTATCCCTTTAGATAGGTAAGTACCATATCTTAAGGGAAGGAAGCCTTTCTTGGAATCTTCCAAAAAATGGAACATGTCCCAGTGTACTACTAATGTGGCGGTCCCCATACCCTCTTTTGTTTGCTTCTGACCAACTTCAAAACAAAGATATAAGAGGTATCCTAAAGATCATATCTCAATGTATGGAATAGCCAATATATAAAACACTTATAATTATCCTTATATCATTCCAAATGATCAAGATATCATCTACATATAGCACGATAAACACAATGGCACTCCTACTAAACTTCACATGGTACATCAAGATACTATCTGAAATCATAACATTTATGAATTCATTAGATCCAATGTTCCAATTAAAGCTTATCTGAGTCCATAGATGGAGTTTCTTTAGCTTGCACACCTTGCTTTCCTCAACCATGAAGCCCTGGGGCTACTTCTTGTGAATATCTATGCAAGCTTGACTTACATCATGAAGATGTCATAGTCAAGTTGTGTAGCTATAGTCAGCAATATTCTGATGGATTCAAGCATGATCACTGAAGAGCAAGTCTCATCGCAAGCGATGTCTTCTCTTCGGTGTGCAGCTCATGGCTACGAACCGTGCTTTGAATGTCTTTACCTTCTCATCAGGTTCTCTCTTATTCTTGAAGATCCATTTACACCTTAATGGGTCTTACCCATATAGGTGAATACTCGAGGGTCCATATACAACATTTGTATATGAGGTCTACTTTAGACTTTTTTGCTAACATCCATCTTTCCATGTCATGATCCTCAAGAGCTTCATCACATGAAGTCCGATCATTTTCAGACTTAACTGGCACATAGAATATATCCTCAAACTTATTTGAAGAAGTATTAGTGTTTCATCTTTAATTATTCTTTTAGTTTCCGATTTCAAGAGCCTAATTATCTTTTCAAGATTAAATGAGTTCCTTTACTTCATTTTTCATCTTGATTCTCAAGTCTCATCATCTAAGAATCACATTCTCAGACATGAAATCTTTTTAAGAATCTCAAGGTCATAAAGTAGGTATCCAATACCATCCTTTATTTTCCTAATGAAGTAGCACTCTCAGGTGCTAAGTTCCAGCTTACTTGCATGGAATCTTATTAGGGATATATTGTAGTCTCTACCACATATACACCTGAAAACTAATAGGTAATTATGCTAAAATTCATCATTGATTAAATCATGTCATACATGATCCAATTGTATCTCCCCACAACTCTCTTGAGTTTAGGTACATTAGGAGGATTGAGATAGAAATGGCATTCATATCTCTATAAGGCATTCCATGAATTCATCTAATAGGTACTGACTACCTAGATTAGATAAAAAAATTCATTTAGTCTTCCTTCAAACTTTGGTTCTAAACCAAAATTGTGAAACTTTGAACATTTCAAAGTTTTCTAAGTGAAGAGAAGAAATCTCATATCACAAATAATCATCAATAGATATCACATATACATAATGTTTGTTCTGATATAGATGATTCACATACATCAATATGCATGAGATCTTGAATACCTTGACATCTTACATCATTCTAACGAAGGGTGTATTGGACATTTTTACTTTTGAATACAATAATCACAAGTATGTAAGATTTGAACCTTTAGATAATCTAAAGTTTCATCTCTTATTAGTCTATTGATCACATTAACAGACAAATGTCCAAGGCTTGATGCCAGATCATTTTCAAATGATCTTCATCCTCCTATTGATCTTTAATGGTTCAATTTTCAATTAGAAATGTTAATGAACTATTCATTATTTTTTTCTAATTTAGTAGAGTCCTCCAGATGTCAGATTACTATCTGAAATATATCCATCATAACTCTTTATGAGAGGTTTATTCCAGAATTCAAATTTATTTCCAACATATAGAAATAAACAATGATTGTAATCTAATGTCTAGGTCATAGGGACATTCTCTAAGTTTAAGGGCTCCCCCTGAAAATATGAAGTCTATTGATCCAATGAAAATTGTTGCAACAATTGCATCAATTCCAACATGGATGATCATTAAACCTTAAGATCAAATTTCTAATCTTCTAACACGTATGCAACCAATTGCAAGTGTCATTAGAAGATTGAGATACAATTATTAGACTTTATCTTATCAAATAAGAAAGTCAATTTCAATGATTATATGTAGATTATTCTGATGCACTATCCGAGTCCTTCTCTAAGGATTCTAGATAGATTTGATAGTCATATTATCAACACATCAGCTTATTGCAGTATTGGCATTTATCCAACTCTTTGGATTCCATATGGAAGTCACATTTTACAGTCAACTCTTTGACTTTCATTCTCACATGGGTCAGACCCACGCTTTGACTGTGCTCCATTCATCTATAAACAACATTTGCTTAAGATAAGGGATCTCTTATGTTAAATTCAAAAGATTTCAATATAAGAGCATTTCAACATTTATACATGTGCTTCATTCAATTCATACAATATGAATATTACGAAGCTTCAGGAATGACCAGAGTATATACAGTAGAATGATGACACTCACCGTATCCACATCCATTTAAACTCCTAAAACATTGGTTCAGGTAGGTATTCAAACATTTTGAATACATCATCTCTTATAGAGTCACCATGTCATTCATGATTAAATGTCGAGAGCACATATGTATGCCAGAACATCTTCTTAGATTTCATAAGGATTAATTGGCAATTGTGATCATCATCGACATGTCACTTTCAAAGTACATTCGATGAGAGATCAGGACTATAGAGACATACAAACCCTAGGGTTGAAGTCCTATTGTCTATTATAATTGTCATTCCTCATTATTATGAGGAAACTTGCATATTGCAACCACATACATTATGTGTTCAACTGCAAGTACAATGTCTTGACCATGGATCCAATCCATGATATTTTATTGGTTATTATTGAGTATATTATTGAGTGGGTTTAATGAAGGATTAACTGAAATAAGAAATTTGCATAAATATATATAAATATATATATACACACACATTTTACTTTGATTTAGGAATTTTATATCAAAGTTGTCTTGCCTTGTCAACATAGAAAGTTCATTCCCTTAATCACTTTCAATGTAAGAGATATACTTACCATCATATCTCAACAAGATCTGGGATCTCCTTCCTTATCTTTGTTACATCCCAATAATATGAGAATCTGTAACTCGGATAAAAAGAAGTGGGAATACATTCCGCCTTGCAAGTCTAACTTGCATTCCCAATTCGATCTTTAACACCCGGGCCCACCACCCCTAAGGTGATGCGGACCCGTCATTAATTGAACCAACCGTCAACAAGAATAGAACTCGCTATGCGCAATCCATTAATGCCCCAATAATATGAGGATCCGATATTAGGGTCACTACGCATACGGCCTTATTCTTTTGAGAAGCAAAGAGCCTGATACAAATGCGCTTGCATACAGGAGCTTTCACTTCGGGCATGCATCTTCTATATGCAATCCTTGGCGATGGAAACCCTTCGCCGTTTTACTTGCTCGAGCACACACTAAGTTAGTGCCCAAATCCCATTTTCAGCCCCCTAAGTGTTTGCAAAAATTTTGGACTTCTCACCTGCCTCTAAAACAGACAAGATAAAAAGACCGCATTTTGCGGTCTCTACCGAGTTGAGTAGGTGAATTGAGGGTTTTTATTTATTTTCATTTTTGTTTGTGATTTTTTTGTGTATGTCCTAGATCGCCTCTGCGCATTTGCGTCTTTTCTCTACTCTCTTGACTTGACCATCATGCTCTCCCGATCATTTTCCTTTTGATTTCAAGATGGACCCCTGGAGCGTTTTTATCCTGACTTTGCGAATCCCTCGTCCACTCCAGTCGGTCCACCTCCCTTTTATCAGGAGGACCCTCCTCCTACTTTTTCGGATTTTTGTACATACCCGTCTCAGCCACAGTATCAGACCCTACCCACCTCCACCCCCACTTGTATATCATCCACCTCCACCTTCACATCCACCCGAGTCTGACCTGATGGAGTCACCTCCCTCAATCTCTATGAGCGATATCTTGAATCGGATGACAAAGCGCATTGATTTGATGAATGATGATCTTGCTTTCTTGAGGAAGAATCGGATTAATGCTCCTTTCGTCAGGGATACGGCTTCACTTGTAGGTGATCATGGGAGCTTGCAATCGCCAAAAATACAAAAAATGAGAAAAAATTAAAAACACAAAAAGAGTTCGGGAGACACTCGGTTGATTCATACCGTGAGGAGAGGGTCCATTTGTCAGATCATGGAAAACTATCTACAAGGGTGGCACCTTTTTGATACAAAAAGAAGATAGAAAAGGACAAGAAGAAAAGAAGAAAAGAGATCAGAAGATGAGAGAAGAGATCGGAGGATGTACACATCGCTCCCCCTATACTTAGGGTAAAAGAAACCCTAAGTATATGCAACAACATGAGCGATGACACAGAACGAAGAAAGAACACTCAGCTCGTCCACCCCTCCTATGCGTAGGACAAAGTGCGTCCTAAGCAAGGCAAACACGAGAATGGGTGGACGAGCAATACGGGAGAGACAGAGATGAACAAAGGAGAATGTACAACAGAGGTGGATGTACATATGATCAAGAAGGCTGAAAGCTAACCTTCTTGCGAGACCGCTGAGGGATAGATCTGATATGGTATATGTCGACATCGGGGTCCACAGTGGATGGAAGCCGATCAGGGTCGACACGGTGGAGGCCCTCAGTGGAATCTAATCGAAAAGGGACGAACTGGTCAATGGAAGTAGTCTGGCCGGGTTCGCCCCTGGTGGTCCTATGGTGTGTGGGCGCAGATGTGTGAGTGGAAGAAATGTGGTCAGGTCTGGCCTTGGAAGTCTCGCAGATATCAAAGTGGAATGGGATAAACTCATCATCCTCGGAAGAAGTGTAATCGGAGTCGTCCTGCGAGGTCTCATCTAGGTCAAAATCAAAAGGAACGAAATCATCAGTGGAAGTATACGAACTATGTTCGTCCTCAAGACTCTCACCTGAATCATTGTCTTCAACAAGAGGTCTGAATCTATCAAAATAAATGGCAGCATCATAACCGACCTCAATCATCTTTACTTGTGAATGGCCAGGAACGTACTTATTAGTGGAAGTAGTCAAACAAGGTCCGTCCTGTCTAGTCTTGGTATCTGCCCTCCGCTCAATTGGATCAATCACGTAGATACTTTGGATTTCATCAACACATCGCCACACGCCAGGAGGAGGAACTGCGAGGTCTATGCTTTCCGATTTCCTCCCCTTTCGGGGGATCCTTCAGGTCTCATTAGGGGTCGCTAAGCAAACATCTCTAATAGCATCAGATCGGTCACATGCCTCGGAGTCAGCTAGAATCGGTGAACGTGCATTAGGTGCAGGTCTCTGATCAACTGTGGGTGCGGTGATCGACACTTCGCTCTCGTCAATAGGATGGAAGCGAATCTCTCCTGATCCATAGTCAATAACGACACTCGTAGAGGCGAGGAATGGTCGTCCCAGGATGATTGGAGACGGCTCCCCTGTGGAGGTCTCCATGGGCAACACGTCAAAATCAATATGGTGGCTCGTGCCCTGAATAGAAATGACGGTGTTTTCATGGATACCCTTCGGCACTCACCCCAAGAGAATGTTTTTCCATTTAAGTCTTTTTTAAGGTCAAGTAATATTAACAGTCCGAATTTTATTGATTATCACTTTTTTTATTTTTAGTGAGAAATGCACGCGCCTAACGAGGAATCAATTTTACTTAGCACCTAGGTTGGCAAAATTAGAGGGAGAGTCGGAAAAGCGATGCAAGCAGCAAATCAATGATGAATGCTAAAGCGTAAATACTCACCTGGCCTCCAGCACTCTACATGCAAAGATGCTCAGCAGAATTGAAACATATCTATATGCAAATGCAAAGCCGACGAAATCTCCCTAAGTTTCAGAAATTGCTATTATCGTGAAGAACCACAAGTTGACCTCCAATCCTAAGCCCTAGAGTCCAGTCTAGGCTCACCCCTCCTCCTCTCGACAAATCGAGTTCAGGAGAAGCACTTGGCAGGGTGAGCTCGCGGCACGACGGATCGAAGACGATGAATCAACTGTTTAAAATTTGACTAAGTCCAAACACGGCTATAGGCACAGGCAAATATATTAGGTGTTTGGCCTTAATCTATCGCAAGCAATTCTAGAACTAAGGGCTCAATCACACAAAAGAAATAAAATCAAAACTGAGAAAACAAATAAAAAGAAGCGATGAAAAACACGAAAAAGCCGCGGCGAGCCCCCAAGTGAACAATCACTTGGAAATTAGGCTCGAATGTCCAAGTGTCCGGAGTACCTGTATTATTACAAATTAAGTCTCTCACTCACTTAAATTACAAAAATAAATACTACAAAAAGAAAATGCAACTAAAGTGGAGCACGGTCTTCAAAATTCTCTTCTCATCTCCTCGGTGTTAGGCTGGCTAGAGCCGGCTTCACGTCTTCGCCTCAGCGCCTCGGGTGAAGCACCTCCCTCGGTCCGCGGTACCTCGCACAAAATCAACAAGAGAAGGGGTTAGACAGCTCAACAATATATATCAAATAAAAAGCAAAAATAGAAATGCAAAAATATAGACAAGTATCACAAACACAAAGCAAAAATGATCTAGGCGTTGTTGCTCCCCAGTAACGGCGCCATTTGATTTAGCCAAATTTCCGCGGTCTTAAGTTCCACACAAAGCGGGAACTCAGTCGAAGTGTCGACCACTCAGAAATCTAACTAAAATCAACAATTAACCCACAATCAATAAATCAAACAATGACAAGCAGAAAGTGGAGTTAAAATTTATTTTTAACTCTACATAAAAGATGTATAGATGCAAGTACAAAGAGAGTTCGAACACAGGGAGCAAGGCAGGATAGATCAACAAGTGTGTGTGTGTGTGTGTGTGTGAATGTGATGTAATTGTCTACACTATGCAATGCAGATATTTTTGTGGGTTTTTAATTTTTAATTTTTTAATTTAATTTTTAATTTTGTATTTTGATTTTTTTTAATTTTTTTGAATTTTTATTTTCTTTTTATATTTTATATTTTTTATTTCCTTTTTCAATATTAGAATATATAAAGACTATAAGACAAGGGGTGATAAAATATTTATAAAAATGGGGAAAATAATCAAAAGTTAGGGAATAGAATATTTTTGGTCTTTTTATAATTTTTTACTATTTTTGTGATTTTTGGGGATTTTTCAGAATGTTTTTGGTATTTTTAAAAGCTAAAATAAAGGAAAACAGTGAATTGGAATTCTGGCCGAGATCAAAATGTGAATGAAAAATATCAAACAAACACAAAATTTTTCCACACTAATTTTAAAATAAAGGAAATAAAACAGAGAAGCAAGAGAACTTGCGTTTCTATTTTTTATTTTTCTACTATTTTATAGAATTTTTTGAAGTTTTTAGGTATTTTCTAATTTTAAGGTTTTGGTTTTGAATTTTTTAGTGGTTTTCGGACTGACACTAAAATACAATAAAATAGACAGTAGCTAATTTTTTTGGAATTTTTAAGGTGTTTTAATTTTTTTTGGTATTTTCTAAGCTAGACAATACTGAAATGGTATGTTTTTGATTTTTAATAAATATAAAAATGCAATAAAAGTCAAATGCAAAAATATGGCATGAAGCTACTATGCAACAGGGACCTAAGTTGATTTTTGTGGAATTTTTAGGGTTTTAATGATGCAAGAAATAAATAAGACAAGCACACAAAAATGACTAAGCCTGGCAGGGGCATATCTGTAAATAGGCAAAGTATCCAGGGCATGCGTGCAATTTTCCAACAAAATATTACACTAATTTTGCGAATTAATGGACTAAATAACAATCACAAAACCCACAGGGGTATGCCTGCAAAATGTCCAAGGTCACGCGCGCAAAGCACGTGAACCTGGGAGGGGTATAACTGTAATATGCAAAAGGTCAGAGGGCAGAAAAGCAAAATGTCCACAAAATTAATACTGATATATAAAACTTCTAGACTAAGCGCCACTAACAAAAGCAGCAAGGGCCTTGTCTGCAAAATAGCCACACGCACGTGCTCGCGCACATGCGCCTAGCTGGCAAGGGCTGGAATATGAATGCAAGAAATCGCAGGGGGCTTTTAGCAAATATTACAAATACAAAAACATGGCAGATGAATGTTTCTGGAATAATATTTAACACAAAAATTGCACAGGGGTACGGGACAAAATTGCCCAAGGCAAGGGGTGATCCAACGGTGCGCAACCTCCACTAATACACGTGTCAGCGCCAGGTTGTGCGATACCCCTTCGAACGCCAACGCCCAGGATTAGAAGGTGGTTGATTGATCGGACGACTGGGCGCTGGGGTTCATCTGACGGTGGCTGGAAGACCTGGGCCGCTACAGAGATCGGATGACGGGCAAGCAGGCTGGAGGAACTAGGAAGAACTCGCCCCTTGGCAAGTTTCGATGAGGTGCAACACGCTCCTCTGGCCTCCTCACGCGCTTTCGATCACTAGTACAAGCTCCTGCGGCAACTGCGAAGCACCAGATACCCTCCAAATGCTCCAGGGACCCTTGGATGATCCCAGGAGGTCTCGCGAACGTCGGCGGGCCTGGGCGGTTCTTCCCCGGTCAAATCGGGGCTCATATGCCCCCTTCTCAACCTACAAATGAAACCAACAAAGGTGGCAGATATCTAGCAAGCAGGAAGAGGCTTTTATTGGCGGTGGATGGTGTGGCGGGATGAGGAGAATGGTGGCTCGCCGGAGCACGCTCCGGCGAGGGGGTCTATGGTGACAAATGAATCGCGATTCGAGCTAATAGAATGCTGAGATGAAACCTGGCACTACAAATATCCTACGGCTAAGAAAATACAATGAAAAACAACCTCAACCGACGAATAAAATCGGGAAATAAACCTCACGGCGGCGCAGCCGCCGGAGATGGTGGAGACGCGCTACCGGCCACCCTCCGCACCTCAACAGATAGTCGGGTCTATCCTCTGTCACCGGAGACTCACGGCGGGCCTCTGGAGGTCTGGGCTTTTGACAATAGCGGTTCAAAGGTCAATGGGAAGATGGTGGTTCGGTTTTGAAAGGTGGTGGAGTGGGCGAGAAGATCGAGCTATCTGGAGCGCTGCAGTGATGCAATCCCCGATGTGAGCCTAGGGCGTGTAAGCTGGATTATAGGGGAGAAAAAGTCCTTTAGGATGCGTCATGAAAAGATGTAATGAGTAGCCTCAAAAAAAGGGTGAAAAGGAGTCAAAACTCACTTCTGACAAAACCACAGGAGGATGGTCAGACTGTTGACCTCGGTCAACAGTCCAAGCCCCCTCGTTGGTCCACGTAGACCAACCAGGAAAATCCTGAAGAAAAAGGTTTCGAAAATTTTTTAAAAATAGAAAATGAATGAATTAATATTTAATTATTAAATGAAAAATGTTTATTATTTTATAAGGTATTTTATTATGAATTTTATTATTTTTATGAGGTATATTTTTACAAGTTCCCTTTTATACCCTTTTTAGGTACTTATACCTATATATTTAATTAATTTATTTTTATTTTGGTGTTTTTAATTTATTTATTTTTGTTTATTATTTTATAAAATTATAGAATACTTTTACACACTTGAATATGTTTTTATTTTATTTTTCTGTTGTGTTTTGTATATTTAATAAAATGTAAGTACAATTTATACAGGTGTAAGTATAGGTATTATACCTTTGTGTAATATATACAAGTATTTTATTTTGTATTTCTTTTATGTTTTTATTCTGATTTTAATACACATACTTATTATAAGTAATATTTACAAAATTATAAAAATATAAAAATACAAGAATAATGAATAAATAATAAATTGAATATTTTAATCTGTACAATTATACAATGTGGGTCCAAAACTCAACTTTCAAACCGTAGCTCCGCCAAATGTGAAACCACCACCATTAAATAGCATATTTTATTTTATATACAATTAAAGTGAGTTTGCTGCAATTGGAGTTTTCATTTGTGAGATACGGGTATGGGAAGTTGGGATTCTGGATTTTTATTCAGACCATAACTTTTTATCTGTACATTATTTTTCAGTGAAATTAATTTTGTATTTTTCTATATAAAATTATCTACAACTTTCAAGTACAAGGTTTCTTTATCTGATGTATAAAAGTGGAATCAAAAATAGGTCCCAAAATGAATAAAGAATGAATGAAATATGTATTGTATTTGGCCCTTATCTCCCCCTACTTTATTCCTTGTCGACCTACTCATCAAGATGCCTAGGTCTCGGGGTTTCGGGTCATAAAATATTTACAATATTTTATTCTTTTTTCTTTTCTTTTATTTATTCTATAATTTTGGCTTTAATTACAGTATTTTATACACTAATTACATGCACATGCATGAATGCTAAGATGATGGTTTTAATGCTATTTACACGCATTTACTAGGATTTTTGAGGCCAACATGATAGAATAAAGATGATGAAATGTGGATTCGTCAATCATCAACATGGATTACGAGAAGCACGTGTTTCATCAACACGCTCGCAAGTGTCTCCTCCGTCGGATCGGACTTGAGACAGGAGGTCTCTTCGTTTAGAGACTCGATCGCAACCACGCTTCAAGAGGTAATCCTATTACTTGTTTGTGGTTTAGACGAAACGATCCGAGAAGTGTTCTTGGATCATGTGGTTTCGTCACATGAAAAATTTTTAATTTCCACTGAATCAAGAAACTAGTGCGACAAGTTGCTCCCGATTGCATACGATGCGATTCTCACGCTTTCGTGATGCGCTTACGGATCTCCCTATATCCTTCAAGTGGTATCAGAGCCTTAGATCGGAGGTTTCGGATACGATCCATAAACCTAGGACGACTTGGGTTCGTTAGGATTTACGAATTATTTTATCGCATTTCATTTTCGCATCTCTGTTTAGTGATTATTTTTCGGCCCTGTTTAAATTATTTACATACGAAAATAATAATTGTATTTTATTCCCCATTAAATAAGGAAACTATAGGATCTGAGTTAACGTAATTTGGATTCCGTTTGCTCGAGATATGATCGTTTTAATGAACATGTATTCACTGTTGCGGGAACTGCAAATCTTAACATGATTAATGAGTTAATTACTGTCGGGAGACCATGGATGTCACTTATGTGATCCTCCACCTCATATTCAAATTTTAATTAATTATCATGAATCGTATTCATATAATTAATTCTTCCAAGAAAAATACGCATCTATTCATTATAGAGTGTTCTAATTGGATATGATTAATTCAATCTCATTAAATCAATTATCAATCCAATTCAATCAATAAACTTGATTGGATTTACTTGAATATATACATATATGGTATTATCTCAAAGTACGTATTATTTCAAATTTTAATAATTAGATAATACATCATGATCTCTCAGGCATTATCCGTTCCCTACCCGCTGTCATGGCCAGTGATGAATACCCATTCATCACTCTTTATTCTTATATTTTAGCTACAAAAACCTTTGCAAATGCATGTAGATATGTGTAAATACAAATAATTACCAAAAGCATGCATTGTGTAAAAAACTTATAATTAGCATGTTTTTGTGCAAAAATAAAAGAATAAAGTTTAAAAAGAAAAAGAGGGAAATATTTAGAATAAATATTGAGCAACCTAACCCGAGGGAGGGCTCAGCATGGGCCTGACCGCATAAAAGCCAAAGTAGAGGGAGATAGGGGCTCATGTGTAAATAGTTGTGTAAATAAATAAAAATATATTTTCCTCACCAAAAAGATGATTGTAAATACTTGTATATGTTTATGAATATAAAAACAAAATAAAAAGCTGAAAATTAAAAAGAGTCAAAAATATCCCTTTCATCATGTACATACACCACATCTAGGTATTTATTTAATTATGTAAATTATTTTCCAAACTTTTTGTAAATATTCTAGGTTATATATTGTAAATAAATAAAATAAAAAAAATTAAAATCAAAACAAAATAAAAACAGAAAAATTAAAAATACAAAAAGACATTGTACATATACCATGTATATATATATATATATATGTATTTATTTTACCTATGAATATAAATAATAAAAATGAAATAAAAAACACCCTTTTACTCCTTATTTTATACTATAAATAAATAAAATAGAAAACAAGGATACAATTGCATAAAAATAATATATAAAAATCAAAAATCAAAACCCTATATATATTGTATATACCTATATATAGTACATACTATGTACATACCTTATTTTTATTTCCAAAAATTAATTAAAAATCACAAAAAATAGAAAAAAAATAAAATAAAAATATTTTATGTTTTAAGTTTTTGTTAATTCGATCATTTTCTAACTCAAATAAATAAATCAAAATTAATAAGCTTGGCGGGCTCTGATTGGTCCACGGGGGATTGTTGACCCCCGGTCAACTCTCCCCCCAGGACCACCAGAGCTGGGTCTGTCCTGCCCGACCCGTTTCTCCAATTTCTACCCGTCAGACCCGACCGCCATTAACCCAAACCCCGGGCCCCGATTACTCCCCGATCATCCAGGACCCTCGCCCAGGGTGGGTTTGGTGGATCCGAGCCATGTGCACCTCGCCCGACTTCCTTCTTCCCGGATCCCCCGCCATACTTATAGTCGTCACCGGCGACCTAATTCTTCCATCTTTGATCTTCCCCTCGGAGCATGTGACCTCCTCCAGCGTCCCTGAGTGACAGCCGTGGCCCTTGGAGTTGCAGCGAGGCCCGGGAAGCCGGGAGTCACTGATCCGGTGGTAAACGCCGCCGTGCGCCACCGTGAGCGCGCTCAGCCTCGGGGACTCGACGGCCCCTTGCAAGCAATGACCGGGAGCTTCATCAGCTCCAGCCCAGTCGAATGCGCCCATCAGGTAGCTTCCGTAGTCTCTAGTTTAGCGTAGAATAGGCTTTTTCGATTCCCAGTAGCTTAGCTCTGCCGCCTTCACCTGTCGTCTCCGTCCACTCACTTGACCATCCGACTCTGCCACCACCTTCGCCTGACCCCTCTCCACCTTCTCCGACCCTTCACTCCCCCTGGCTCGCCCCGGGGCAGGGTATCGTCTCTCCCCCCTCCGCCGCTCGCCGGAGAACCTCCATAGCGCCTCACCTTCCACCTTCCGCCCGCTCTGACGGGTCGAGGCAGTTTGCCCTCGACCCAGCTTCTTTCCTGTGCAGGTATCCAGGCCTATCGACCTCATCTGGAGGTCGGAACTTCTGGGCACAGCAGCTCCAGTTCTTTCACGTCGTCGGAGCTCTCTGGAGCTCCTCACCTCCATCGGAGCAGAGCACCGGGTGCGGGGCTTCACGGCGAAGCTTTCCCGCACCTCAGGAGCATCAGACGAGGACCACCGTGTGCACAGAGGGCCGGCGAAAGTCGCCGGCGACCAGTTCTTCCAGGATCCTCGCTGACCGTTAGATCGTCCTCATCGCCCCAGTTATCATCTGAGCCATCCATCCTAGGCGAGGTGTCACCGTCTGATCGTCCCGAGGGTCGATCTTGACCATCCGCGCGGAGAGAGAGGCACCAGCTAGCCTCATCCGTCAGATTCGCCACGTGCCCTCCTCCCCTCCGTCTGATACACGAGGGTTTCGACTCCAGAGAACCAGAGCCGTCCGATCGCCACGTGGAGCGCCCTCAGACGTCGATCAGCCCAACGTTCGCAAGGTCAAAGGCGCCGTCGTCCTCAGTCGTCAGATCCGCCACGCGTCACGCATCCGGCCGTCGACGTTAATAAAAGGGGTAATTTGCTCTTAGGCCCCCTTTCTTTTATGCATTTCATTTTAGTCCTGTAATTATTTAAGTCAGTTGTTTAGTTTTAGGGTAATTTACATAGTGGACCCTGAGCTTTAGTTTATTTGCATTTATACCCCTGCCAGTTGTGGACACGTGCTTCGACACGTGAGTTGTTTGGGTTATTTGCAGTAGATACCCTTGTAGTTATGGATATTATTAAATGAATGAAAGTTTTTAGATAATTGCATTTATACCCCTGTGCGTGGTTTATTTGAGCATGTGCGATTTATTTTGGGTAAATTGCAGGTAAGCCACCTGGACTTTTGGTACATATTACCAATAAGTCCTCGGGACTTATTTTTCTTACATATAGGTCCCTGAGTGCCCCAGGCATGCGCGTGGCACGTGGTTTGCTGGGTTAATTGCACCAGGACCCCTAGAACTTTGGGTATTTGCATTTCAGTCCCTGTGCATAGTACCCTACCTTTATTTTTGAATAAAATATCAAATCACATCCAAATCCAATGAGAATTTGACACATGGCTCCTGCCATGGTGTAGGATTTTCAGGATTTTTGAGGACATTTCTGATTTTGTTTGCTATTTTTAAAAATTCAAAAACCTATATTTTCGTCACTATCTAGTTTGAAAAATCACAAAAAATATAAAAACTCCCCTAAAAATTCTATAACAATTGTCTACTGTTTACTTTAGTTTATTTGATTTTCTAGCCAATTTTGGCTATTTTTCATTGCTTAAAAACACTAAAAACTTAAAAACACTAAAAAACCCATAAAAATTCTAGTAAATAAATTAAAAATCCAAAAATAATAAAATTGGTATCTGAATTTTCCTTATTTTATCTACTTCATAGGAAAATTACCTCCAGGCCATTTTGAGGCCCTTAGATATTTTATCTAGGGACTTTTGACTTGGCTGGACAGTACCACTATTTTTAGCTACTGTTTGATTTTTAGAAAATAAAATAAACATCAGAAAATTATCAAAAATTCACCAAAAACACTAAAAAATATAAAACACATAAAAAATATTTTTGTTTTGATTTTTGGTTGATTTTTGGTGCTTGAAATAATTTGTCGAATTGTGTTCTTCCTTGCTTTTCTTATTTTCTTTATATATTAAAAATCCAAAAAAATATAAAAATAATTAAAAACCACTAAAAATATTTTGTTCTTTTATTTTCTTTATTTTTACTACTTCGTAGGCCTCTCGGCCAATCCGTGCTCCTTGAGTTCGACCCTGGGTGCTATACCAGGTTAATCACATAGCAGGACCGCTATTCGTGCTTGATTGATTTTTGATTTATTTAGTGGTTCGATTTTTCTTGATCGACACATCTGAGAGATTGAGGTCGCGACGACCGATTTAGATACACTTGATTGCCTTAGTCGCTCGGGCCTTCGTGTCATCAGAATGGCGCCGTTGCCGGGGAGCACGGCTTAGTAGTTTTTATTTTCTTTTAGTTTTTTATTTTCACGGCTTTTCGCGGCTCTTTCAGAGCTCGCGGCTTTTCGCGGTTTTTGTCTATATTTTATTTTTGTTTTATTTTGTTTTATTTTCATTTTCTTTTATTTTTGTTTTGTTTTATTTTGAGTGTTTATTTTATTTCATATTTTTGCATATGTACCCTTATTTTTCATTTCCCTTTATTTTTCTTTTATTATTATTTGATTATCTGGTTCTGACCACTCTGCTATTTCTTGCGAGGGCCCGAGGACCGAGGCGGCTGCTCTCGAGAAGCCGACGTAACCGCGGGATTCGGAGGCGGCTCCTTTCTTTGCGGAGCCGCAGGAGAGAGTGAGAGAGAGTTGAGTGGGTGAGGATTAGAATAGGTTTTTATTTTTGATTATTCTTGTAATAATACAGGACGCTCTCAGAGACACTTGTGGACTCTTGTGACTTAGCGGGTCTGTTTCGTCGAGCACCGGTGTGCTCGGGCGACCCTTAGGATTTTCGCGGTTTTTCGCGGTTTTGGTTTTATTTTATTTTCTTTCTGCCTTTTCCGGTGTTTACGCGGTTTTTGCTCGAGCCCCTAGACTTAGGAATTTCTATTGCTTATGCCGTAATTAGTAGGGTCCCAACACTTAACTGATTATCTGTTCCTATAGAACGTAATTGGACTCACTAATAACCAATTAATAAAAATAACCGACTCATTTTCCTTCGTAGCCTACGTGCCGCAGCCCGTCCTGTAAAGCGCTTTCTCCTACCCCCGATTTGTCAGACAGAGGAGGGACGGGCCAAGACCGGACTCTTTGGCTTGGAGGTCGGTGGCCGGTTAGACGGTTCTGCGATAGAAATTGCTCGTCTAGGACTCGGCTTTTCCCGTTGCATCATTTAGGTAGTTTATTTTCTGCCTTTTCATTTATGCGCGGATCATATTGCATGTAGAGTGCTGGAGTCAGGTACGCCTTCTTTACTTTGCATGCATCATTGATTTATCGTGCATCGGCTTTTTCGTCTTCTCCCCCCTATTTTGGATTAAATAATCAGGAGAACCGAAAAATTCGTTAGGCGTTTCTTTTTATTGAAAAATATCTAAAATAAAAAACAATAAAATCGGGACTGCTAATCAGACTTGACCTAAAAGACACCTCACTAAAAATCTGTCTTGGGGAGAGTAAACCCTTCCTTGTCTGGTTTGGATGAGCGAGAGAGTGATCCGCACATTAGGATAGAGCCTTCGATCTTTTCTTGACTGATTACCGGCTTTCAGTACGGGACAGTCGGTTGAGAAAGATCTGGATACCTATTGACCTCACGTAATCGCTCTGATAGACTGGATGATCACCTAAAATAAAATTGACAAGATAATTGATCGATCCCTTCGGTCTTCAGCTCTGTGTGTGTAGGTGAATTGGGGGTTTGCTTGTTCATCTTGTTTGATTGCCAGATCCCTTCGATCCTTTCTCATCTCCCTCCCTCACCTCCCTTCATTTCTCTTTTCTTCTTCTTCTTTATCCATGGATGATGGATTCCCCTCACTACGAGCCGACTCTTATGGCTTCTTCTCCGTCTTCTGACCATTACTCCAGTCCACCTTATAGGGAGGTCGGATCTCCGACCAACCTCCCGCTCCCTCCCTCCCTTTCATCTCATCACTCTGGGCTTACTGTGCTAGACGTCTGAGGATACCAGCTAGAGCAGATGCGAGACCCGGACGATGTTGTTGCTGAGTTGAGAGCGCACTTCGTTGGGGACCAGAAAGAGCAGTGGAGATCAGCAGACATATCCTATTCCAGAAGGATGGAGGAGCAGATAGCACATGGAGCTCATTCAGCTTCTACACTAGGTCCATTCGTCTTGGATTTGGATTACATTCAGCGACTGCCGACATTTTCAGGAGAGGCACACGAGGAGCCTTATCTTCACATGTTCGCTTTCGAGAAGTTTTATAGAGCACAGAGATATTCAGACGTCACTGCAGAGGAGCTGATGAGCATGACCTTCCCATTCACGCTTCACGACAGAGCCATGAGATGGCACCGCCGATTGGGAAGGACATTCGAGACGTGGGGAGAGCTACGCCGAGAGTTTCTACAGAGATACTTTCCTCCACATAGAGCAGAGTTTATGCGGTCTTTGATCATGGACTTTTCAGTTGACCCCCAGGAGCCATTGCACGAGGCATGGCCGAGGTTTCTTGACCTCTTGAGGAGATTCCCTGAGCACGGACTTCCACTCACAGACTTGATAGAGATCTCCATGCGGGGGATGACCGCAGAGCAGATAGCACTGGTGATTACCACATGTGGTGGTTCACACCGCAGTTCCGACATTCACCTACTGGATACCATCTCGAGGCTACTTTCACTGAATCTTTCTACACGAGATGCTTTGGTCGGGACAACACATGCGGATGATGCGGTACCAGTGCGGTGTGTCACTTTACATGATGAGACAGTTTCTACACACCAGCCCGAGGACTTGGAGCTGACAGCACCACGGACAGAGGAGATGACTTCCATAGCAGAGGTTCGGACCCAGAGTCTACTTGAGATTCCGTTGGTTTTCCAGCCGGAATTCGAGGTAGCCCCAGAGTTTCCAGTCGACGAGTCTTGGATATCAGATCTGCTGATACACAAGGAGCCGGAGGAGCCCCAGCTTTTGCAGTCATTGACTCAGCTACTTCAGTTTCCAGTCCCAGAGGAGTCACTTTCCTTCCTGCAGAGACACTTCTTGGATGCAGACAGTCACCAGGACTCAGCCCAGCAGCCACAGCTTGAGGAGGGACACCACTTTGAGAGTACAGACATAGAGAGTCCCGTCTTTGAGCCTTTTGTCCTCTACTCTGACGAGATAGATACATTTCCTGAGGACCAGCTGACAGACAGCATAGCCGCAGAGCGAGGATCAGCCGCAGACACTTTGCCAGCTTCCGCGGTGTTGACCAGTACCTTCTCCTGCTTCCAGATTGCCAAGAGCAACACTTCTGATGATGATGCAGCCTGGTGCACCGAGTGGATACTTGATACCAGTGCAGATTCCCATCCAGATCCTGGTCCTCCTCTACTCACTTCTGATCTTGCATCTCTCCCCGAGGGTTATCTGCGGGAGGATGCCGCACTCGATGAGTACTTGGTTTCACCTGCTGAGAGTGTTTCCGATCTGGCGGAACACGGAACCGAGTCTTTAGATCATTCTGATTCTGAGTCTTCTCACCTCGACGACCCTCGCGAGGATGAGCCTATTTTGGAGATATTCGATGATTTCCCTGATATGATTCTATTCTATTCATCGGATATCAGTCCATTTCTAGAGTCTCCTGACCCTGATTATCCACACCTATTTGAGACACTGATTGATGTGGAGGATTCTATTTCTGATCCATCCTTCTCCACGTTTGATTTCTTCGGCTCTACACTTCCACTCCAGTCTGATCCAGAGCCGATGATCTCTTTTGTGCTACCGGATCCCAATCACTTAGTCTCAAATCAGTGGCCGGTAGTAGACACCCACCTGATTGCATACCTGGGTGTCGTACTTTACATTGTTGAGTTCGTCGTTGTTCTCACACCGAGACTGCGGCGACAGTACGGCATTCGACTTACCGATGTCGTCCTGAACCTTGATACTGCGTTGTCCTAGCCTTTGCGCCCGGCTAGGGGCGTAAAATCTAACGCTTGTTGAGAGGCACCTCAACATTGTACTCTTTTGTATATACGTGTTTCGTCTTATTTTGATCCTTCTTTCTTCCGTTCTTGTTTTCACCCCAGGTCTCGCTTAGGATTATCTTTGCTATACTTAGGATATTGCTCATCCTAAGTATAGGGGGGTGAAAACACCGGGTTGTTCTTCGTTCTGTTCCATCACTTCTGTTGTTGCCTATACTTAAGGTTCTTCACCTTAAGTATAGGGGGAGTGATGACCCTCCATCTTGTAGATATTCGTGGTTTTCTTCGTGTCTTGCTACCCCCATTTTGTTGCCTATACTTAGGGATATTTCACCCTAAGTATAGGGGGGTAGACCCTGTACATTCTCCACTCAAGTTTTTCCTTAGTACACAGCATGCTATACTTAGGATTAATTGATCCTAAGTATAGGGGGAAGACCCGAGACCCTCTTGACTTTTCTATTTCATTCTTCCTTTTTGTATAGCCGTTCTTTTCACTTCCCTATACCTAGCACGAGTTATGTCTTCTTCATCGCTCTTGACTCTGAGGACATCGTTCGAGCTAATATGGGGGGGTGTATATATTTCATATATACTTTAGCCATAACTCGTACTTTGTGTGAGTGTGTTAATAAATAAAATGGCTAAAAACCACAAAAATTAAAAATTTTTCATGTACATAAACTTCTTTTATTTGCACATACATAGCTAGTGTACAAATTATTTTTTGTAAAAATGATTTCAAAAATCTTTTGTGTAAAGCTTGTGTAAATATTTTTGTATCAAAATTATGTATATAGTACAAAATTTTTCCAAAATGTTTTGAAAATCAAAAAGTTTGCAAAATCTTGTGTAAATGTGTGTAAATATCTTTTTGCAAAACTTGCACTTCATGCATCATCCATTTCATGATTTCAAAACATTTTTCAAAAATTTTGCATGATTGTAAACTTTGTGTAAATAAGCATCTTTTTGCACATATGTATATAGTTTTTCTTGGATGATAGTTGACATTTAAACTAGCCTGGAATCAAATTGAGAAATGGAGCTTGATTAAGATCTTAATCCACCTAACTTCTCAGAGGAACCTTATAGGACTTAGGTTTAAGGCTTTTCAGGTCCATGGTGACTTAATTCTTTGAGTCCACTAGGCTATGATCACATGTCATCTCAATGAGCCTAAGTAGAGCACTTAACAACAACACATGCTCATATAGATTATGGCTTTACTTGGACACCAGCACTATGCACCGAGCTCTCTACGGATGAGGTGGTGACGAGGCAGTCTTCCTTGACTTGGGGTAGCATATGAGGGTAATACTTCTAGGCGGAACCTCTCTTCTTCTTATAGTGAAGGAAGTGCATCTCAACTTGGTCTGGTTGCCATGAGGTCTAACGACGGGAGTTGTGGGTTGCAATAAAGCTTCAAAAGAGGGATAGTCTACTGGCTCAAGAGGAAAAACTCCTTGTTTATATGCTGCACATGTATATGTTGTACAGATGCACTTGAAAAAAAAAAAGAAAAGAAAAGAACTCCAAAAAAGTGGTGGGTCTGATAGAAAATGATAATCCCACCGGAGTATGTATATAGAGTGCAATAAGCAAAGCTTGGTTTCATGATCCACCTGTTGTAGCTTGCAGCAAGGAGACTTGGCTACACTGGTCAAGCTCCCAAGGGTACTTGGCTACACTGGCCTTGACCCATTCTCTTCTTCCCCCTCTTCTTGAGCCGGTTGAACTTGAACTTAGAAGGGAATACCCCGCTCCTCGAGGAAAGAGTGGCCAGATTGAGGTCATAGAGTTACCTTGTTGGGGAGGGTTGTCAAGTTGCCATTTCTGAGGTGGAGAGCTTAGACTTCACATTCACAGGACAAGAAAAGATTCATGGTCTTCAGGGTTTGTGATTGATGACTTGTTCTGATCTGGAGCATTGAGGAGTCTTGGTTATAGATTAGTGGAACTTGGAGGCTGTTGAGTTTTAAGCTTAAGTCTAAATAAGGTTCTGACACATTAATAATCCAAAGATCTGATCGAGCTCCATACCCCAATTTAATGAAGGCAAGTTTAATAATCAACCTTGATCCACGTATATCCTCTTTTTCTTTTTCTTTCTTTTTCTCTTCTTTTTCAAATAAGTGTTTGCTAAGGGACTAGCAAAGTTAAGTATAGGGGGGTGATGAATACCCATTCATCACTCTTTATTCTTATATTTTAGCTACAAAAACCTTTGCAAATGCATGTAGATATGTGTAAATACAAATAATTACCAAAAGCATGCATTGTGTAAAAAACTTATAATTAGCATGTTTTTGTGCAAAAATAAAAGAATAAAGTTTAAAAAGAAAAAGAAGGAAATATTTAGAATAAATATTGAGCAACCTAACCCAAGGGAGGGCTCAGCATGGGCCTGACCGCATAAAAGCCAAAGTAGAGGGAGATAGGGGCTCATGTGTAAATAGTTGTGTAAATAAATAAAAATATATTTTCCTCACCAAAAAGATGATTGTAAATACTTGTATATATTTATGAATATAAAAACAAAATAAAAAGCTAAAAATTAAAAAGAATCAAAAATATCCCTTTCATCATGTACATACACCACATCTAGGTATTTATTTAATTATGTAAATTATTTTCCAAACTTTTTGTAAATATTCTAGGTTATATATTGTAAATAAATAAAATAAAAACAATTAAAATCAAAACAAAATAAAAACAGAAAAAATAAAAATACAAAAAGACATTGTACATATACCATGTATATATATATGTATTTATTTAGGTATGAATATAAATAATAAAAATGAAATAAAAAACACCCTTTTACTCCTTATTTTATACTATAAATAAATAAAATAGAAAACAAGGATACAATTGCATAAAAATAATATATAAAAATCAAAAATCAAAACCCTATATATATTGTATATACCTATATATAGTACATACTATGTACATACCTTATTTTTATTTCCAAAAATTAATTAAAAATCACAAAAAATAGAAAAAAAATAAAATAAAAATATTTTATGTTTTAAGTTTTTGCTAATTCGATCATTTTCTAACTCAAATAAATAAATCAAAATTAATAAGCTTGGCGGGCTCTGATTGGTCCACGGGGGATTGTTGACCCCCGGTCAACTCTCCCCCCAGGACCACCAGAGCCGGGTCTGTCCTGCCCGACCCGTTTCTCCAATTTCTACCCGTCAGACCCGACCGCCATTAACCCAAACCCCGGGCCCCGATTACTCCCCGATCATCCAGGACCCTCGCCCAGGGTGGGTTTGGTGGATCTGAGCCATGTGCACCTCGCCCGACTTCCTTCTTCCCGGATCCCCCGCCATACTTATAGTCGTCACCGGCGACCTAATTCTTCCATCTTTGATCTTCCCCTCGGAGCCTGTGACCTCCTCCAGCGTCCCTGAGTGACAGCCGTGGCCCTTGGAGTTGCAGCGAGGCCCGGGAATCCGGGAGTCACTGATCCGATGGTAAACGCCGCCGTACGCCGCCGTGAGCGCGCTCAGCCTCGGGGACTCGACGGCCCCTTGCAGGCAATGACCGGGAGCTTCATCAGCTCCAGCCCAATCGAATGCGCCCATCAGGTTGGCTTCCGTAGTCTCTAGTTTAGCGTAGAATAGGCTTTTTTGATTCCCAGTAGCTTAGCTCCGCCGCCTTCACCTGTCGTCTCCGTCCACTCACTTGACCATCCAACTCCGCCACCACCTTCGCCTGACCCCTCTCCACCTTCTCCGACCCTTCACTCCCCCTGGCTCGCCCCGGGGCAGGGTATCGGCTCTCCCCCCTCCGCCGCTCGCCGGAGAGCCTCCATAGCACCTCACCTTCCACCTTCCGCCCGCTCTGACGGGTCGAGGTAGTTTGCCCTCGACCCAGCTTCTTTCCTGTGCAGGTATCCAGGCCTATCGACCTCATCTGGAGGTCGGAACTTCTGGGCACAGCAGCTCCAGTTCTTTCACGTCGTCGGAGCTCTCTGGAGCTCCTCACCTCCATCGGAGCAGAGCACCGGGTGCGGGGCTTCACGGCGAAGCTTTCCCGCACCTCAGGAGCATCAGACGAGGACCACCGCGCGCACAGAGGGCCAGCGAAAGTCGCCGGCGACCCGTTCTTCCAGGATCCTCGCTGACCATTAGATCGTCCTCATCGCCCCAGTTATCATCTGAGCCATCCATCCTAGGCGAGGTGTCACCGTCCAATCGTCCCGAGGGTCGATCTTGACCATCCGCGCGGAGAGAGAGGCACCAGCTAGCCTCATCCGTCAGATTCGCCACGTGCCCTCCTCCCCTCCGTCTGATACACGAGGGTTTCGACTCCAGAGAACCAGAGCCGTCCGATCGCCACGTGGAGCGCCCTCAGACGTCGATCAGCCCAACGTTCGCAAGGTCAAAGGCGCCGTCGTCCTCAGTCGTCAGATCCGCCACGCGTCACGCATCCGGCCGTCGACGTTAATAAAAGGGGTAATTTGCTCTTAGGCCCCCTTTCTTTTATGCATTTCGTTTTAGTCCTGTAATTATTTAAGTCAGTTGTTTAGTTTTAGGGTAATTTACATAGTGGACCCTGAGCTTTAGTTTATTTGCATTTATACCCCTGCCAGTTGTGGATACGTGCTTCGATACGTGAGTTGTTTGGGTTATTTGCAGTAGATACCCTTGTAGTTCTGGATGTTATTAAATGAATGAAAGTTTTTAGATAATTGCATTTATACCCCTGTGCGTGGTTTATTTGAGCATGTGCGATTTATTTTGGGTAAATTGCAGGTAAGCCCCCTGGACTTTTGGTACCTGTTACCAATAAGTCCTCGGGACTTATTTTTCTTACATATAGGTCCCTGAGTGCCCCAGGCACGTGCGTGGTGCGTGGTTTGCTGGGTTAATTGCACCAGGACCCCCAGAACTTTGGGTATTTGCATTTCAGTCCCTGTGCATAGTACCCTACCTTTATTTTTGAATAAAATATCAAATCACATCCAAATCCAATGAGAATTTGACACATGGCTCCTGCCATGGTGTAGGATTTTCACGGATTTTTGAGGACATTTCTGATTTTGTTTGCTATTTTTAAAAATTCAAAAACCTATATTTTCGTCACTATCTAGTTTGAAAAATCACAAAAAAATATAAAAACTCCCCTAAAAATTCTATAAAAATTGTCTACTGTTTACTTTATTTGTTTGATTTTCTAGCCAATTTTGGCTATTTTTCATTGCTTAAAAACACTAAAAACTTAAAAACACTAAAAAACCATAAAAATTCTAGTAAATAAATTAAAAATCCAAAAATAATAAAATTGGTATTTGAATTTTCCTTGTTTTATCTACTTCATAGGAAAATTACCTCCAGGCCATTTTGAGGCCCTTAGATATTTTATCTAGGGACTTTTGGCTTGGCTAGACAGTACCACTGTTTTTAGCTACTGTTTGATTTTTAGAAAATAAAATAAACATCAGAAAATTATCAAAAATTCACCAAAAACACTAAAAAAGATAAAACACATAAAAAATATTTTTGTTTTGATTTTTGGTTGATTTTTGGTGCTTGAAATAATTTACCGAATTGTGTTCTTCCTTGCTTTTCTTATTTTCTTTATATATTAAAAATCCAAAAAAATATAAAAATAATTAAAAACCACTAAAAATATTTTGTTCTTTTATTTTCTTTATTTTTACTACTCCGTAGGCCTCTCGGCCAATCCGTGCTCCTTGAGTTCGACCCTGGGTGCTATACCAGGTTAATCACATAGCAGGACCGCTATTCGTGCTTGATTGATTTTTGATTTATTTAGTGGTTCGATTTTTCTTGATCGACACATCTGAGCGATTGAGGTCGCGACGACCGATTTAGATACACCTGATTGCCTTAGTCGCTCAGGCCTTCGTGTCATCAGAATGGCGCCGTTGTCGGGGAGCACGGCTTAGTAGTTTTTATTTTCTTTTAGTTTTTTATTTTCGCGGCTTTTCGCGGCTCTTTTAGAGCTCGCGGCTTTTCGCGGTTTTTGTCTATATTTTATTTTTGTTTTATTTTGTTTTATTTTCATTTTCTTTTATTTTTGTTTTGTTTTATTTTGAGTGTTTATTTTATTTCACATTTTTGCACATATACCTTTATTTTTCATTTCCCTTTATTTTTCTTTTATTATTATTTGATTATCTGGTTCTGACCACTCTGCTATTTCTTGTGAGGGCCCGAGGACCGAGGCGGCTGCTCTCGAGAAGCCGACGCAACCGCGAGATTCGGAGGCGGCTCCTTTCTTTGCGGAGCCGCAGGAGAGAGTGAGAGAGAGTTGAGTGGGTGAGGATTAGAATAGGTTTTTATTTTTTATTATTCTTGTAATAATACAGGACGCTCTCAGAGACACTTGTGGACTCTTGTGACTTAGCGGGTCTGTTTCTCCAAGCACCGGTGTGCTCGGGGGACCCTTAGGATTTTCGCGGTTTTTCGCGGTTTTGGTTTTATTTTATTTTCTTTCTGCCTTTTCCGGTGTTTACGCGGTTTTTGCTCGAGCCCCTACACTTAGGAATTTCTATTGCTTGTGCCGTAATTAGTAGGGTCCCAACACTTAACTGATTATCTGTTCCTATAGAACGTAATTGGACTCACTAATAACCAATTAATAAAAATAACCGACTCATTTTCCTTCGTAGCCTACGTGCCGCAGCCCGTCCTATAAAGCGCTTTCTCTTACCCCCGATTTGTCGGACAGAGGAGGGACGGGCCAAGACCGGACTCTTTGGCTTGGAGGTCGGTGACCGGTTAGACGGTTCTGCGATAGAAATTGCTCGTCTAGGACTCGGCTTTTCCCGTTGCATCATTTAGGTAGTTTATTTTCTGCCTTTTCATTTATGCGCGGATCATATTGCATGTAGAGTGCTGGAGTCAGGTACGCCTTCTTTACTTTGCATGCATCATTGATTTATCGTGCATCGGCTTTTTCGTCTTCTCCCCCCTATTTTGGATTAAATAATCAGGAGAACCGAAAAATTCGTTAGGCGTTTCTTTTTATTGAAAAATATCTAAAATAAAAAACAATAAAATCGGGACTGCTAATCAGACTTGACCTAAAAGACACCTCACTAAAAATCTGTCTTGGGGAGAGTAACCCCCTCCTTGTCTGGTTTGGATGAGCGAGAGAGTGATCCGCACATTAGGATAGAGCCTTCGATCTTTTCTTGACTGATTACCGGCTTTCAGTACGGGACAGTCGGTTGAGAAAGATCCGGATACCTATTGACCTCACGTAATCGCTCTGATAGACTGGATGATCACCTAAAATAAAATTGACAAGATAATTGACCGATCCCTTCGGTCTTCAGCTCTGTGTGTGTAGGTGAATTGGGGGTTTGCTTGTTCATCTTGTTTGATTGCCAGATCCCTTCGATCCTTTCTCATCTCCCTCCCTCACCTCCCTTCATTTCTCTTTTCTTCTTCTTCTTTATCCCTGGATGATGGATTCCCCTCACTACGAGCCGACTCTTACGGCTTCTTCTCCGTCTTCTGACCATTACTCCAGTCCACCTTCTAGGGAGGTCGGATCTCCGACCAATCTCCCGCTCCCTCCCTCCCTTTCATCTCATCACTCTGGGCATGCTGTGCTAGACGTCCAAGGATACCAGCTAGAGCAGATGCGAGACCCGGACGATGTTGTTGCTGAGTTGAGAGCGCACTCCGTTGGGGACCAGAAAGAGCAGTGGAGATCAGCAGACATATCCTATTCCAGAAGGATGGAGGAGCAGATAGCACATGGAGCTCATTCAGCTTCTACACTAGGTCCATTCGTCTTGGATTTGTATTACATTCAGCGACTGCCGACATTTTCAGGAGAGGCACACGAGGAGCCTTATCTTCACATGTTCACTTTCGAGAAGTTTTATAGAGCACAGAGATATTCAGACGTCACTGCAGAGGAGCTGATGAGCATGACCTTCCCATTCACGCTTCACGACAGAGCCATGAGATGGCACCGCCGATTGGGAAGGACATTCGAGACGTGGGGAGAGCTACGCCGAGAGTTTCTACAGAGATACTTTCCTCCACGTAGAGCAGAGTTTATGCGGTCTTTGATCATGGACTTTTCAGTTGACCCCCAGGAGCCATTGCACGAGGCATGGCCGAGGTTTCTTGACCTCTTGAGGAGATTCCCTGAGCACGGACTTCCACTCACAGACTTGATAGAGATCTCCATGCGGGGGATGACCGCAGAGCAGATAGCACTGGTGATTACCACATGTGGTGGTTCACACCGCAGTTCCGACATTCACCTACTGGATACCATCTCGAGGCTACTTTCACTGAATCTTTCTACAAGAGATGCTTTGGTCGGGACAACACATGCGGATGATGCGGTACCAGTGCGGTGTGTCACTTTACATGATGAGACAGTTTCTACACACCAGCCCGAGGACTTGGAGCTGACAGCACCACGGACAGAGGAGATGACTTCCATAGCAGAGGTTCGGACCCAGAGTCTACTTGAGATTCCGTTGGTTTTCCAGCCGGAATTCGAGGTAGCCCCAGAGTTTCCAGTCGATGAGTCTTGGATATCAGATTTGTTGATACACAAGGAGCCGGAGGAGCCCCAGCTTTTGCAGCCATTGACTCAGCTACTTCAGTTTCCAGTCCCAGAGGAGTCACTTTCCTTCCTGCAGAGACACTTCTTGGATGCAGACAGTCACCAGGACTCAGCCCAGCAGCCACAGCTTGAGGAGGGACACCACTTTGAGAGTACAGACATAGAGAGTCCCGTCTTCGAGCCTTTTGTCCTCTACTCTGACGAGATAGATACATTTCCTGAGGACCAGCTGACAGACAGCATAGCCGCAGAGCGAGGATCAGCCGCAGACACTTTGCCAGCTTCCGCGGTGTTGACCAGTACCTTCTCCTGCTTCCAGATTGCCAAGAGCTACACTTCCGATGATGATGCAGCCTGGTGCACCGAGTGGATACTTGATAGCGGCGCAGATTCCCATCCAGATCCTGGTCCTCCTCTACTCACTTCTGATCTTGCATCTCTCCCCGAGGGTTATCTGCGGGAGGATGCCGCACTCGATGAGTACTTGGTTTCACCTGCTGAGAGTGTTTCCGATCTGGCGGAACACGGAACCGAGTCTTTAGATCATTCTGATTCTGAGTCTTCTCACCTCGACGACCCTCGCGAAGATGAGCCTATTTTGGAGATATTCGATGATTTCCCTGATCTGATTCTATTCTATTCATCGGATATCAGTCCATTTCTAGAGTCTCCTGACCCTGATTATCCACACCTATTTGAGACACTGATTGACGTGGAGGATTCTATTTCTGATCCATCCTTCTCCACGTTTGATTTCTTCGGCTCTACACTTCCACTCCAGTCTGATCCAGAGCCGATGATCTCTTTTGTGCTACCGGATCCCAATCACTTAGTCTCAAATCAGTGGCCGGTAGTAGACACCCACCTGATTGCATACCTGGGTGTCGTACTTTACACTGTTGAGTTCGTCGTTGTTCTCACACCGAGACTGCGGCGACAGTACGGTATTCGACTTACCGATGCCGTCCTGAACCTTGATACTGCGTTGTCCTAGCCTTTGCGCCCAGCTAGGGGCGTAAAATCTAGCGCTTGTTGAGAGGCACCTCAACATCAACATTGTACTCTTTTGTATATACGTGTTTCGTCTTATTTTGATCCTTCTTTCTTCCGTTCTTGTTTTCACCCCAGGTCTCGCTTAGGATTATCTTTGCTATACTTAGGATATTGCTCATCCTAAGTATAGGGGGTAAAAACACCGGGTTGTTCTTCGTTCTGTTCCATCACTTCTGTTGTTGCCTATACTTAAGGTTCTTCACCTTAAGTATAGGGGGAGTGATGACCCTCCATCTTGTAGATATTCGTGGTTTTCTTCGTGTCTTGCTACCCCCGTTTTGTTGCCTATACTTAGGGATATTTCACCCTAAGGGGGGGTAGACCCTGTACATTCTCCACTCAAGTTTTTCCTTAGTACACAGCCTGCTATACTTAGGATTAATTGATCCTAAGTATAGGGGGAAGACCCGAGACCCTCTTGACTTTTCTATTTCATTCTTCCTTTTTGTATAGCCGTTCTTTTCACTTCCCTATACCTAGCACGAGTTATGTCTTCTTCATCGCTATTGACTCTGAGGACATCGTTCGAGCTAGGTATAGGGGGGTGTGTATATATTTCATATATACTTTAGCCATAACTCGTACTTTGTGTGAGTGTGTTAATAAATAAAATGGCTAAAAACCACAAAAATTAAAAATTTTTCATGTACATAAACTTCTTTTATTTGCACATACATAGCTAGTGTACAAATTATTTTTGTAAAAATGATTTCAAAAATCTTTTGTGTAAAGCTTGTGTAAATATTTTTGTATCAAAATTATGTATATAGTACAAAATTTTTCCAAAATGTTTTGAAAATCAAAAAGTTTGCAAAATCTTGTGTAAATGTGTGTAAATATCTTTTTGCAAAACTTGCACTTCATGCATCATCCATTTCATGATTTCAAAACATTTTTCAAAAATTTTGCATGATTGTAAACTTTGTGTAAATAAGCATCTTTTTGCACATATGTATATAGTTTTTCTTGGATGATAGTTGACATTTAAACTAGCCTGGAATCAAATTGAGAAATGGAGCTTGATTAAGATCTTAATCCACCTAACTTCTCAGAGGAACCTTATAGGACTGAGGTTTAAGGCTTTTCAGGTCCATGGTGACTTAATTCTTTGAGTCCACTAGGCTATGATCACATGTCATCTCAATGAGCCTAAGTAGAGCACTTAACAACAACACATGACTCATATAGATTATGGCTTTACTTAGACACCAGCACTATGCACCGAGCTCTCTACGGATGAGGTGGTGAGGAGGCAGTCTTCCTTGACTTGGGGTAGCATATGAGGGTAATACTTCTAGGCGGAACCTCTCTTCTTCTTATAGTGAAGGAAGTGCGTCTCAACTTGGTCTGGTTGCCATGAGGTCTAACGACGGGAGTTGTGGGTTGCAATAAAGCTTCAAAAGAGGGATAGTCTACTGGCTCAAGAGGAAAAACTCCTTGTATATATGCTGCACATGTATATGTTGTACATATGCACTTGAAAAAAAAAGAAAAAAAAGAAAAGAAAAGAACTCCAAAAAAGTGATGGGTCTGATAGAAAATGATAATCCCACCGGAGTATGTATATAGAGTGCAATAAGCAAAGCTTGGTTTCATGATCCACCTGTTGTAGCTTGCAGCAGGGAGACTTGGCTACACTGGTCAAGCTCCCAAGGGTACTTGGCTACACTGGCCTTGACCCATTCTCTTCTTCCCCCTCTTCTTGAGCCGGTTGAACTTGAACTTAGAAGGGAATACCCTGCTCCTCGAGGAAAGAGTGGCCAGATTGAGGTCATAGAGTTACCTTGTTGGGGAGGGTTGTCAAGTTGCCATTTCTGAGGTGGAGAGCTTAGACTTCACATTCACAGGACAAGAAAAGATTCATGGTCTTCAGGGTTTGTGATTGATGACTTGTTCTGATCTGGAGCATTGAGGAGTCTTGGTTATAGATTAGTGGAACTTGGAGGCTGTTGAGTTTTAAGCTTAAGTCTAAATAAGGTTCCGACACATTAATAATCCAAAGATCTGATCGAGCTCCATACCCCAATTTAATGAAGGCAAGTTTAATAATCAACCTTGATCCATGTATATCCTCTTTTTCTTTTTCTTTCTTTTTCTCTTCTTTTTCAAATAAGTGTTTGCTAAGGGACTAGCAAAGTTAAGTATAGGGGGTGATGAATACCCATTCTTCACTCTTTATTCTTATATTTTAGCTACAAAAACCTTTGCAAATGCATGTAGATATGTGTAAATACAAATAATTACCAAAAGCATGCATTGTGTAAAAAACTTATAATTAGCATGTTTTTGTGCAAAAATAAAAGAATAAAGTTTAAAAAGAAAAAGAGGGAAATATTTAGAATAAATATTGAGCAACCTAACCCAAGGGAGGGCTCAGCATGGGCCTGACCGCATAAAAGCCAAAGTAGAGGGAGATAGGGGCTCATGTGTAAATAGTTGTGTAAATAAATAAAAATATATTTTCCTCACCAAAAAGATGATTGTAAATACTTGTATATATTTATGAATATAAAAACAAAATAAAAAGCTAAAAATTAAAAAGAATCAAAAATATCCCTTTCATCATGTACATACACCACATCTAGGTATTTATTTAATTATGTAAATTATTTTCCAAACTTTTTGTAAATATTCTAGGTTATATATTGTAAATAAATAAAATAAAACAATTAAAATCAAAACAAAATAAAAATAGAAAAAATAAAAATACAAAAAGACATTGTACATATACAATGTATATATATATATGTATTTATTTTACCTATGAATATAAATAATAAAAATGAAATAAAAAACACCCTTTTATTCCTTATTTTATACTATAAATAAATAAAATAGAAAACAAGGATACAATTGCATAAAAATAATATATAAAAATCAAAAATCAAAACCCTATATATATTGTATATACCTATATATAGTACATACTATGTACATACCTTATTTTTATTTCCAAAAATTAATTAAAAATCACAAAAAATAGAAAAAAAATAAAATAAAAATATTTTATGTTTTAAGTTTTTGATAATTCGTTCATTTTCTAACTCAAATAAATAAATCAAAATTAATAAGCTTGGCGGGCTCTAATTGGTCCACGGGGGATTGTTGACCCCCGGTCAACTCTCCCCCCAGGACCACCAGAGCCGGGTCTGTCCTGCCCGACCCGTTTCTCCAATTTCTACCCATCAGACCCGACCGCCATTAACCCAAACCCCGGGCCCCGATTACTCCCCGATCATCCAGGACCCTCGCCCAGGGTGGGTTTGGTGGATCCGAGCCATGTGCACCTCGCCTGACTTCCTTCTTCCTGGATCCCCCGCCATACTTATAGTCGTCACCGGCGACCTAATTCTTCCATCTTTGATCTTCCCCTCGGAGCCTGTGACCTCCTCCAGCGTCCCTGAGTGACAGCTGTTGCCCTTGGAGTTGCAACGAGGCCCGGGAAGCCGGGAGTCACTGATCCGGTGGTAAACGCCGCCGTGCGCCGCCGTGAGCGCGCTCAGCCTCGGGGACTCGACGGCCCCTTGCAGGCAATGACCGGGAGCTTCATCAGCTCCAGCCCAGTCGAATGCGCCCATCAGGTAGCTTCCGTAGTCTCTAGTTTAGCGTAGAATAGGCTTTTTCGATTCCCAGTAGCTTAGCTCCGCCGCCTTCACCTGTCGTCTCCGTCCACTCACTTGACCATCCGACTCCGCCACCACCTTCGCCTGACCCCTCTCCACCTTCTCCGACCCTTCACTCCCCCTGGCTCGCCCCGGGGCAGGGTATCGGCTCTCCCCCCTCCGCCGCTCGCCGGAGAGCCTCCATAGCACCTCATCTTCCACCTTCCGCCCGCTCTGACGGGTCGAGGCAGTTTGCCCTCGACCCAGCTTCTTTCCTGTGCAGGTATCCAGGCCTATCGACCTCATCTGGAGGTCGGAACTTCTGGGCACAGCAGCTCCAGTTCTTTCACGTCGTCGGATCTCTCTGGAGCTCCTCACCTCCATCGGAGTAGAGCACCGGGTGCGGGGCTTCACGGCGAAGCTTTCCCGCACCTCAGGAGCATCAGACGAGGACCACCGCGTGCACAGAGGGCCGGTGAAAGTCGTCGGCGACCAGTTCTTCCAGGATCCTCGCTGACCGTTAGATCGTCCTCATCGCCCCAGTTATCATCTGAGCCATCCATCCTAGGCGAGGTGTCACCGTCCGATCGTCCCGAGGGTCGATCTTGACCATCCGCGCGGAGAGAGAGGCACCAGCTAGCCTCATCCGTCAGATTCGCCACGTGCCCTCCTCCCCTCCGTCTGATACACGAGGGTTTCGACTCCAGAGAACCAGAGCCGTCCGATCGCCACGTGGAGCGCCCTCAGACGTCGATCAGCCCAATGTTCGCAAGGTCAAAGGCGCCGTCGTCCTCAGTCGTCAGATCCTCCACGCGTCACGCATCCGGTCGTCGACGTTAATAAAAGGGGTAATTTGCTCTTAGGCCCCCTTTCTTTTATGCATTTCGTTTTAGTCCTGTAATTATTTAAGTCAGTTGTTTAGTTTTAGGGTAATTTACATAGTGGACCCTGAGCTTTAGTTTATTTGCATTTATACCCCTGCCAGTTGTGGACACGTGCTTCGACACGTGAGTTGTTTGGGTTATTTGCAGTAGATACCCTTGTAGTTCTGGATGTTATTAAATGAATGAAAGTTTTTAGATAATTGCATTTATACCCCTGTGCGTGGTTTATTTGAGCATGTGCGATTTATTTTGGGTAAATTGCAGGTAAGCCCCCTGGACTTTTGGTACCTGTTACCAATAAGTCCTCGGGACTTATTTTTCTTACATATAGGTCCCTGAGTGCCCCAGGCACGCGCGTGGCGCGTGGTTTGCTGGGTTAATTGCACTAGGACCCCCAGAACTTTGGGTATTTGCATTTCAGTCCCTGTGCATAGTACCCTACCTTTATTTTTGAATAAAATATCAAATCACATCCAAATCCAATGAGAATTTGACACATGGCTCCTGCCATGGTGTAGGATTTTCACGGATTTTTGAGGACATTTCTGATTTTGTTTGTTATTTTTAATAATTCAAAAACCTATATTTTTGTCACTGTCTAGTTTGAAAAATCACAAAAAATATAAAAACTCCCCTAAAAATTCTATAAAAATTGTCTACTGTTTAGTTTAGTTTGTTTGATTTTCTAGCCAATTTTGGCTATTTTTCATTGCTTAAAAACACTAAAAACTTAAAAACACTAAAAAACCCATAAAAATTCTAGTAAATAAATTAAAAATCCAAAAATAAAATTGGTATCTGAATTTTCCTTGTTTTATCTACTTCATAGGAAAATTACCTTCAGGCCATTTTGAGGCCCTTAGATATTTTATCTAGGGACTTTTGGCTTGGCTGGACAGTACCACTGTTTTTAGCTACTGTTTGATTTTTAGAAAATAAAATAAACATCAGAAAATTATCAAAAATTCACCAAAAACACTAAAAAATATAAAACACATAAAAAATATTTTTGTTTTGATTTTTGGTTGATTTTTGGTGCTTGAAATAATTTGCCGAATTGTGTTCTTCCTTGCTTTTCTTATTTTCTTTATATATTAAAAATCCAAAAAAAAATATAAAAATAATTAAAAACCACTAAAAATATTTTGTTCTTTTATTTTCTTTATTTTTACTACTTCGTAGGCCTCTCGGCCAATCCGTGCTCCTTGAGTTCGACCCTGGGTGCTATACCAGGTTAATCACATAGCAGGACCGCTATTCGTGTTTGATTGATTTTTTATTTATTTAGTGGTTCGATTTTTCTTGATCGACACATCTGAGCGATTGAGGTCACGACGACCGATTTAGATACACCTGATTGCCTTAGTCGCTCGGGCCTTCGTGTCATCATCCAGTACCGGCGGGAGTGGGACAGTCCGCACACGGTGCAACCTACTACCCCAACGCTCCCCGACTAGACAACATATCCGCCTCGGGAAAAGATAATGCCGAGCCAATCACTTTGTACTTGAGATAATCATCGGTTCTCAAAAGAAATTATACCATATAGTAATAATCAAAACAATTTTGATTATAAGGAAATTTGCTAACTAAATTCACAATCCTATTCAAGCAAATTATTTGTTTATTTTATTTCCAATTATGATTTAGATCAAATCTAATCAATTTATTGGTTAAGGTCAAGTCAATTACGGAAAAAATCATCATTAAATATTTCTCAAATATTTTACATAATTATTTTATGAAATTGATAATTAATTTCACTAATTGACAATCACATGATTCTTGATTAGGAATGTAATTTCAGCAGTGACCCCTACTTACTAAAATTAACATATCTCAATCAATTAAAATCCCAATTAGACAAAATCAGTTTCCAAAGATTGCTAATTTGATTTATGACAGAATCTAAGTGATATTTCATGCATTTCTAGGCGACCTCCTCGAGTTCTCGGATCGGGATCCACATCCATACCCGTCTTCGTCTCTTCACCAAATAAGACTGTTGGATCTCAGGGATCCAATGGTTGGAGCTCTTCCTCTCTCGAATGGGGACGACAGTCCCAGCTTCTTCTCGCTACCTGACTGAATCCTCAAAGAAATGAGACCCATCGCCTTCCCTTTTCAGCCAAATTGCGAAAGAGGCGTGGTTGCATGAGCTTTTTCCCATTAAAGGCATGGACTTGACAAGAATGCTTGAATAGAGCATGGGATTTAAAAAATTCCAAGTCAGGACATCAATCGATGAACGGTTCACCGATCGGCAAACCGTTCGCCGATCGCTGCTTCCACGCCGATTGAATTTTATATATATTAAAAATAATAATTATTTCAGAAAACTTTTTAAATTTTATATTATTTAAAATAACTGACATGTTCGGCAAATCAAAACCGATTGAATTTTATATATATATATATATATTAGAAATAATATATAATATTATTTTGAAAAACTTTTTAAATTTTATATTATTAAAAATAATATAAAATTATTTGAATAGCAATCGGCAAACAAATTTGACCGATTGTTTGCCGATTACTTTTCCAAATGATTTTATATTATTTTTAATAATATAAAATTTAAAAAGTTTTCAGAATAATATTATATATTATTTTTAATATATATAAAATCCAATCTACGTCGAACATCCAGTTATTTTTAATAATATAAAATTTGAAAAAAAATAGAATAATATTATATATTATTTTTAATATATATATATAATTCAATCAACGTCTGATATCCTGACGAAGAATTTTTTTAAATCTCATACCTTAACCGGGCATTCTTGTCAAGCCCATGCCCTTAATGGGAAAAAGCTCAAATTGCATCTCCCCCTCCTCCGTACCAAAAGCGAGAGATCCTCCCCCAATTGCTCTCTCTGTGCGGCTAACAACAACGACACGATGTGGCTGCTCATGGCAGCCACCACCTTTGTGCCTGTCAGTCTTGGGAAAGTGATTCAACTAAATAGTTTGTGTAACAGCTATCAAGATCGCATTCTGTTTATGGTCTTAAAGCATGATTAGAGTTGTGTAACGAATGGATTCTCATGTTTAAACCGTTGGTGGACTAAGTGTAATTTAGTAATCTATTGATTAGGACTGTGATCTAGTTAGAAAGTTTGTGTTCAAGCTAAACTTGGGTCTTGCTTCTTGTATTAAAAGATCTGATTTGTGGCAGCTGAGTCTTTCTGATTTGGATCGATTAAGTCTGCGGGTGGAGTGGATTATTACAACTTAACAATGATTAACTAAAAAGGGGCGGATTTGATTGGTTATTTAATTATTTGACCCATACACATTCACCCTTATTCTTGTTGAAAACAAAGGGCATGTTTGGTTGCTGGGTTGGACTGGGTTGGCCCAACCCTGGTTACTATTCACAAGGGTACTTTCTCCTCACAGATTACTATTCACCCACCCCAACCCAGCCCAGCCCAGCCCAACCCAGTCCAACCCAGCAACCAAACAGGCCCAAAGAGTACGTTTGGTTATTGGGTAATCCGGTTTACCCCATGCATTCATGTGTTGAATTCTATCATAAATTAACGTGGCATCACGTCGCATTCCTTATTCCAACCCTCATAACCATCCAGAGCTACTATTTACAGAAGGTTTCCTCAACTCATCCCATGTCAGTAACCAAACAGACCTACAGGCCACGTTCGGTTGGGGGGTTACCTCCCACTTTGGGTGGGTAACCCCCAAAACCCCCCTTTTAATCCACTAATGGGGCTCACTCCCTTCCCATCAAAAAAATTATATATTATACCATCATATCATCTAAAAATCATAAAATACTCAACTTCTACTCACTATTCCAAACTTCAATACAATCACATCACAACAACCAGCCATTTTTTCAAATTTCAATACAATCATACCATAATAAATACAACTTTTTCAAATTCCAATACAATCACATCACACAAACCCTCACAACCCTTAATCCACCAACTAAACACACAAACACAAAATCGAGTTATCCACCCGTAGATAACCCACCAACCAAACGCCACCACAGAGTTGGATTGGATTGCCAGAAACCATCACCATGGTTGTCTTGTAGGGCATGGATACAAAAGTTGCTAGATTCATTCACGTGAAGGACTTCAATACTTTATGGTCTTTTTGCGTGTCTACCCCGCCTCTAATTCAAATGCAAGTTAAGTGTTTTAATCGAGGGGGGAAATTATCGTGTGTGTCCCTGCAAATCAGCGTGACTTGCTCTATGCTAAGTTAGCAATTTTAATGTATTAATCTGATTTTTTGAGGTTGCAATAACTTTGCAAATCACTAAATTACCTTAATTAAACCCTCGTTAACTGAAACAAATCAATCACCACTAAAGCATACGAAAAAGAAGACACAATATTACGACCATCAATCACCTCTCAAGAGTCACGACCAATGGAGAAGACTCCTTAGTAGAGGCGAGAGAAGTGTTGGTGCAACGATTACATAATACGCCACCACTAGAGCATGAAAGAATAAGATAAAAAAGGCAATGTCCGTCCACCCCTCACGACTAATGGAAATGACTTCGCTTTTTTATTTACAGCTCAAGTATATGATCTATAGTCTACTCCTATAAGGAATTTACATGGAACTCGATAATATTTCTATTAGAATTAGGAGTTTATAACTCCTTTTGATATTTCTAATTCTAATAATCTCCTCCTTGAATTGAATTTCACCGCTTGTATTAATCCATTCTCGTCATCCACAAGCATTTTACATAATAACACCATCTCTAGGTGTTGCGTTGATCTCTGGATGTCATTTTTGTGCATCCTCTCCTGCATCCCCAAACCACAAGGTTTATGCATTTTAACGTGGCATCGCACATCTTTCATAACTAATAACTAAAGAATTTGTTGTCTTTGTTGGACATGCGAGCCCACGGCGAGCCATTATGCAATAAATATTATTGCAATTCACTCCTTAATCTGAAATAAAGAGTGCATAATTTGCATAATAGGTCCCTTAGTACAATTAGGATTATGTATCGTGGCCATCTTGATGATCATACAGCTGTTGATTCAATTATTGAATCATAGAGGTTAGTGCTTAGATGAATATCTAATGAGTTAGATTGAGGACTCATCAAGCACCATCAAATGATTATTAAGAGATGATCTCCAGCCTGAGTAGGAGATGGCAATCCTTTCTCAGTTAGGTTGATATCTGACCGACCTCTTGATGCAGGTCCTCTGCATAGGAATAGAGATTCGGAGGTGTCAGATTAGTTAGATCAAAAAGTTGACTTGACGAGATCGAGATAACCAAAGTCCTATATCATACGATGTCACGATACAGGCACGCATCCTCTGACCGGAGACAGATGTGTTACTATATGTTTGAGTATGTATATTTGGCAGACCAATAGGTTGATGACCTAATCAAGGTATATACACCGGCGCGCTGGTGTGCATAAAAGGGCATATGAGTAATACGATCTCTCAAAGGGATCATACAGGTTCAGTTACTGAACCGGAAGACATGAGCTCACTCATGAGATATTGGGAAGAATCAAATTCCGCGCGCACGGTTGTCTCGCTTTGGAAGCTTGACTGAATTTGTAGGTTTGATATATACTTTTGGAAAGTATATGATCAAGACCTAGGTATGATGTATACTTTTGGAAAGTATATGATCGATACCAACTCCCAATGATCAAAATGAGAAACTTACTGATAAAACCCTGAAGCAGACAGTATAAAGTTGATCTAATACTTCGGGTTTATTCTGAGTCTTCCAGTATGCAGGATGTAAAGGTATTGAGAATACCCGAGGGTGATGTGATCATAAACGATTGCATAACCATAACGCTTCCATTCCTAGGGAGTGATGAAACGGGTCTGGATTTTATTGACTCCTCTCAGTAGAGAAGTAATCTGATCTTGATCCAAATGTTGGGCATTGATCTGAATATGATTCAGATATAATGAGAAGATTAGATTTGCGGTCTTGATTTAATCAAGCATCTATGGGAGGCCCGAGATCTGGATTTGAGATGTAATCTCAATATCCAAGTCACTATACGTGGAACAATACAATCACCATGTCCTTATCTCCAAGTATTTGCGGAGAAAGCGCATTATCCTTGAAAGAGTTCATGGATAATTCTATTGTTGATATATGTATCCGAGCATTGAGAAAATGGATAATTAAATGATTTAATTATCATGAATAATATGAATTTGATTCATATTATAAGGAGAATTATCTTAGATAATTAAATGTGATTTGATTATCAAAGATGTGAATAATGTGAATATGATTCATATTATTTGGTCACGTGAGAATGGAGATCCAAGATGATTAAATGTGATTTAATTATTATGGATAAGAATAATGTGGATAGTAATATCCAATTATTCGTAATATATTATAAATGTAATTTATAATGTATTAGAGAAAGCTAATTATAATTTATATTTGTTGATTAATTATTAATGTGTATTGGATACACATTGTCTAAATAATTGAAAATGTAAATTATATTTTATTTTGGGTTGTGAATGTGATTCACAAATTTCCAATGTCAAGATTGCAATATTCTCAAAATTAATTGTGAATTATTTTGGTGAATAAATACCAACAAAAGTTGTTGGAAATAAATAATGGAGAAAATCAAGGAAGCATGCAATCTCATGGAAATCCATGAGATTGCCCCACTTGGTATGTGGGGGGCGGCACCCAATTCCTATATGGAATGGGTGGTCATCCCCTTGAATATACATGGGAGATTTGATCTCCATGTATATTCTCTCCTTATTTATTGGTGTGTTTTAGGATTGATTTATATTTGATTTTATCAAATATATTTTAATCTAAAGTTGTTGTTTTTACCAACAACAATCTTGACCATTGGATTGACATAAATCAATCTTATCCATTGATTTTATATGTCCCATGGATTGAGATCCATGGATCCCAAAATCCTATAAATAGAGAGGCATACCATGCTCTCTTGTTACACATGCTATTGTAACACATCTCTCTCTCTCTCTCTTTCTCCCTACACGTCTACTCTCCCTCCCTCTCATGTGGTCGTCCAGCATGGATGCCCTAGAGAGGTTCTCCATCGTCGCAGCATCGTCGTTATATTGCCTGATCGTCTGCTCGTGGATCTTCGTCTCCTTTGGTGCGCCTCGCTCGTGAAGAAGACGTCGAATCTCGTGTGTCGAGATCAGGAGATCCGCCGCTTGGATCATCAACATGGATTGCGAAAAGCACGCGGTTCATTCCCGCGCTCACGAGTGTCTCCTCCGTCGGATCAGACTTGAGACAGGAGGTCTCTTCATTTAGAGACTTGATCGCAACCACGCTTCAAGAGGTAATCCTATTACTTGTTTGTGGTTTAGACGAAACGATCCGAGAAGTGTTCTTGGATCATGTGGTTATGTCGTATGAAAATTTTTAAATTCCGCTGCATCAAGCAACTAGTGCGACTAATCGCTCCTCATAGTATTCGATACGACACTCACGCTTCCGTGATGCGCTTGAGGATTCTAACTATATCCTTCAGTCTTATGGTAAAGCAAATCGACACTCGCTTCTTCTTTTTATTACACTCTCTCATAACAAAATATTGATAATATGTTGCTCTCCTCTTACACTGCTTCCTTAAGAAATAAATAGTCTTATCGTTTGCCATAGCCTTTCTCTAGAGTATGTATATCTTGTTTGGCATCTTCGTTCTTCGCATCATCATGCATGGTCTTCTATTCACTTTGAAAACTCCACTATCAAACACACAAAAATTACATTGATCAAACTCCTTTCATGTAGTTAACTTCTCTGCTTTATATCTTGATTGTGTCATCATTGCATTCAAGTATGTGTATAATAGCTCCCTTGATGAGAATAGATGATATGTTAAGTCTGGCCATCATGGACATTTCTACTTCTTCCTTGAGCATGCTAACAAGTCTCCCTTATAGACGGCGGTGAAATCATCTTGGAGTTTTTCTACTTCATTTTGTCCATCTCTTCTTTTTTTCTTCTTATGTATCATATAATTAACCATCTTATTATCATCCTTATCATGATAAAATCAATTGATGAGTTCGTAACTTAGAATGACCATTGACCTCATATCCGTTGATACGAGCATCTACTCTATATTTTTCAATACAAGTCCTTTATCACTTGTTGCATTAATTTTAGACCTCCATTGAGACTCATTTACAATAACTAAAGTAATTATCTTGTCCAATGTGATAACTATATTGTGTTAGTTGACACTGAAATCCTCTCTACTTTCATTGCTGAGGCAATTGTGCACAATACACTACCAAAATAGCATTTGAAAAAAGAAGACTCGCGATGTGATAAAAATTAGTCACCTTTATTGACCATTGGAGAAAGAAAACCGGTAAGAAGAAAACAAGTATTGTTCTCTTTGCGCAATTTTTCTCCTCTCCTCTCTAAGTTTTTGTCCAGGCAGTCAATGACTCCATTACTCTTTATAATCTTATCGCAAAATCCAAAATCCTATCCCCTATAATGATTTTCCATGAAAACAATCATATCTCTGTGAGGATTAGGAATATAATTCACTTAGGGGAAGTTTGGTAGAGGAATACGGGGAAGGGATGAGGAGAGAATGTTGGATAAGGGATTATTTCCGTTCCGTTGGACGGAGACGATAAGAAGGAAAAGGATGAATTTGCTATTGTCAGTTCGGTAGAAGGGAAGAGATGAGAAGGTACAATGAGGATATATTAGATAAGTGGTGGTTATTTATTTTTTGTGAGAGAGGCCGATGACGGAGGAATAATGAGGGAAACCTTATCTCATCTTGACTCTAGAACCAAAATATTGACAGTCTATAGACGAATAAGAAATTAGAAGAATAAGGAGGGATATCTCTCCTTATTCCTCAAACCAATACCCACTTAGGACTCCTATTCCTAACATGAGTCCATGTTTTGTTCATGAGTACCCTTTTTTCTAACACTGTGTTCTTCGATCTTGTAGGTTGCCTAATAGAATTCCTTTTTCTCCATGTGTATTCACATTTTTTTCTTGCGGACCATTGTCTCATGACAACATAGTCTACTGTACAACCAGAGCTGGTCCATCTAGATCGAGCAATTCACATGGACTTCAAGTTTTGGGAGTCCTTTGTGTGTGAACAGCTCGATCATGATTGAACGATACTGACGGTACAACAGGCCTCTGCAGTATAGCAGAGGATCCGCTCTGATTCTCTCATTCGCTCCCAGAAAAGCCTCCACGATAGTGGGTGTGGAGGTTCTCTAATAGGGTGTCGCTTACACAGACAAGAGAGTAGGGTTTCAATTGCTATCCTCCACACTGAAGAAAATTTACTCACACCCTATTCGTATTCCCCGTAAATGCGCCTTATCTCAAGGCACGTAAAGGGACGCATAACAAGAGGAATGGAAACCTATCTAGAATCCGAGAATATAAGTTCAACCTGGAATTTAAAAGTGCAATATTATTACAAAGAAAAAGTATAAAAATATACATCGTCGACAGCAGGGTTCGAACCTGCGCGGGCGAAGCCCAACAGATTTCAAGTCTGTCTCCTTAACCACTCGGACATATCGACGTCAATGGGTTCTTGGCCCATGTCAAATTAAATTTAAAATCTGATTTTTGTTTTTTCAACGTTACGTTTCCTTTCTTTTCCGTACATGTAGAAGTTCCGATGACCTTGACCTGCGACTACAATTGCAAACAAATAAATAATGCTTCATTTTATGTCCTCTCCCGTGCACATTTGCTGCATATGTAGTATTTGTCTGTAAAGCAAAAAAATCATAACTTGTAACATCCTGAGGTTAGATCCTCGCGTCGTTATCAAGTAAAACTATGCATAACAACTTGTTAGCTAATCGAACTCGTTGACAATTGTCCAAAATGCTTAAATACAAGTTGTTAAGCAATAATCCACATTTCTTATAACCCACGCTCATACTTCGAGAATACTATATATGGACTATGTTTGGGATCTTATATTCTCCCTCACGGTTGAGGTATCCTCCCATGAATAGTAGTTGTTTGGATGGTTGGGATGGTTGGAATGATAAATGTGATGTAATGTGACATTGATTATATGTTATATTATTTTTTAATAATTGTAATATATTTTTTATGTTAATTTACTTATTTGAACATGGTTAAAAAATATTATAACAAAGAAATTGTATGGTCCGTACAAGAAATCCCAACCCAGAAATGCAGGGGTGGAACTGGGGGTATGCCAGGGTACCCTAGCAACCAAACAGGCCCCAAGGATAAGCAACAGAAGGGTAATAGAACAGAATGAAATGAACAACACAATGTCTACATCCCCTGTACATAGGATAAAGTACATTCGAATTAGCAAAAATCTTAAGTGAGACCTAGAGTGTAAGAAAAACAAAAGAATGAATGAATAAAATCGAAAACAAGTATGTACAAGATTAAAAAGAATGAACAAATCAGAATGAAACTCATGTATGAGATGCAGAGTGTGAAGAATGAAGAACACGTCTCATAGAAAATAAATGGGGCAACCTCAACGGTCGGCGGCTCGTGATCAAGAAATGGTTTCAAACGTTGACCGTTGACTAAAAAATTAGACTCAGAAGACAACTCGGATATGTCAATGCTACCGTTGTCGTACACCTTTCATACTATATACGGACCTTTCCACTTACTCTGAAGTTTCCCTGAAAATAACTTGAGTCTCTCATCGAATAGCCAACTCTCTGATCATGCTCAAACTGCTTATGGTTGATGTGTACATCATGCACTTTCATCTGCTCCTTATAATGGAGACTACTCATGAAAGGCTCATCTCTCAACTCTTCCAGGGATGCTAACTATGTCTGCCTCTGATCTCTTGCACTCTCTAAATCAAAGATCACTTCTTCCACTGCTCACCATGAACTGTGCTTAATCTCAACAGGTAGGTAGCATGGCTTGTCATAAATGAGTCCAAAGGGAGATGACCCCAGTGGTGTCTTGAAAGATGTTCTATAGGCCCAAAGAATCAAGTCCAAAAGCCGTGACCAATCTTTTCGATCTAGGCTAACAACTTTCTATAATATCATCTAAACCTCCCTATTTGAAACCTCGGCTAGACCATTCGTCTGAGGGTGATATGGAGTAGCAACTCGATGGTCGATACCGAACTTGCTATCAAGTGATCTTAGCTTGTCATTGATGAAGTGGCTACTCTCGTCTGAGATAAGAACTCGAGGGACCCAAACCGTGAAATAATATGCTTCCTTAGGAACTTATGAACCATGTTTGCATCAGTGGTTCGGGCAGGAATAGGCTTAACCCAACAACTCACATAATCTACAGCCAACAGAATATACTTGAATCCCTGACTCTTAGGGAACGGAACCATAAAGTCGATGCCCCATGCATTAAAAACATCACAAAAGTGAATTTGTTGCATCAACATCATATCTCTATGTCCAAAAGTGTACATCCCTAACAATCAGTATATATCTTCACGAATGCGTGAGCATCCGCAACGAGAGTAGGCCACAAAAGATCGGATTGAAGCACCTTCGGTGTTGACCTCTTCCCATAATATTGTCCTCTAGCTTCTAATTTATGATAATACATGAGGACACTATGGTATTCCTCCTGAGGCATACACCAATGCCAAACACAATACGTTCCTTCATGATAAAGGATCGGATCCTCTCAGTGGTAAGACTTGACTTTCGCAAGGAAAGTCTCGAGTCTCTATCTTGACCAACCTTGTGGGACTTTCTTGGCAACAAGAAAGTTCACAATGTCAGTGTACCATGGGAATAAGATGACAGCAAGAATCGATTCATCTGGAAAGATCTCAGTGATAGGCGTATCAAACTCAGAAGTCTTGGATAGCTCTAATCGGGAGAGGTGATCTGCCACCACATTCTTGACTCAGGCTTATCCTTAATCTCGATATCAAACTCCTGGAGTAGAAGGATCCATCTGATAAGGTGTGGCTTGGAATCCTTCTTATCCATAAGGTACTTGATGCGGTGTGGTCAGTGAAGATGGTAACCTTAGATCCTAAAATGTGAGACCTAAATTTTTCTAAGGCAAATACTACAGCCAGCATCTCTTTCTCTATAGTGATGTAATTCCGCTAGCCAGAATCCAAAGTATTGCTAGCGTAGTGTATGGCATATGGAAGGTCATCTTTCCTTTATCTAAAATAGCCCCAACAGCAAAACCAGAGGCATTCGTTGTGATTTCGAATGGGAGAGACCAATTGGGTGGTTGAAGGATAGGAGCCTCTATAACCATGCTCTTGAGAGTCTCAAAAGTTGAATGACACTTATTATTAACAATAAACTCAGTGTCTTTCGTGAGAAGATTAGATAACGATCGAGAAATTTACTGAAGTCTCAAATGAAATGTCAGTAGAAACTGACATGCCCCAGAAAAGATCGTAACTGCTTCAAATTGGACAGCAGATTGAGCTTCTTAATGATGTCCACCTTGGTCAGATCGACCTCTATGCCTCTGTTGGAGATGACATGACCAAGGACTATCCCCTGTGTCATTATAAAATGACTCTTCTCCCAAGAAAGAACAAGGTTAACCTCAACAGATCTCTGAAGAACATGGTCTAGGTTAGAAAGACAGGAATCGAAGTCATCACCATAGATCGAAAAATCATCCATGAAGACCTTTAAAAAGTCGTCCACCATGTCCACAAAGATCAAAAGCATGCACCTCTAGAATGTAGCCGAGACATTGCATGATCCAAAGGGCATCCGTCTAAAATCATACATTATGAATGGACATGTGAACGTCGTGTTTTCCTGTTTTTCAGGTTCAATGGCCATATGATTATACCCCAAGTACCCATTAAGAAAGAAATAATGGCTCTTTCCAATTAATCTCTTGATAATCTGATCAATAAACGATAGTGGGAAGTGGTCCTTTTTGACCGCATGATTCAATCGTCTGTAGTCCACGCAAACCTACCAAGAAGTTGGTACTCGGGTAGCAATCTCCTCTCTATCCTCATTAATCACTGTAATGATACCATCTTCTTGGGTACCACATGTAATGGACAACCCACTTGGAGTCGGATAGGATAGATAAAATCGACGCTCTACCACTTGAATATTTCCTTCATAAACACCTCTCGAAGATTCGGGTTCAGCCTACGTTGAAACTCATGAGATGGTTTGGCATCATCCTCTAGAAAAATGTGGTGGGAGCACAGGGTCGTACTAATCCCATGGAGATCTGCTACTAACCACCCGATTGTCTTGCGATTCTTTTCAAGAATCTCCATTACATGGGATTCTTGATCTTCGGTCAAATCGGACGTGATTATGGCCGGAAACATTTCGGGCTCTCTAGAAAGGAATCAATACTTCATACTCTGAGGTAACGACTTGAACTCCAGGGGAGAAGGAAGAGGGAGAGTTGTTCTGGTGAGGGCTTGGGTATATGCTACTAAATATGTATGTGCAAGCTCATCCTGCTCTGGATCTGACTAGTCTGGAGACTGCTCATTTGATAATTGACTATACGGAACTCGCTCGATCTGCAGGCTGGTTGTAGGCTCAGATGAAAGCATACGTGGAATATACTCATCAAAAATCTGCCAATCCAAATCCACGTCTAACTCAGAGGGATCAATATCATAATCATCAAACATAAATGAAACTCAGAATTACCATCAGAATCTATTACCTCAACCCCTAACTGTATCTGCTCCAAGTATATGATTTCCAATCTCCCATCATCAAATATCTGAAACCTAGACTCTCCTGAAAGCGTGATGAAAGATCGTATACTCAGCTCAACCCAAACTGCATCATCATTTCTCTGCACAAAATCATAGTATTGATGATTATCTGGCCCGTCATCAGATGCTTGCTCTGACTCAACTGATCTAGCTTTGAGGTCATGGATCGTCTATATATGTATACTCTCACCCTTGACGTGAAAGTACACCTTCCCGATACCATAATCAGAAATGGCCTTCGCTATCACTAGAAAAGGTCGTCATAATATGTTCGGGGTATCAGCCATACATTTAGGGACCATCTTGTCCAACACGATAAAATCCACAGGGAATAGTAAACCCTGAATGGTGACAATAACGTCCTCAATCAATCCCTTCAGCCTTTTGACTAATATATAAGCAAACTACAAGACCATCCTACTTTGTCGAAGAGGTCCAAACTTGTCAAGTAAAGAAGAAGGAAGGATATTGATCGAGGGTTCGCTATCTAGTAGAGTACGATCAAATGTTTGCTCAAGAATCTCGCATCTGACATATGATGCTCCCTTATCTGAACGCTTGGCTAGGAGACGGTTTTGAATGGCGTGGCAAGTCTCCTTGGTCTACACATGGAATTCAGAACAATGGCTGCACTGCCTCTTCTTTCTACAACATGTGGTTCTCTCCTTGAGTCTTTTGTAGAATAGGGATGTGTGTAGATGCCTCCGAAATAGTAATATGGATGGTGAATCTATCAAGCATCGTGTCATGTCTAACATCTGAATCTTTTTAGAATTTTCTTTTTCCTCGTCTTTTCCTAAGCGAAGTGCTTGAGGAAAAGGAATATGTACATCCTCTCCACCAGTATGCACATCTGGAGGATCAGTAGAAGTAGAAGAACATCTTTTTGTCAAATCAGGACTACCAACAAGTGTATCCTCAGACGAAGAAGAACTAGCAAACAAAGTCTTATTTTTATTTCATTTTCTTGGTTTTCTCTTTTTCCTAGTTTTTTTATGTTTATATCCTCATCACTATGTGCAAAAGATGGTAACACAGTTATCTCTGCATCATACTCATCAGACTTGGTGGTATCAGCACTAGCGACATTAGCATCGCTATCAACGTCAGGATCAACTGGCTCAAAGGTACCATCCATTGATGCATCTGTAACATGCCTAGCTGAGTCACTGCCGGCTGGGACTCTACCACTCCTAAGAAATATGAGGTCGACATCATCAACAAAGTCTACTGGCATCTATGATTGAAGAGTAGAATATATCTGTTGTGTGTGTGGTGGTCTGATCTTGTACAAGATCCAACATCTGCTGCTTGAACCCCATCGTCATCACAATGTCGTTGTGCTGATGGATCGACTGCACGTGGCTCTGCCTTCTCAGTGCTTTTTGCTTGTAAGGAAGGCTTCGCATTTCGTGAGACGAAACCAGGAGACTCCATTCTCTGATCACAACTCGAATTGTGGGATCTATCATTTCATCCACACGAACGCAAGTGCATCCTTCGTGTGATCGGATTTGAGACAAGAGGTCTCTTCGTTTAGAGACATGCGATCGCAAATATGCTTCAAGAGGTAATCCTATTACATTTGTGTGATCTTGATGAAATGATATGAGAATGGTTCTCATATTATGAGGTTTCATCTTTATTAAAATTTTAATTTCTGTTGTCCCTTTCAACTAATATGATTAGTTGCTCTTGATCGCATATGATGCGATCATCGTGCTTCTGCGATGTGTTAAGGCCTAAATCCTAGCCTTAAAGTGGTATGAAATCCTTAGTCAAAGGTCTTGGATCTAATCCAAACCTTAAGGGAATGAGGTTTTGTATATCGGATATACAGGGACTTGTAGTTTATGCATATGATGCTTGTTTTGAATCATTTTTCGATAAAATAAAAAGTTACTATTTATGCATTGTATGAACGAATTTTTTGGGTATATAAAATATATTTAAAAAGTAAATATGTCCCCAAAATATTTTCCAAAAAGTTGACATCAAAGGTGCATTAATTTGATTCGAAAAGTTCTAGTAATAAAATTGTTTTTACATGTATTCACGGATCTGTGACAAAATAATTTTTTATTTCTATTTTCCAATCATGAAATACATTAGGAACACATTAAGTAGAGAACTAAACCAGTTTACAACTTGGATTTATTTCACATGATTCTGACTCCGTTTGTATTAGATATTCCATATTTAGTGGAGATGGTCGGAAGATGGTTGGATCATCACAAGAACTTCTTTAATGTGTTTATCATTCAATATCAATCAAGGAAATTATGAATTTTCCATGAATTATTTTGTTTCACATATTTATGGAAATATTTGATTAAAACATCAATTATCATTGAATGATTATTTCATGACAAAACCCCAGTTAGGGCTTAGGGTTTAGGGTTGTGAGAACTAATACTATATAGTAATATCAAGCAAACTCTAATTGTTTGTTGGTTGAATTGGATTGTTAATTAATCTAATATGACTAAATTAATTAGATCTGATTAAAATAAACAATCTATTATAAATAGAGTTGTAATTCCCTTGGAAGAATTAATTATAATGAATATGATTCATAATGATAAATTAAAATTTAAATGAGATATGGAGGATCATATAAATGACAACCATGGTCTCCTATCAAGGTGAAGGGTTCCGTCACTAGGGATTGTACGTTGGAGATGTCTATACAAAGTCATTACTCTGACGTAGAAGCACACATGGATCAGACTCTTTGCTTCTCGAAAGAGTAAGGTTGTATGCATAGTGACCCAATATTGTTCCTTGTATAATTGGCGTGGTATTGGATTGCGCATAGCGAGTTCTATTCCTGTTGAGGGTTGATTCAATTAACAACGGGTCAACATCACATTAAGGGTGGCGGGCACGGGTGTTAAAGACCGAATTGAAAAATGCAGGTTGGTCTAGCAAAGCAGAATGAGTTCACGCTTCCTTTACCCAAGTTAATTTTTTTCATATTATTGGGGTGTCATAAAGGTAGAAGGAAGATCCCAGATCTTGCTAGAAATATAGCAGTAAGTATATCTCTTGCTTTGAAAGTTTTCATAAGGGAATGGACTTTCAAAATAGTAAAAGACGAGACAACTTTGATTTAAAAATCCTTAATCGAAGAATTAAATTTGAATATATAATTATATATTCTAATAAGTGCATTCTTAATCTCAGATATGAAATCCATGAACATGCTCAAGAGGTTTCTGGAGGTCAACTAATTGACCAGACCAAATTATTCGAATGGACTGTGTAATTCGAAGCTTGTTGTCTCTACAAAATGCATCGGCTATGTGCTCACTGAGAACAAACATACAAACCCTATGTCAATTGATGGATTAAAATTTAATGAAAATTGTAATAAGGATCACTTGTAGGTTCAATGTTATATTCTGGGGTCTCTGGCAAATGTGCTTCGGAAGCAACATATGGACATAGAGAATGTCCATGACAAAGTGATGAATCTAAAAGAGATGTTTGGTGATGTGAACTACATAGAGAGCATTTAGAAACATGAGTTTTGGAAGACTCTGGCCTAACAGATGAAGAAGAAGATGAAGTGTAGACTCGTCCTCTCAAGCGTCCACACATTTGACATCCAATAGAATAGATGTATGTCATCACTACAAAAGGCCAGGGCATTGGAAAAGAGATTGTCCAAATTTTCTGAAAATCTTAGAGAATGGTAAAAATAATGCCTTAGCATGTATAAAATCTACTTTCATCATTGAAATCAATTTTCTCATAGGACAAGAAGGTAGTTGGATCCTAGATTTTGGTGCTTATGTTCATGTATGCAATATGTTGCATTTATTTCAGGAGACCAGAAATCTTGATGAAGGGGAGATAGTTGTCCAGATGGGATATGATGCAATTGTTGCAGCAGTTGTCATCGAGACATGCAGACTATCATTATCTAGTGAGAGAATCCTTGTACTTAAAGAATATCTTTATGTTTCAAATGTTAGAAGGAACTCATTATCTATATCTAAGTTATTTAGAAATGGATATTCATCTTATTATATGAGAAACTTGTCATAAGTCGTTATGATAAATATATCATAGATAGTATTCTAACTTCTGGTGGATTTTGTGAATTATGCATTGATGAATCCGTCATGAATGTAACACTTATTAATAAAAATCCTAAAAGATCTAGATAGGACAGAAATCATTCTAATATGATTTAGCATCAAAGGCTTGGTCATTTATCTGTTAATAGGATCAATAGATTGGTAAAGGATGAACCCTTAGATTTTCTACAGGTCTAAATTTTATCTACTTGTGAACATTGCATTCGATGTAAAATGACCAGAGCACCCTTCTAAAGTAAGGGCACAAAATGCGAGGGTATTGTTGACCTAATACATAACGATGTATATGGCCCCTTCAGTAACGCGACACGAAATGGACATCGATATTATTTGACATTTATTGATGATATTTGCGATACGCATTTATCCTCTTATTACATCATAAATCTGAAGCTTTTGAAAAGTTCAAAGAATTCATGACTATGTTTAAGAACCAAATCGATAAGAAGATTAAAAAGATTCAATCAAGGTGGCAAGTATCTCTTAATGAATTTAATGAATACTACAAAGATAGAGGAATTGTATCCAAACTCACTCACCCTGGAAATCCCCAACTAAATGGTGTTGCTGAAAGATGCAACAAGACCATCATGGACATGGTCCATTCAATGATGAGTAAAGACATTTACCTCTGTTTTGGGGGATATGTAGTAGAAACTGCAATATATATATCCTTAATAAGATTCCTATCAAATCTGTACCCAAAATCTATCATGAGCTTTAGTTTGGAACTAACCCTGTGTTAGACACTTGATAATTTGGAATTGATTGGTCCATGTGAAGAACATGGACGCAAGTAAGCTAGAATCTTGCACTAGAGAGTACTATTTCATTGGGCATGTAAAGGACGGTATTGGATACCAACTTTACGACTCTGAGATTCAAAAGGTTTTCTTCTCTTGAGATGTAAAATTCTTATAGGATGACTTCCTTAAGAGTCAAGACAAAAATGAAGTAAAGGAAATCATTGGATCCCCTAAGGATATTAAGCTTCCAGAATCAGAAACTGAAGATGTGAATAAAGATGAAACATTCGTAACTCTTCGAAGGAGTTCAAGGGTGGTTATGCCATATGAAAGGTATGGATTCCATGTGTCAGGTGAAACTGACAATGATCCAACTTCATTTGATGAAGCTCTCGCGGATCATGACATGGATAGATGGATGCTAGCAATGAAGCCTGAAATAGACTCCATGGACAAGAATGGTGTATGGACCCTAGAGGATCCACCTGGAGGGGCAACCCATTGGATGTAAATGGATATTCAAGAGAAAGAGGGGACCTGATGGGAAGGTGGAAACCCTCATGGCACGGCTTGTAGCCAAGGTCTACACACAAGGAGAGAAGGCATCGACTACAATGAGACATTCTTTCCTATGGCTATGATTAAATCTATTAGAGCATTGCTAGGTATAGTTGTATATCTTGACTACGACATCTTGGCAGATGGACATCAAGACTACATTCCTCAATGGAAATCTTGAGGAGGTTATCTATAGGGAGAAACCTCATGACTTCATAACTGAGGAAGGCAAAGTATGCAAGCTGAAAAAATTCATATGTGGGCTGAAACAAACTTCTCATAGCTGGAACATCAAATTTGATGAAATCATAAAGAGTTATGATTTTGTTCAGAATCCAGATGAACTATGTATGTAAAAGAAGCTTAGTGGGACTGGGAGTGCCATTGTATTACGTAGATGACATCCTTATCATTGGGAATGATATAGGGATGGTGACTAGTGTTAAGATATGGTTGTCTCATACCTTTGAGATGAAGGATCTTGGAGAAGTCTCTTACATCTTGGGTCTGAAGCTTCAGAAACATAAAAAAGAAGATTTTGAGATTGTCACAACATGGGTACATTAAGAAGATCTTGGAACGTTTCCATATGGAGAATTTCAAGAAAGGCTTCCTTCTCTTAAGACATGGTATACGCATCTAAATGGATGATTCCTCGAAGTGTTGAGGATAAGAAAGCCATGGCTAGATGCCCTTACGCATCAGTTGTGGGAAGTCTGATGTATGCTATGATGTGTACAAGGTCAGATATCTGTCATGCAGTGGGAGTTGTATGTTGTTACCAATCTTGCTATGGTGAGCAACACTGAAATTTAATGAAGAATATTTTTAAGTATCCAAGAAGAACGTAAGATTATATTTTAATCTATGGAGATGGTGATCTTCAAGTCTTAGGATACACAGATTCATACTTCCAATCTGATATAGACAACAGCAAGTCAACTTCAGGGTTTATGTTCTTATTGAATAGTGGTGTTATGAGATGGAGAAGCAAGAAGAAGGACACTACGGCTGATTCAATAACAGAAGCCGAATATATTGCCGCATCGGATGTTGCAAAGGAGGCAATGTGGTCATACAAGTTCATCCTAGAACTTGACGTAATTTCCTTTGATACTCCCATTCCACTGCTTTATGATAATACATGAGCCATAACTCAGGCGAAGGAACCCAGATGCATCAAAAGAGCAAGCATGTGGAAAGGAAATACCGCATCATTCGGAAGATTCAAAGCATGGTGACATCGTCATCACTAAAGTGGCCTTTGTCGATAATGTTGTCGATCCCCTTTCTCAACCTTTACCCCAAAAGATTTTCGATCAGCATGTAATGAGTATGGGTTTAAAGATTGTAGCTAAATGGTTCTGAGGGCTAGTAGGAGATGGTTAGACATGTGAGCCCCGTGCGAACTATTTCTGCAACAAATGTTATTGTAATCTTTTATATCAACAAAGGTTATTTATTTGCTTCACTCCTTGTCTGAGATTAAATGAATGATGCACTTATAAGGTCCCTTAATACAATTAATATTATGTACCATTGCCATCTTAATAATCATGATGTTGTTGATTCAATGGTTGAATCATAGAAGTTGGTGCTTGAATGATATCTAAATAGTTAGATTGAGGACTCATCAATCTAACTCTAAAGGTTCAAATGATTATTAAGAAAGGATCTCCACGTTAAGAAGAAAATGGCAATCCTCCTCTAAATTTTGATATCTGACCAATCTCTTGATGCAGGTCCTCTACATAGGAATAGAGATTCAAAGGTGTCAGATAAGTTAGGTCAAAGAGTTGACTTAATGAGATCGAGATAATAAAGACTTATGTCGTATGCTGTTATGATATAGGCACGCATCCTCTGATCGGAGACAGATGTATTAGTATATGTCTAAGTATGTACATTAGGCAGACCATTAGGTTGATGACCTAATCACGATCTATACACCAGTGAGCTGGTGTGCATACAAGGGCATATGAGTAATATGATCTCTCATAGGAATCATACATGTTCACTACTGAACCGGAAGACATGAGCTCACTCATGAAGTATTGGGACTAATCAAATTCCATACATGAGTGTCTTGCTTTGGAAGCATGATAAGAATTTTTAGGTTTGATATATGCTTTTGGAAAGCATATGATCGATACCAACTCCCAATGACCTAATGAGAAACTTAATGATAAATTCCTTAAGAAGACAGTTTAAATATGATCTAAAACTTCGGCTTTATTCTAGGTCTTCCAGTATGTAGGATGTACATGTATTACGAATACTCGAGGGTGATGCGATCATAAACGATTTTATAACTATGACATTTCCATTCTGAAGGAGTGATGAAATATATTGGATTTTAGCGACTCCTCTCAGTAGATTAGTAATATGATCTTAGTCCAAATGTTGGACATTGATCTAAATGTAATTCGATGTAATGAGAAGATTAGATTTACAATTTGATTTCATCAGACATCTTTAAGAGGTCCCTGAGATCTGGATTTGAGATATGATCTCAATATCCAAGTCACTATATGTAGAATGTATAATCACCATATCCTTTTCTCCAAGTATCCATGGAGAAAGGACATTATTCTTGAAAGAGTTCAAGATTGTTGGTAATGTATCCGAGCATTAGTATATTAATAATTAAATATGATTTAATTGTCATGAGTAATATGAATATAATTCATATTATTTGGACACGTGAGAATAATCATCTAAGATAATTAAATGTGATTTAATTATCAAAGATACGATTAATGTGGATATCACTATCTATAATAATCGTGAATATTATAAATGTAATTTATAAAATGTAGGAGAGATTTAATTGTAAATAGGATTTACGAATTAAATGCTAATGTGAATTGGATCCACATTGTAGAATTAATAAATACAATCTACATTTTTATCATAAAATAATTTGGAATTATTTTGGTGAATAATTTTGCAATAAAAATTGTTGCACATGTGGAATATTTGATGAGATATGAGATCTCAACTCAATTGGAAGGAGATAGCCTCCATTCCTTAGTAGGAGTAGACGGCCACCTTGAGTCCTAATTAAAGGCGATTGTCCACCCTATGTATAGGAGGAGGTTTATCAGCTTTTTAATTATTTTCATATTAATTGATTTAATTCAAATTAAATTATATTGATGAATCTTCAATATATTTAATTTATTTTAAATAATTATTTGTTATTGCAAATTTATGCAACAAAATCAAGGCCATTGGTTGAATTACGAATGCATCTTCACCGTCTAATTTGTTATAAAAGAAAGGCTGGACCTAGTTCTTTCTCTTGGAACATCAACTCTCAAGTTGAAAGCAACAAATATGTCTAATATTCTCATATATATCCAAGCTCTCTCTCTCCCTCTCTCTCTCTCTCAATATTGTGGGTGTCCACCATATTGTATGTGAGAGCCCCCTCGTCGTCGCATTGTCGTTGTGTTGCCGAATCGACTGTTCATGTATCCCTGCCTTCTTCGATCATTCAATGCTTCTTGCTCGTGAGGAAGGCTTCGCATTTCCTAAGATGAAATCAAGAGACTCCACTCTCAGATCACAAACTCAAATTGCGAGATCTACACGTCTCATCCAAGCGTCTGCAAGTGCATGTTTCGTTCGATCGAACTTGAGACAGGAGGTCTCTTTGTTTAAAGACATGCGATCGCAAACGCTTCAAAAGGTAATCCTATTACATGTTTGTGATCTTGATGAAACGATATGAGAATAACTCTCATATATTTCATCATTATTAAAATTTTAATTTTTGCTACCCCTTTCAACTAGTACGACTAGTTTCTCTTGATCACATGTGACGCAATCTTCACGCTTCCATGATGCGCTAAGACCTAAGTCCCAACCTTCATGATTGACATTTATAAAAGTGCTAAAGTGGCACAAAACGTGTAGTAAATTACTGAAACATGAACAAGTAAATGAATTGGTGCAGATGAATCAAACGGTTTGTAATTTGTAATGACATTGAAAGAGAACAATATTAATCAATCATATGATTTGTACTAAATGAATCGAGATACGAAACAAAGGATTCGGCGAAACCATATCCCATTTGCTAAGTCAGAAAAACCTCTGGAATGGGTTTGTCAAAATATAAAGGGATATTTACCCAGCGAACCCTGAAATCTTTCAAAATTACCTCTACGACCTTTGAAACATCGATATTCCTCCCTAGACCCCGTAATCTTGCTCCGTCTTACCCTATAGACCCTACCGTTAATTTGATATTTTTTAAGTTAACTTGTTTGGGTTTAAGTTGAGTTAATCTAACCCTAGCAAATCCAAGGGCCCTCCTTTCTTCTTCTCTCCCCCTCCTTCTTCTTCCACACTCTCTCCTTCTTCCTGCAATCCCCGTGATGAGCGTGCCGCGGGATGCAGGTGACATGAACCCGAGCGCCGCGAACGTGATGGTGACCAACAGCCCTCCTGACTCTCGCACGCCTCCTCGAAAGCCCGGTTGAACTGCACCACCCTCTCCCTCTGCGCCTCCACCTCCTCTCCTTCGACCGGCACCGACGGATCCGCCGGGACGGCCTCCAGCACCCTCTTCCACCCCAATCGCAGGAAGCTCCTCGCGAACGACCTCGCCTTCTTCTCGTGTGTCGACAACCACTCCTGCCCGAGGAGCTTGGAATTTGATTTCTTCCTCTTCCTTTTCCTCAGAAAACATCTTCCCTGATAGGAACCTCCCCCCTTTTTGATATAGAAAACATCCAAAATTTTTTGTAGTCCTTTCGATTTTTCTTTCAGTTCTCGTAGTTCTTCAGCAATCCTGAAGATGGGTTCCCACAGCCAGTCTTTTAGAAGGGTTCGAGTGGTGTGCCACGACCCCGACGCCACCGACGAGTCCTCCGGTGATGAAGCGACAGCAAGAGCAGAGAAAAAGAAGAAGATTGTCGTGGAGATTCGGCTGCCAATCCCATCTGCGGGCAAAGATTCCGGCAAGATCGCGAGAAAGACGCGGTCTTTTCCGACCACGGCGCCGATCGGCAGCAGGACCAGGGGCGTCCGGCAGCGCAAGTGGGGCCGGTGGGCGGCGGAGATCCGCGACCCCATCCGGCGCTCCCGTGTGTGGCTCGGCACCTTCGACACCGCTGAGGAGGCCTCGGAGGCCTACCACAATGCGGCGATGAAGCTCGAGGCCGAGAAGAAGGCCACAGAAACGGAGCCCGTTGCCGCACCGGTGGTGGTGGCTGAAGCCGACAAGAAGGAGGCGAGCCCGATGTCAATATCCATGGACGAGCCAATCGACGTTGGTTCCTTTTTTGTAGACGAGTTTTTCCCCATTATGGAGACGGGGGAGTTGGAGTCTCTGCCACCTTGCTTCCTGGATGATCTGAATGGGTTGGAGGAGGACTTGGATTTCGACATGGACGGGGAGTCTGTGGCGTGGATGATGGATCAGCCGATGATGAAAGAGCAGAGGAGGACGGAGGAGGGGATGGGGGAAGGGGAGATGGCGAGAGTGGCGGAGGAGGAGGGTAAGAGGGAGGGCTCGAGGCCATGGAGGGCGTCGAACACGCGGAGGACGGCGGCGGCGGGGCCGACGGCGCGGTCGATGAGGGAGGGGACGGAGGGGAGTTCGGACGGATCCGCTCGGAGCGGGCGGACGGAGGAGAGGAGGGAGGGGAGGCGCTGCCGGATGTCCGAGAGGCGGGAGTCGGCGGAGGACAGGGAGAGGGAGAGGGGGGGCCAAATCCAAGGGGAAATGGCAACAAATGTAAATTTAACAAACAAATTGGGTATAATGTAAACAAATATAACGGAAGCCGGTTAGTTTTAACGGACAAATGGATGGGAGTTAACCAGAGGGTCTGCACGGTAATGGTTAGCAAGATTACGGGGTCTAGGGAGGAATATCGATGTTTCAAAGGTCGTAGAGGTAATTTTGAAAGATTTCAGGGTTCGCTGGGTAAATATCCCAAATATAAAATAGACGCAAACCAAATATCATAACTTACACCATTAAAGCCGGTCCGAATGATAGACCTCGTCCATGAATGAAGAGAACTGTAATCAGATCATTGTAATATTCTTCCAAAGTCAATGAAAGAAGAGAGCTATTGTGATCAGATCTTTATAATATTCTTCCCAGGGATTACCAGTTACATGGAAGGTATACATGGACCCACCCGCCAACACAAGTTCCAAGGCCAAATAATATGGGACATGCAAGAAGATAATAATTAGATCTTGGAGAAGATGAGATTACCCAACTAACTTAATACATAACCATAATGGTGTTCACCCTTCGTTAACCTGCAAAGACAGCAAGGTCTTGACGGTCTCACCGGATCCTCCCTTTCGCCCAAGTCGTCATAAAACACGAAACACGCCAGGGAAACAATTCAACAATCACAAAGCATTAGACTAGCCGTATGTAGATAACATGTATATTTATGATCATTAACTTTAAGCCCCTTAATAACTGTACATAACATTCTGAAGATTATAACAAAATTGCCGTGCAATACATAAGCAGAACCTGACAAGACTGAAGGGGGAGAGGACATCGTGAAATATGTACAACAATCCTGTGTGGAAAACACGCTTGCAACGAACTCATTCCCTTTCCTCGCCAAGTAACCAGCTCAAATAATCAGATGGGTCATCAAGGATGCAGTTCTGATCAGGAGGAGCAACCCTCTTCCTGAATAAACTCTCTATACTCTCGTAGTTACTTTTCCGCCCACCCCTCGGCCTTGATGCAAACAATTGATCCGATTCCAAGAAATCACCCTATAGAAAAACACATTAGTCCATTGGAAATACATAAAACTATTTCGAGAGGAAGTCCATGAAAATGAGGCACATCGAGTGGCAGTGTCATTAAACAATCCAAAAATGAGGTGCTCGACATTACATAAAATGATGTGGAGGTGAAATAAAAAAACAAGATGCATGTAAATATAAAAATGCATCAGGTTTTCCAAGAAGCTGGCTTGTGGGTATCTTCCACGAACAATGGGTAAAATGAAGGAAATGCAAGAGCATATGCACACGTCACTTACGGGAGCGTAAGCATGAACACCGCTATTCTCGTGCTTGTCACGTACGTGCTTGAAAGGGAATCTCTTCTCGCACCCTGAAATTCGGCAAGCAAATGGCCTCTCTTCCAGATGAACAGCTCTGACATGAGCTTTGAGGTTTGATCTCTGATAAAGATTTACATCCATTCAATGATAACAATCGGTTTAATTGAATTCAAACGTAACATTGCAAAGAAGCAAGATCGGTTTCTCAATATGAATCGTCAAATTCCAATAAAATATATAAATATCATGATGACATTGAAGTCTTTCCCATTAATGATGTTTAAACTGTGAAGGTATCTTACATTTGTGAAAAAATGTTGGCAACCATCAAAAGAGCATCTAATCCTCCCAACTTCCACTGCCTCTTCATGGGTGCGCAGATGTCGCTTCATATTCTTTTTGAGCTGTTGGGCTCCACATAAAGAGCACACCGCATACAAGTGGCAACACCGGATATGAGCTTTAAGGCACTCCTTATTCGTGAAATACTTCATGCACCCAGGTTCATTGCAAGGAATCTCAACATGGTCTGATTTGACTGCAAGGTTAACACACTAACTTCAGGACTGCAGATAACACAGCTCGTAAGGAAAAGAACTCCTCATTTAAGGGCAATCAATCACATTTGAATTAATCCAGAGAAAACCTTGTGCAGAATTTGGTCATCAAATGGGAAAAAAAGAAGCTATTAGAATCAGGAATGACAGCTCTTTCAACTTCAAGAACTATGCAGCAATGCAGCTAATAAACAATATACCATGTGATTGCTCATGTTTCTTCAACTTCGATGGATACTTGAAAGCTTTGCCGCAACCATCTTCCAGGCAAATATGTAGCTTGGGATGGTCATCTTCACTTGAAGATTCTTCGTCATGAATTTCCACCACATGTCTCCTCATGGTTGCTTGGTAAGCAAATTGTCGATTGCAATTCTCAACTGGGCATGTAAATAGTTTTCCTTGGTGACCCAACATGTGCCTTGTCAAATGGTCCTTTCTTCTGTAACTCGCCTCGCAATCATCCACAGGGCAAGTAAATGGCCTCTGAAAGAAAACAAGACAAGTTAAATACTAGAGCCGTCAATTCTTCCAAATTATTGAAATGGTTAATTGCAAAAGAACCTCAAATCACATTGACGTAACCAAAAGAAGGCATGTCATAATTACAATGTTTAGCAATAAGAAAATGGGCTTCACATTCTGAGCCTTTTCGATTAAATCCAATTCATGAATGTTGAATTTTTCACAACGGTTGTCTCCAAAACTATAGAATATGTTATGCGAGCTAAAGATTTGAAATCAAATTTTGGAATCTGAGCATCATTGCAATGAACTACCTGGACATCAATATATGAACAAAAAAAAATGAATTCCAAACCTGAAGAACACGAGGAGGCATATGCCTACAACAGCGTGAACAAGGCTTGCTTGATGGATCTTCTCAGGAGGTCCCCCACCCTGATACTAATCCATTCAAGATCAAGACATCGCTTCGCATTTTGGAGTTCTGTAATGGGATCCAATGCTTCACACTGTATTCAGAACATTCCAGCACACACATTATCAATAACCATCATTAAAAAAAAAGTTGGCAATTCGACATCTTCAAAGCAATGATTTTTAAACGACCAGGAGCAGCAATGATTCCCATCAATAATTAGAGAATGACCTCAGACGAATGGCTTTGCATATGCTGCCTCAAGTAAGCCGGCTTCCTGAAACTAGCACTGCATTCGTTGCAACCGTATCGCACCGGAAGGTTACCTTCAGTATCAGCCTCACTTGTTGCGTCTTGAAGTTCCTCCTGAATTCAGACATAAATCAAGCAATTTAAAAATCACCATTTCCTGGTTCTGAAAAGGAGATTTTTACAAGACATCCTAATTTTTTGTCTAACTATTCCGTAACCCCTATGATCTTTGCAGTTAAGTTACGATCTTTGTAAATTATACCACGACCCCTGCAATCTTACTAACACATACACCACAAACCTTGAACAGGGGCATATGTATTGAACAGAGTAAGATCACAAGTGTAGTACAGTTACAAAGATAATAGGGACAATGATGCAATTGGGCGATATCTTATGTGTAATTTGATAAAAATCGATTCTGAACAGTTCTACAGATTTACATATCGACGGATATGAAAAACGTGTTGCCGATTTCTTGAAAACACATCCAATCATGACAACAACGTTAAAGAGGGGGAGGCGTACGTTGTGGTGGGAGAGGAGGTGGGAGGCGATGAGGGACTTCTTGGAGCGGCAGATGCCGCAGTACTCGCAGTAGTACCTACGGATGTCCCGGAAAACGGGGCGCTTCTTCTCTAGCGTCGGATCCGAGCCCCCGTCCATCTCCATGCGGCGGAGGAGGAGGAAAAGAGGAAGGGGGAAGCGATGAGCTGAAGTATCTCCGCCGTGCCCTAAAGCTCTGGATTCCTCTTAATGGGGTTTTCTGCTGCGGATGGATGACACGTCAGCGACAGGGGGTTCATCATTGGCTGAGAGAAGAATAGCATTCCATCGCAATCGATTGGATCTAATCCCATACCTTCACAGCTTGACCCTAGTCCGTATTCTAGGGATGCGCTTGAGTCCGGTCGGGACACACACCCGCATCCGAGTGGAATTGGGCCTAAGCTTGTTTTGAGTTTTGGACAAAATTAGGGCTTTTCAAAATATGATTCTAGTATTACTCGACCCATATATTTTGATCTCAAATTCATGAATATCGTGAAAAGATACGTAAGCATGTAACCCCGGAAGATTGTCGTTTGAGGACCGAGTCATTTGCTGTAACATGCATTGCAGCAGATTCTGCAGTAACCGCATGAGCCGTTCGATCATGATCGAGCGGTCCATACGATTTTGCACTTTTTGTGGGTTCGTACCTTGCAAAATCATATGAACCGTTCGATCAAGATCGAGCGGCTCAAGCGATTACTACAGAGACAACAATACAACAGACGATCCTTACTATGTTGTTTGAACTATTGGAAGATTCGTCTTCTTTCATAGTTTACCTAATATGATATATTGATCCCCAAATATCACTACAACAAAATATGCATAATTTGACGATTATATATGCAAATGTCGATTTTAATATTATTATATTCGACATTTGTTAAATGTCGAAATGGTGAGAGCATTTTCGACATTTGCTAAAAAAAAGGGGTAAAATAGACATTTAGTAGACGTCGTGTACTATCATAACCCTAATACTCTTTTGTCGTTTCCTCCCTTTTCCTCTCGAATCCAAGAGCACGCCGCCTCCTCTCTTCTTCCTCCATCCGAACCGAACCCCTCTCCTCCTCCCCGAGCCCGCGCCGTCAGCCCTCCATAGAGCAAGCACGCCGCCTCCTCTCTTCTTCCTCCATCTGAACCGAACCCCTCTCCTCCGCCCCGAGCCCGCGCCGTCAGCCCTCCATAGAGCAACTGCGTCGTTTTTTTAGGTATTTATATATCATATTCCTTCCCATAGTCCTTAATCCTCATTTCTGTTATTTCTATCGACCACGCAACCCTAATCTCGCCCCTCTTCTCCGTCGTCGTCGCAGTATCGGATCTCTAAGTTGCAGTAGATTTTTCGCCGACGGTGATCATATACAAATACGAATCTCGTTCACAGGTGAGCATTTATGCAAATCAATTTTTTCTATGGATTTTATTGAGGATTTTGATCGTGTTCTGATATTTTTAAAAATCACGTCATATGTAATGGCAAGTTTTTTCCGTTGTGATACTATCACATATTTATGCTTAAAAATGAAGTGTTAATTTATGATATGCTTAAAGTGAAGTGTTAATTTATGAGATGAAAGCTCCTTACTGATGCGCATGAGTACAATCATCATGTAGACCCTTACAGGGTTTCGTTTTTTTTATGGTCGGGTGCGTCTATGTTTTGAGGGATCAAGTTCTGTTTCGCTTTGGTCCTCGAGATGCAGACGTGTTTTGCTCTTGATTGACGTGCTCAAGAGCACGTTTATCTCTCTTTTTATTCTTTAATGGAAAGGGTCAAGCATCAATATTATTGTATAATCTCCATTATCAAAAGTTTTATGGAAATATTAACAAACAGTTATAGTTTGTTATAAAAAGGATTCATTAAGTAGAGGTTTATTGAACAAAAACATGGTATGTTCACATAAACAAGCACATTAAAATGAATAAAGAACAAATCACCTACAAAAATTTTCCAATAGAACGGCAAACCTATACAACTAAATGTCTATTTTATATCAAGTATTAACATTGTATATTTCTTTGGGCTAGCGGGTTGGGCACTGGGGGTCAAGTTATTTGCATCTGATTAATGTAACTGGTATAGATGCCCCTGCTTCATCTCACTTCACATTTTCTCATATCTCTTGCGAAACCAAAGAATAAACCGATAAGACTCATTCAGTGGACAATATCGGCTAGCGTGACATCGGACCTAAGTCGAAGACATAGCATAAGGTAGAGCACTTCATGTCGTTTGCATGTGAATCTCTCATGGGACGATGGAAAAATCTCTAGTCAGAAAACTTCGTTTGGAGTGCCGCTTCAATCTGCTCATTCTGAAAAATCAGAACTTGCACAGCTGTTCCCTTCCAAGTTGGGTCATGCTTACAATTCAAAACCTGTAAGCTGGGCAATTAATTAGATTTGTCCTCATAAGTAGAAAAATACAAACAACTTGCATGGTCCAGTGACTCTCGGATATGAGTGGCGAGCCTACGCCTACCTTTTGTTTAATATGTTCAGCATTTTTAATGTACTTGACAAAATCCTTGATATCTTCTTACATAATATTCCAAGTTCTCTTTTCGAAGTTCTCCATTTTCGAAGTTTTTTTTTAATTTTTTAGTTGTAGATTCGTTGGATGCTATATTCAATAGATATCTTCCCTCACCAGAGTAGTAGCATCAAACACATTATGGTTAGAATTCTTTGGTTGTATTACATCACGCTTAGGTATTATTTGTCAGGGATATAAAGCTCAAATTGATCTCATAGAGTCCAATGTCATTTTTACTTTAATAAATAATAGATTGAACATATATCTTTAAATAATTTACAACACCTTTAGGATAATAAACCTCCTATTATCGATAATCATATATCTTTCCTATAAAATAAAAGATTTTGATTTGAAACAACATTTTTTAAATATCCTTCTCTATCGCAATTAACATTACTCATGGGTGTCATTTTTTATTCACTTCATATATATGTATGTATGTATAGAGGATCCTATGAGAGCAAAAAATTGTGAGAGAATGAGAGTAAAAAAGTGAAATGTTTAAAAGTGAAGTGTTACAAGTTGATAGTGTAGTGTTACTATCACATATTTATGCTGATTGTTTACAATGTTTACAGATGGGAAAGTATGATTGGATGGTCGAGTTGAAGTCTTCCAGTGTTTACAAGGCTGGAGTTGATGAATTCATGAGACATACACGTGAGATGTATGGATTGGATACCGCTATACGATGTCCTTGCAAGAATTGTTTGAATTGTTTTACGCATCCTCAGAATATAGTTAAAGCCCACTTATTAGTGGATGGGATTCATAAAAGATATCATCCTTGGTCTTGTCATGGAGAGGAGGGTGGTTTTATACCTCCAACCTCTTGTGCACCTACATCTGCACCTTCAGTTGCAAGTAATATTGAGGAGGAAGTTGATGATTCGGATAATGACAGTGTTGCTGATATTCTTGATGATCTTGGCGTTTTAAATGATGGGATATCCAATAATCTTGATAATGATGGGAGTTTTAATATCTCAAGCGGTTTTTTGGAGGCATTGATAAACGACTCGAAAGAGTATTTATTCCCTGGTCAAAATAAGTACACAAAGTTTTCCTTCCTTGTGAAATTATTTCATCTGAAAGTGTATGGAATGTTTAGTAAGAAGACCTTAGATGGACTTTTGATGTTGCTCCGAGATGCAGTCCCTGCATTTCACATCTTGCCAAAAGATACATATGAGGCATGCAAGTACCTCAGGGAAATGGGTATGGGTCAACAAAAGATCGATGTTTGCAAGTATGATTGCACGTTATTCTGGAAAGAAGGAGAGAATGCTCTATCTTGCACAAAATGTGGTACATCAATATATAAAATTAACGATGGAGTGGGTAAACCTATACCTCACAAAGTGTTGCGCTACTTTCCGTTAAAACCACGCTTGCAACGTCTTTATTTATCATCCAAGGTGGCTCCACATATGGTTTGGCATAAAGATACAATACCTTCAGATAACAAGTGGATAACACATCCCAGGGACTCAGATACTTGGAAACGGTTTAATTCTGACTTCCCATCATTTGCAGCAGATGGTCGAAATGTTTACCTTGCATTAGCATCTGATGGCTTTAATCCATTCGGTAAATTAAGCTTGTCATACAATATGTGGCCAGTAATCTTGACTACATATAATTTACCTCCTTGGATGTGCATGAAACCAGAATATTACATGATGTGTCTATTGATTCCAGGACCTGATGCTCCTGGAATGGATATAGATGTATTTCTCCAGCCTCTTATTGATGAGCTTCGTGATTTGTGGGATAACGGATTACAGACATTTGACGCGGCTAAACAAGAATGGTTTAATATGCATGCTTGTTTATTATGGACAATAAACGACTTTCCAGCATATGGAGTTTTATCAGGATGGCAAACTAAAGGATACATGGCGTGCCCGATTTGCAAGGATGGAACTCCGTCTAAGAGGCTTCGTTCTAAAATTGGGTATATTGGTTGTCGTTGTTTCTTGCCGATGAATCATCGTTGGAGGAGAAGCAAGAAATTTGATGGTAAATTTGAGAGAAGACCACCTCCTAAAGAATTAAACTATGAACAACTATTAAAAGAAGTTGAAAGTCTGCCTGATTTTGAGTATGGAAAGCATCCTTCCAAGAAAAAACGTGGACGTGATAATTATGTGCATAATTGGAAAAAGAAATCAATCTTTTTCCAACTTCCATATTGGCATAAGTTAGCTTTGAGACATAACTTAGATGTCATGCATGTGGAGAAAAATATATTAGAAAATATATTGTGGACAGTACTTGATGTGGACGGAAAGTCAAAGGATACAGTTAAGGCTAGACTTGATCTTGAGGACATGAACAGAAGAAAAGAGTTACACTTGCAAAAGCAACTTGATGGGAATTATTCTATTCCTAAGGCTTGTTATACATTGAGCAGATTAGAAAGAAAAGAATTTTGCGAGTTTCTTAAAAATGTGAAGATGCCAGATGGCTACGCATCTCATATTGGTAGATGCATTAATGTTGAAGATGCTCGGATTACAGGATTAAAGAGTCATGATTCTCATGTACTCCTACAATCGCTTTTAGCTCCTGCATTATCTACACTTTTACCAAAGAATGTTGTAGGAGCTATATCTGAACTTGGCACCTTATTCAATCGGTTATGTAGACGAAAAGTCTTGGTGGATGATATTAAAAGCTTGCAAAAAGAAATGATCTTGCTACTTTGTAAATTAGAAATGATATTTCCACCGGCATTGTTTGATGTAATGATTCATCTTGCTATCCATCTGCCCAAAGAGGTGTTACTTGCTGGTCCAGTAGCTTATCGTTGGATGTATCCAATCGAAAGATTTTTATGTTCATTGAAAAAGTTTGTGCGTAATCGAGCACGTCCAGAAGGTTCAATAGCTGAAGCATATGTTGTCCATGAGTGTATTACTTGGTGTTCAATGCATATTAACGACATGGAGACACGATTTAATAGACCAGGGAGAAATTATGACGTTGATGTCAACGATGAATTATTTGTATTTAGACACAAGGCAAGGATACTCGGAGCTGCAAATTACTCTCCAAATATTACTGCAAAGGAGGTTCAAAGAGCCAATTGATATATTCTCAATAACAGTATGGAAGTCATTCCATTTATTGAGTAAGTATTGGTACATATTTAATTTTGAAATCTTAATGTTTGGAAAAAAAGTCAATATTATAAATGATTTCAGTGAACATAGAGGAGTACTTGAGGGAGAAGGGGTGTCAAATATAGAGCAAAGACAAATGGAAGCCTTTCCACTTCGGTTCAAGATAAAGGTGATATTTGTAATCTTGTATCTCATTTTTTTGTATTATATCAATGCACACTCCACATTTGTTCCAGATACTGACATTTCAATTTTTTATATCACATTGGATATTAGATGCAAAATGTAATGAATGAAGAAGGCATGGATAAGGATGCAATGACTAGATCTTTGTATGCGTTGTCATGTGGTCATAACTTATGCATCAAGAGCTACACAGGAATAATTGTGAATGGAGTAAGATACCACACAGAAGCTCGTGATGCAAGACGGAAGTGTCAGAATAGTTCAATAATGGTTCATGGAGAGCATGATGGGAATGCCATCGAATTTTATGGTGTTATTCAAGACATTCTTGTGCTACAATACGTATTTAAAAAAAAATCTTTTTGTTGAAGTGTAAATGGTGGGATCTTGGCAACCGAATGTCAAATGTTAAAGTTGATAACCATATGGTAAGTATCAATGTGCAGAAAACATGGTATGACAACGAGCCATTTATACTTGCCTCACAAGCAAAACAAATATACTACCTTGAAGATAGGAAGAATGGCCCGTGGTGGCGTGTGGTACGTAGACATGAACATCGACACATATATGATATACCGTTACAAATCAACTCAATGAGTGGGCTTACAGATGAAGATGCTCAACTCTATAAAGATTTCACAAGTTCTGATGATGATGATGAAAATGAACTTGAGAATGTTCCTATTCAAGTAACAGAAGATGATTTTATGGCATTAAATCGTGTAGAGGTAGAAGTTACAACTATTGATGCGGATGTAATTGATGGGCAAATATGCGTAGAGATTTATAGTAGTGATGAAGAACATGAGGACGAAGATGACACATTAATTGAATATATTGATTCAGATAAAGAAGATTAAGGTAATTTGGTCCATTAATTTCTTTTAATAAGTAATATCAGTTAAAATAGTAGACTTGCTTAGAGATTTTCATTGATGTTGTGTTGGTATTAGAATATATTAGAATATATTAGTTATTTTATTAAATAACAACTATTTTTTCTTACAGATATGGCTTGGACATCATTTGGAGGATTGTTTATCCTTGTTATATCTATGAGTATGACGAGACCATTTCAATGGAAGAAAAAGAAATGCAAGGAAAAGAGCTGCAATATGAAGTTGGCTCCGGTTCATGAGTTGACCATGGAGAGAACCCCAGTCGATGTCCTTCTTTCGACTTCTGTACAGGTGGAGGAGAGATCACCACCAACATCGGGCACAAAATCGTCTATAGATATACAATCTTGTATGTCTTAGTATAACATACACGTTTGCAAGGATCTTATCATAATATACACTATGTACAGCAGGGTCTGTTGTACAGCTTCTGTTGTACATTTCAAAACTACAGTGAGACTAACATGCAGTACATTTCTCTGGATCCAACATGCAAACTTAGAAAAAAAACATATCTAAATATATGAAAATCTTGTACCTTTGGGTCCGTTGCAACGCTTCTACGCGTCCTTTCAGCTTCATATACTCCTGATGGCTATTCTGATGCAGTGGAGAGTAGAATGGTCACTTACTGATATCTAAAGATGTGAAAATTGAATCTACTTTAGTGATATGGTGGTTCAGAAATATGCCTTCTACTCAAACGATTGGAGTTAAAACCTCAAAAAATAACCATGGTTGAGAACATGTGTACAACTTTTTCTCTCAACCCGAAGTTTCCTTTGGAGTTCGGATACTGACATGATAGTTACTCGAAATATTCATGAGCTCATGGAGTTTGATTGATTGGATTCTATGTTGCTCAATTACATGAAGTCGCAGCTTCTGTTGTACAACTTTGTTCATTTTTTGATGCTTCTTGGATGCTTACATCTGAATGGTTACTTTTAAATATTCAGAACAGTCCCAGTTACGAGAATTATTTCTTGTTTATGTTAAAAAAAATTGAGTCACTACTGATAGAAGCTCTATGAAACGAAAATACCTATAGGCGCACCTTGAGATGCTCTATCAGGCCATCACTCATAATTTATTGGGAAAAAATATTCTGGGAAATCTGAGTTTAGAATTTTTAGGGCTCATTTGCACAATATTTTTCTATTTTAGAGGTTAACCCTAATTCATTTCTCTACCATTTTTAAACCTTATTTGTTTAATTTAACATTTTAATTGATTTAGTTGTTTTTTGATGTAAATAAATGAAATAAACATCACAACAGGGATCGGGTTTTCAGCAGCCTCCTCCAACGCCATGGGGATTCGATACAGGTCCTCCTCAAAGTGCCCATCCTTCCCATTTTAGAGGACTCACTTCTCCTTCATCTGGTAAATCAAAATTTTTATTCTAATATTATATTAAATATAATATAATACTATATTATATTACATGGGATTGAGCTGCCAAAGGATTTATTATACACATTAACTCCAAACTTGCTTGTGCATTTTTTAATATATGACTTTCTCTACATTTCATTCTGGTGCAACATTTAACCTCCTACAATTTTAGACTTGTAGGAATATGACGAGTTGTCTCATATAGTTAGTTGTACACATTAAGATTGTCATTCAAATGTGAATGATCATTACTTTTGCAGGCTGGTTTTATTATAATCATCTTAGGTTAGTTGCTTAGGGAGTAGCAGGATTCAGCTGGGCAAGTTGCCAGTGCTTGGGAAATGACAATGAAGCTGAGATTAGTACCTATTCATAGGATGCATTGCAATGATGATTGCAATCTTTATTACAATGAATACACATTATAGTTTCATATGCTTCAAATGTTATAGCTATTTAAGTTTTTCTTTGAATGTTGTAATTATTAAAGTTTAATATTTCATCATTTATTTTAGAAGCAGGGCCATCCCGAAGTATGCGTCGTAGAGGAAAGACCCGCGGAATAGAGTTGGAGAAGTTGAATGCTGCAATGGGGCATAGGATCGTTATTGAAATTGATCCCTATAGCGGGAGGCCAACAGATAGAGTGCAAGCAAAACATTTACAGACTCTTATTGGAATAGCGGCTCGTGAAGATGTTCCAATGGAATCAGATTTCCGATTAATCAAGAAAGAGCATCTTCGTGCATGCTATGCTCGAATTGAAGTAAGCCATTGACTTTAAAATTCTTACTTTACATATATTTCTAATTGTTTATTTTAGACACATGCAAACGTGATTGGCTTGCACGAAGATCCACGGATTTGTGATGCTCTAAATCGTCGAATTGCTAAGCAAGTAAAAGAGCATCGATATCACACGAAGAAAAATTATGACAAAATAGGTGACAAGGCAAAACCTCCATCGATGACAAATGAAAGGTGGGAAAGGCATAAGAAGCAGTGGGGTAGTTCAAAATTCAATGTATGTAATTGATATACCTTGTCAATTTTTTAAAGTTTTTATAATACTAACTAAATTTGTTACACATGCAGGAAACAAGTAAGAAGAACCAAGACACACGATTGAATCGCGTCAAGAATCATCACACAACTGGAGCAACTTCATTCGCTGTCATCCGCAAAGAGATTGTAAGTGTTAAATATATATGTTAAATAAGAAAGGTTGTTGAAATTAAGTATTTTATCCTAATTAAGCTTCATTTGACTGAAATAGTCTGATAAGGAGCTTGGTGGGGCTCCATGTGGAGGGATTCTTTTGTACCATCGCTCTCACTATAGAGTAGATAAGAAGGGTAAAGGACAATGGGGTAGTGATTCTGCCCACTCTGCTTATGTAAGTATATGGCATTCTTGCATTTGACTCACTAAGTCATATATATTTATGCTCCTTATCCTTATTCATGTAGTTGGGAATGGTGGATATCCGAGACAAGGCGATAGCAGCAGGTGCCCCTATTGAAGAGGATGAAATTGTTGATAAAGTCTTGAGAAATGGGGGTAGAACAGATTGGAGGAATGATTGGGGGTATGGTCACATTCCTGAGCGAACTAAAGAACGACGAAAACACATATCCCAGGCTGATTTAGAAGCTGCAATTCATGCCACTGAGGATGCAATGAAGGAAAAGATGGCTGCTGAAATGGATGCCAAGGTTGCCTCCATCAATCAAGGATGGCAACAAAAATTCCAACAACAGGAACATGCACAACAAATGATGCTGATGCAAATGGAGCAAATGAAGAAATGGATATGCAATATTATGCAAACACAAACGCATGTGTCAAGAGAACAATTAGGTAAGTTTTAAATAACTTTATGCTATCAATTTGTGCAACAAATATTGTGAATAATTTCATTTTAAATGAATTTATTTTAAGTAAGTTTTTCTAAATCGAATATAAAATAATGGTTAGGTTTCACCCAGTTGAGCAAATCAGCGATGCCTTTTTCAAGTAAAAAGAAAGTTGACAATGCTGAATCTGATGAAGAGGAAGAAGACTCGTATGAAGATGACTCTGACGATGAAGAGATTGATGATGATGATAGCTATAGAATGATATCTACTGTTTAACTTTTTGAATGGCACATTTTTATTTCTTATTTGATCTAGTATATTTGGACCTCTCCAGTTTCAATATCTGTCAGCTACATTAGTAGGACCAAGATGACCATGTTGGCTCATGTTTGCCTGCTATGTTATCCTCTCCATGCTGCAATTTTTTTCTTGTGTTACTGCATTATCCTCTCTACTAAATCCGTTGATGCTGGTGAATATATTTTCTCAATCCACGGTGCATGGTATTTGTTGTGTTAGCTGTGGACTCTATCTTCTGGAATTTGCTCTTTGTTTAATTAATAGTTTTGATGCTTTTACATATTTCAGCTTTTGTGTTACATCATTTATGTTAAGCAATATGCCCATACCAACTTCTTTAAGCCAAAATAGTATACGGTTTCTATTGTGTTACATCATTTATGGTTTTAAAGTGATGCAATTGGTATGGGCACAAGGTTATGGTTTAAAGGGATATTTGCACAAGGTCATGTTGCCAGTTTTGCTGTGCCTGGTTTAAAGGGACACTTACATCGTAGGGCATAACCAGTTGCTTTCCCATGCTGCAGCAGTGAAGCTTTATAAAGAGAAGTACCAAGTTAGTATCACGCATCATTAATTTTATCAATATTCTAATTATATGCATGAGTTCTTCAAGTGTTCATGTGTGTGTTCTGTATGCGTATGCATCTCGTGCAAGCAGGACAGGTAAGATTCTCGTGCAAGCAGGATAGGAAAGATCCTCGAAAGGCGCCTTTGGTATAACCATGAATGTTGCAAGACCTACAAAAGGATCGACAATCGCTATCTTTGGCTAGGAGCTGTGGGTCTTTCGGTGAGTTCCCCTTTATAACATTATTTCACTTGCTCTCGCATGGTTGAAGCTGCCATCTTATAAGTTTTAATATATGAGTATGCTTATGAAGGAGTGAAGTATGCAGAGGCGTCGACAATCGCTATCTTTGGCTAGGAGCTGTGGGCCTTTCGGTGAGTTCCCCTTTATAACATTAAGCCTGATCAAGTAAATATTTATATGCTTCTACAATCGTATGTATGAGCCAAGTAAATTCCCATCAAGAGGGCTCCACTTTCAGCAATTTCAAAGGAACAGTCATCCATGCTTTCTGAAGCAGCTTCCAGAACTGTCTGATCATGCTCAGAATTTCTGGAAGTTAATGACATGGAACAGGACAAACTTCGTCATATTTTGTTACACCATGTCTCAGCAAGATATATATGATAGTATTAAGAAGGATCCAAGGAAAGATATCACTGCAATTATGAAAAAGTAGTAGAATGGGACTGGTTGAGTTCATCTACAGATCTAGAACATCCAAGTGGAGGACGGCCAGTTTAACTGAAATCGCATGATCAGACAGTTCTGGAAGCTGCTTCAGAAAGCATGGATGACTGTTCCTTTGAAATTGCTGAAAGTGGAGCCCTCTTGATGGGAATTTACTTGGCTCGTACATACGATTGTCGACGCCTCTGCATACTTATAAGATGCTCGTACATACTTATAAGATGGCTACAAGCTTTAACATGAAGTTGGATATTCGAAATATGGATTATAGCCCCTCTGGATATTTATATGCTTCTACGAATGAACAACCTGGGATGCCATTGCTGACAAAGAAAATTCACACTTCGTATTATTTGTTGATTTGTGTAGAATCTGTTGATCTGTTCTTTTGGGAGGAAGGGTTCGCTTGGGTCTCTTACATTGTTTCTGTGCGTGTACAGGTCATCAACGATTTGAATGAACAAAATTATCAACTGATAGAAGTAAATCAGAATTTAATCCAGATCCTAGAAAGCGCTTTAAAAGAAAGAGATGAAGCAAGAGCTGAATTGCAACGCTTAAGCTACCATGGCTTGCCCGTTGCAAGCATCGGACATCAACAGCACATTCTCTACACATCAGGATCAGGCTCATGCCCCAGTTCATCAGCAAGCACGACCTTCAATGCCACCATACCGCAGGAAAATCACTTCCTACTGCCTGAGAGCGGTACAAATGAGTCACCCTCTAATGAATCAAACACCAATCGGTGGCTTGCAGAGTTTTCAAAATCCTAGACAATATTCCTCCAGGAGTTGGGGATGAAGATTTTTTTGTAAAATAAATATTTTTGGATCTTTTTAGATTATACAGTCTCAATTTTTTATTTTTTGGATCTATTTAGATTGTATAGTTTTGAAATAATTTTTAAATATTTGGGGCTTTTATGCCAATTTCGCTAAAGAAGTGTGAACGAGATTAAACCTACATCTTTTAATGCATTATAGCTCTTGTGAATATGCTAAATCGACGTTTAGAATGTTCAAAAATCGACAGTTGTCCAATTACACGTCAACTTCCCTTGCCTATTTCGACGGATAAACGTCGAATTTTTAGATCTGGAACGACGTTTATACGTCGAATTTGACATCTAACTCGACGTTTGTTTTAGAGAATTTAACGATTTCGACGTATCTAGTTATACGTCTACAGAACCCTAATTAGACGGTCCAGAGTCGACGTATATTCTCGACGTTTTTATACGTCATTTGTTCTAAAAAACGACGTTTATGAAAATCTATTTCGACGTTTGCAAACGTCGAAATAGGGGCAATCTGCTGTAGTGATATGCATGCATCTTCTCCTTGGTTCGTCTTGGCTCCCTAACTTTACCAACACATGTGCATTTATGGTAGTGATTACTACAATGTTGGGGGCTAAGTGGATGGCAGTAGGGCATCTCCCTTCCTATGTATCATGCTTGTTTGCTCTTTATAACAGTATCAATTAATCTCAAAATACGGCATGTCTATTTTAATAAATATCAACATATGTGGCAGACCCCTCCACTTCCCAATTCTCATTAGGTGATGCTACTGCCTCAAGGGTTCGTATTGCCTCAACCACCTTCCCAAGCGGACGCCATCACCTCTATGGATCACGCTTCCTCATAGGTCTTCAAGGACAATGCATCGGCCGGCGTTACCTCCCATCGCCTCTTTGAGCAGTCACATCCAACCTGCTCAAAGCTGACCCCCACCCCACACACATACACACATGTGTGTGCACGTGCGCCTTTGCCATACAATGGGTCGAGTTGCCGCCTTATCCCTCGATCGGTCTTCACGTACACCGCCAACCGACTCTATTGTCTCAACCGCCTCCTGTGGTCGCCACAACATGTATCTTCTCCGGTGGCTTCCTTAACGCCCATTGAAAGATTTCCAGCTCCAGGTTATGTGTTTCCCTTCCTACGGAACTTCCCTGATCATTCCTTATTATATGGCGTAACTCTTTTTTTAGTGTGTCGTCCGGGCCCATCAAGCCTTGGAGTTGAACTTTCACGTTTGAATCTATATGTTGTTTGTTGGTATCTATTTTTGTTTCTTTTTTATCTCCAATTACTAGCGGCTCGTAGTTATTTTTATTAACATTCATGTCATATACACGAATATGTTCATATAAGCCTTCTTCTTGAAACTTCTCACCTTAGAGGAACCATATGGAAACAAGTCTTGTCTCAAGAGAATGACATCTTTTTTTATACATATCAATGTTTATAATTAGAATCATAATACTAACAACCCTTTTATATCTGAGAGTAACCAGAGAACACACACTCTATAGCTCAAACATCTACTTTTTAATATGGGTTTTTAGACCCATAATGTTGTATAACTTCAGTGTTGCGTGCATATAAAATGTACTGAGTCTTCTCCCACTATAAGTAGGGTCGACTATATGGATTCTTGCTCAAATCTATGTCGAAAGATTCGACTATTTTTTACGCTGGTTGTCGACTACCTAACACAACCCCTGCAAGAGTGGGATTTGAACCCTAGTCTTTTGTGTGGTAGACACACTGTACTACCACTAGACCATTAAATGTGTACCAAAATAGTTGCTCTATCCTATGCACATGCCCCTACATTAAATTCAATCACTTACCTAACCAATCCATTGAGTAAATATAACCAAACTCTACCCAATAGTAGGGGTTTGTCCTTGTTATTTATTTTCTTTTATTAATACGTAAATCTAATCCCCTTCTCCCTCCTCCCCCGATCCACCTCCTCTGACACCATTCGCACCAGCTGCCCCTCCCTCCACATTCCCTCCTCTGACACCACTCTGCACAGACTCAACAGACAAAGAGATACACAGAGAGGGAGAGAGAGGCACATACACAACCATCATCCTCTCCTCGTATCCCATCCATGGTCTTCCCAATCTTACACTCTTCGACCCCCTCTCCTCTCACTCCCACTTCTTCCCCTCCTCCTCCCACCACCACCTTTCCCTCCCCTCAATCCACTCCTCCTCCACCTCCATCCAATGCGACCTCTGTGAGATCCACGAGCGCATCACTCTGTCAAGAACACCCAAAAGATCTCGGAGGCAAGAAGCTTGTCATCACCACCAAGGTCCTCCGTGTTGACATCAGACCTGATCTGAAGGGGATCTATGGGTTTGATTATAGATCTAATCATTGATATGTATTCCTCTCGATTAAGGCTTCTAATTGAGACTTATTTGGACAAAATCAAAGAAGATCTGCAGAGTCTGAGTTTAACGTTTTAGATACGGAGGGATGTCAGCGGGTCGGGTTTGGGGCGGGTATTACTATTCCCAAACCCATACCCATTTATAATATCACTGCCCATACCCGTCCATTTATTAAACGGGTAATTTGTACCGGGTACCCGTATACCCGTCGGATACCCGTGAACCCAATGGGTACCCATATCTTCGACATGGACCATAGTAAATCTTAAGTTGTTTATAAATGTATACAAGATTTTCACAGATAGACGAAATAGAGTTAGATCGTGTAATATGGCGATTAATAAAAACGTGCAATATATAGAGTATATTAAATGTTTATATATGTTAAGTGTTTAACTCTTTTGTATTGATGATTTTTATTTATTAAAGATATAAAACGTTAGTTGAATATGAATAAATGGACGGAGAGGAGAAAATTGAGTTGGATATTTATACATGTAGATCGATACATATTAGATATGAAATGGATTTGGGTCTAGTTTGGTTAAAATGCAACATAAACATCTATCTTTTTATATATATTTTATTCGGGTTTGGGGCGGGTTCGGGTTCGGGTACCCACAAGGCAATCCCAAACCCATACCCATACCCGCATGGGTAGTCAATTCAAAACCCAAACCCGCCCAAAAATAAATGGGACGGGTTTCGGGTCTTTAACTGGGGCGGGTTCGGGTCGGGTACCCAATGGGTAAACCCATATTGACATCCCTTACGGGTCTTGGGTGTTGGTGTGCACGAGAAGCCTTAGAGCTCATGTTGAATCCCATCCATCTAATTTGCTTGCATGTTTTTGATCTGTGTAACCTGGAGAAGGGGTTTTGGTCTTATCAAAGGCAACGTTATCTTCATGTGGCAATGAGGATTGATCGAATGCTCGGTACTTCCTCCAGCTGGTCCAAATATGCGATGATGATTGAAAAAGTTGGATGCACATCAACTAACAGCGGTGTATCTTTAGACGGATGATGAATCACTGGTGAAGGAACCATCACAGAGCTATCATTTACAACTCAGCTCGCTCGGCTGTTGAGATTTAAGGTACATGCAATGTGTTGTCTACATGACCAGAAGATGTACTCTATTCTTGTGCATACATGATTGGGATGGGTCTCCATCTCGTTGAAGATCTTGGGGCGATTTTTTCTTGGGTACTAATTGAACATAGAAGATGCACAGGCCATCAAAGATGAGCTTTGGATGAATGATTGATATGGAGGATATCAGAGCTTGCTTTAAGTGTTGTTGGGTACCCTAGCTTCATGGAAGAGTTGTGATTCATGTAAGGGGATTATTGATCTCATTTGTGTATCTTTTGTTGCTAGAAGAAGTTGGGTTCAGATGGTTTCTTGATCTTTTTTATACCAGCGGCATACTTAATAATTGTCATATGGTTTAATGAGAAAAATGGTCAATATTTAACTTTTTCTGTTAAAATTAATGAAGAAAATGGATGGAAACTAACACAGGGTTATGTCATGTAAGAGTTGAACATTAATTTATGGTTTTGGATGTAATTCACAATTACAGAGGGTTAAGAATGTAATAATGAACTTATAGAGGATTATGGATTTAAAATATCGTTTAATATTTAGGACATATTTCGAACGAAACAATTAAAGTTCAACCACGAATCTATACAAAACAAAGGAGAGATTCAGGTGTCTTACCTCCCAAGACCCTAGGGAAATCTATTAATTAAGAAAACATTTATCAACACAACTTCCCCAATTTTTCTTTGGGATTTTTATTTAATAGAGAAGAGTTTGAATAAAATCAAGGATAATTCTTTCTTTTTGATATACCATCTACTTAAAAGCGTATGCACAATTTTTTCCATTGTTAAAACCTTTTTCCAAAAAAATCAACAAGCCCACTTAAGCATTCATAATTCAATTAATTAAGTGGACGATACGCTTTTTTAAAAATCATCAGTGAAGATAGTAAGTAAAGAAAATCATGAACAAAGCTATGATTGCAAGGTCCCCATGTATCAGAGTAAATAATTTTGAAAATACTTGATGTTTTCTTCATTTAAGGTTTTATGATAGGCATTATTGTGTTTTGACTTGAGAAATACTTCACGTAAAGTGTTTCAAATTATATTATGACAAAAGAGTTGGAAACAAATTAAAAATGAAATTTTAATGATCAAAGAGTTCATGCCACTAAATCACAATGTCAAAAACACTCTTATTTTGTTTGCAATATATTGCCACTAGAGTGAATGCTTCATGATTATAATGATGATTCTCTATAAGTCATCAAGAACTAAAAAGATCCCAATCTAATCTTCCATTCTGTCACAAGTCCCGCATTATACATTGAGATTCATCAAATATAAGTCTACAGTGACACTTTGTGCGTATTTTGCTAACATATAAAAGACTCGTGACTATACGAGGGACATAAAGATCATTGTTGAGGGTCCATTTTCCTGCCACAGAAATAGAGCTTCCATTTGCAATAGAAAGTTTCCCCCTTCCATAAAGAAGTCGATATCCTTCAAAAAGTAGAATCACCCTATAGTTAGAGGCACCACTATCTTTGAACCATTCACTCAAAATATTAGCATCACATGTACTTTTACAAAATCATACCTTGAGCAACAAGAGCTTTATTAATAGATATTAACCTGGTGATCTTATGGTGTCTTCATAATAACTTGAATGTCATTTTCCTCCAGTTGCCAACAAGTTGGTCCAAAAGAGGCTGCAAAGGAAATTACGGATATGTACTTGGAATATTTGCACTTTGACTGACAGATTGATGGAGATAGTAGATACGACGGAAGAAGGAAGATTCAGATATTATTGAAGTCATCCACTTGCTGAGGAGAATAAATATTTATAAAGATAAAAAGAAGAATCTCCATATGATATTTATTAATTCGGAGAAGGCTTGTGATCTTGTCCCACGAGATATATTGTGGAAAGTTTTGGAGAAGAGACAAGTACATGTCCTATACATTATCCTCATAAAGGATATGTATGGTAGGGCTTCATTTTGTCTAAGGATACAATCTTGGAAGACTGACTATTTTGACATCAACGTTGCTCTGCATCAAGGTTCAGCTTTGAATCCATTCCTTTTTCTTTAATTATGGATGAATTGACAAGTCACATTCAAGATGATATACATTGGTGTATGGTATTCATTGATGATATTGTGTTGATTGATGAGACTAGAGGTGGAGTAAATGAGAAGCTTTAGATCTGGAGACATGCTTTAGAGACAAAAGGATTTCATAAAGTAGGCTAAGACTGAATATATGGAGTGTACTTTTGATGGAAGCAATGGTGAAGGATTTAAGGTGAAGATTGGCGATGTTAACATTTAGAAGAGATATTCTTTTAGATACTTGGAATCTATTTTGCAACATGATGGGAAAATTGATGGTGATGTTACTAATAGAATAAATGTGAACTGGTTAATATAGAAAGGACCCTCTCCTACTTTCTGTGACAAGAAAATTCCCTTGAAAATCAAAGGAACGTTTTACAAAGCAACCGTGAAACCTGCTCTGCTCTATAGATCTGAATGTTAGCCTGTGAATCATAGACATATTCAGAGAATTGTGGTAGAAGAAATAAAAAAATATAAGGTGGATGTGTGGACACACGCATGTACGTAAAGATCATATTCGGAATGATGCGAACAGAAAGAAAGTTGGTATAGTTCCAATCAAGGATAAGTTGTGAGAAAACCGCTTAAGGTGGTTTAACCATTTGCAAAGGAGGTCAGCTGATGCACCAATTAGGAGATGCGAGTTTGGGATGTTGATCAGGCTAAGAGAGGGCGAGGAAGGTCCAAGAAGTATTGAAATGAGACTATGCAAAGGGATCTTAGTTTTTGGATCTAAACCCGAGAATAACCCAAGATAGATTTGAATGGAGGCAAAGAATTCATGTAGTCAACCCTACTTAATGTGGGAAAATGATTTTTTGTTGTTGTTGTTGTGAATATTAACAGTAATGAAGTGCACAGAATTTGCATGATCATGAAGAAACTATATTTATAGAGAAAATGCAAGTACTCGTGAATATTAAATTGTTTCTTCCATGGAAAAATCATGATAATACTTAATTGTTTACTTCCCTACACCTTGATATTTTTACAATGGCATATATTTCAAAATATAATATTTAGATATATAATCACTATAAATACTATAAAAAATGACTTAACTGTTTATACTCACACCTTAGTATTTTTACAATGGCATATATGTTTCAAAATATAATATTTAGATATATTACCACTATGAATAATATAAAAAATGACTTCCAGTATTTGAATATGGTTCATAGTAGAATATATGCATCAAGATGTCATTGTACACTAACTAAGAAATACCTACAAGTTATAAAGTATCAATATTAGGGTATGTAAGCATCCATTACCGAAAAAACAAGAAATGACAACATGAAACTTGGATTCCCAATATCACAAGCAAGTGCAAATATGCGATGATGCCGATAAAAAATGTACAAGTACATGTTAAAGAGGCACCATCTTAATTGGAGATAAGGTGGGTGCAAGAACATGACATTACCACAAGTACAAATTGAAGGCAAAGCAACGAATCAATACAGCGATGAATATGGATAATTACATATTGTTACTGAATTGGAAATCCTCGTATTATTTTCTAAAGTTTAACCTTGATATGATACCATGTGGAAAAACAATCAAATCGTGATAAATGCAGTGTGTAATGCAGAAACCCTCGAAGAGAGGGAGAAATTACAAGACCAATCATACCCGTCTCCATTAAAGCAATGATTTTTTCCACTGTATGGTGCATCTTATCAGTGGGAGGAGAACATAAACATTTAAAGGTATTTAAATGATCGTGTATGCTGGAATGGTAAATGTGATCTGATTTGATATTGTTTGTGTTATTGTTGAGAAACGATACATGCATACAATTACACAAAGAAGACAACTATTTACATGAAAAACTCCATTGATGTAGTGAGAAAAAATAACATACAAAGAGAGATCTCACTATGTAGAAACTGGAGTACATGATATAAAAAACCTATGAGAATATGTTCTCCCTGTATTAGACTGTAGAAAACCATGCATCATCATAACATAAATATATATAGGGTTGGTCATGATTCATTTACAAAATATATCGATTCTTAATCTGATTGAATCTTCAAGGTATATTTCGACAGTTATGTTGATGATATTTATGATCAGAATGTTAGGCTTTCATACAAATATGTATTAATATATTATTATTTAAAGGATGTCGCATGATGTAAAAGGATGTATTCCATTAAAGGGTTGTCTTTAGGGATGTTCATGAGGCGGCCTCATCCCGTTGGTATTAGGTCATCGGTCGACCTGCTCAATTCCAACGGGTACCCAATTGTAATGGTTACCCGGTTAATGGTGATAGATGTTGACCACTCGCGGGTACCCGTGGGTAGCCGTGGGGATAAAGAGAGATACTTCTAGTGAAAGGTGGCATATATAAAAATGTAAACGATATGTCTGAAGGATATGGTTAGATCCTCAAGCGCATCACGGAAGCGTGAACGTCGCATCGAATACGACGTGGAGCGACTAGTCGCGCTAGTTGCTCGATGCAGCGGAATTTAAAAAAATTTTATACGACGAAACCACATGATCCAAGAACACTTCTCGGATCGTTTCGTCTAAACCACAAACAAGTAATAGGATTACCTCTTGAAGCGTGGTTGCGATCGAGTCTCTAAACGAAGAGACCTCCTGTCTCAAGTCCGATCCGACGGAGGAGACGCTTGCGAGCGCGGGGATGAACCGCGTGCTTCTCGCAATCCATGTTGATGATCCAAGCGGCGGATCTCCTGATCTCGACACACGAGATCCGACGTCTTCTTCACGAGCGAGGCGCACCGAAGGGGACGGAGATCCACGAGCAGAAGAACGGGAAGCATAACGACGATGCCGCGGCGATAGAGATCCTCTTCATGGCATCCATGGTGGACGGCCATGAGAGGGAGAGAGAGGGTTGACCTCTAGAGAGAAAGAGAGAGAGAGAGATGCTTCTCAAGCATTATGTGTAAAGAGAGAGCATGGGTATGCCTCTCTATTTATAGGGTTTTGGGATCCATGGATCTCAATCCATGTGTCTCATAAAATCAATGGTTGAGATTGATTTATGATAATCCAATGGTCAAGATTGTTGTTGGTAAAAGCCAACAACTTGTGATTTAATTTTGATTAAATATATTTGATAAATCAAATATATATTAATACCAAATTAAACCAATCAAATAAGGAGTGAGAAATCAATTGGGAGCCTCCTTCCCCATTAGGAGAGGTGGACGACCACCAACTCCTAATTGGAATTGGTGCCGCCCCCCCTCTTCCATATGGGGAGGGCAATCCCATGGATTACATGGGATTGCATATCTCCTAATATTTCTCTCTACTTATTTTCCCAACAATTTTCACCAAAAATAATTCTCAATTAATTTTGGGAATATTGCAATCTTGACATTGGAATATTGTGAATCACATTCACAACCCAAAACAACATATAATTTACATTGTCAATTAATTACACAATGTGTATCTAATACACATAATAATTAATCAACACACATATAAATTATAATTAGCTCTCTCTAATACATTATAAATCACATTTATAATATATTATGAATAATTGGATATTACTATCCACATTATTCTTATCCATAATAATTAAATCATATTTAATTATATTGGATAACTTATTCTCATGTTCTCAAATAATATGAATCACATTCACATTATTTACTTCTTTTGATAATTAAATCACATTTAATTATCTAAGATAATTCTCCTTATAATATGAATCAAATTCATATTACTCATGATAATTAAATCACATTTAATTATCCATTTTCTCAATGCTCGGATACATATATCAACAATAGAATTATCCATGAACTCTTTCATAGATAATGCGCTTTCTCCGCGAATACTTGGAGATAAGGACAGGGCGATTGTATTGTTCCACGTATAGTGACATGGATAATGAGATCACATCTCAAATCCAGATCTCGGGCCTCCCATAGATGCTTGATTAAATCAAGACCGCAAATCTAATCTTCTCATTGAATCTGAATCACATTCAGATCAATGTCCAACATTTGGACTAAGATCATATTACTTCTCTACTGAGAGGAGTCACTAAAATCCAGACCCGTTTCATCACTCCCTAGGAATGGAAGCGTCATGGTTATACAATCGTTTATGATCACATCACCCTCAGGTATTCCCAACACCTGTACATCCTGCATACTGGAAGACTCAGATTAAACCCGAAGTATTAGATCAACTTCACACTGCCTACTTCAGGGTTCTATCAGTAAGTTTCTCATTCGATCATTGGAAGTCGGTATCGATCATATACTTTCCAAAAGCATATATCATACCTAGGTCTTGATCATATACTTTTCAAAAGTATATATCAAACCTACAAATTCAGTCAAGCTTCTAAAGCGAGACGACCATGCGCATGGAATTTGATTCTTCCAAATATCTCATGAGTGAGCTCATGTCTTCCGGTTCAGTAACTGAACCTGTATGATCCCTTTGAGAGATCGTATTACTCATATGCCCTTATATGCACACCAGCGCGCCGGTGTATAGACCTTGATTAGGTCATCAACCTATTGGTCTGCCAAATGTACATACTCAAACATATAGTAACACATCTGTCTCCGGTCAGAGGATGTGTGCCTGTATCGTGACAGCATACGATATAGGACTTTGGTTATCTCGATCTCGTTAAGTCAACCCTTTGACCTAACTAATCTGACACCTCCGAATCTCTATTCCTATGCAGAGGACCTGCATCAAGAGATCGGTCAGATATCAGCCTAACTGAGATAGGATTGCCATCTCCTACTCAGGCTGGAGATCATCTCTTAATAATCATTTGACGGTGCTTGACGAGTCCTCAATCTAACTCATTAGATATTCATCTAAGCACCAGCCTCTATGATTCAATAATTGAATCAACAGCTGTATGATCATTAAGATGGCCATGGTACATAACCCTAATTGTACTAAGGGACCTATTATGCAAATTCTATACTCTTTATTTCAGATCAAGGAGTGAATTGCAATAACATTTATTGCATAATGGCTCGCCGTGGGCTCGCATGTCCAACAATCTCCCACTAGCCCAAAGAGCCATTAATGGGCTAATCATTTAAACTCACACTCATGTGACAATCATAGGCTATTTAGTAAATAGCTAGGTAAGCTGATCAGTCACTCTGTTCCCAAGAGACTACACCAAGTCCTTTTACGGCACTTGCATATCTCCTAGTAACAGTGCTCGCATCCAATGCGAATGTTCCATCTCATGCAACCGATACTCAATTTTGTTGGTTATAGTGTCCTTGACACTATATCTTAAGAATTGTTATAACCAGTATTTCCATAATCCTTATCAGAATACCTTTATCTCTGGAGATCACTATCTCCAAAGGTATCCAAAGTTAAGACCTTTTAGATCACTATCTATAAAGTCTTAAGTATTTGAAGATAAGACTTTGAGATCACTATCTCTAAGTTTCATCATCTTTAAAGATATTGATATTACTGCAATCAAGTGTTTTATCTCCACAGTAGAATTAGTAACAGTTTACTACTCCCACTGCATGGCAGACATCTGGCCCTTGTACACATTTAGCATACACTTAGCTTCTCATAACTGATGCACAAGTGCAAGCAGTTCTAGCATTCACTTCCTCAACTCTTTTGAGGTGCTATCCCTTTAGACAGGTCACTACCACATCTTAAGGGAAGGAAGCCTTTCTTGGAATTTTTTCAGAAAATGGAATAAGTCCAAGGTGTACTACTAATGTGACGGTTCCAATACCCTCTTTTCCTTGATTCTGAACAACTTCAGAATTAAGATCTAAGAGGTATCCTTTGAGATCGTATCTCTAGATATGGAACAACCAAATTTTAAAACACTTATTATTATCCTTATATCATTCCAAATGATTAGAATAATATCTACATTTAGCACGATGAACACAATGGCACTCCCACTAAGCTTCACATGGTTCATCAAGATTTTTATCTGAAATCATAACATTTATAATTTCATCAAATCTTATGTTCCAACTACAAGAAGCTTATTTTGAGTCCAAAGATGGATTTCTTTAGCTTGCACACCTTGCTTTCCTCAACCACAAAGCCTTGGGGCCAGTTTATATGAATATCCTCAAAGAGGTATTCATAGAGGAATGCAATCTTGACTCACATCATGAAGATGTCATAGTCAAGTTGTGTAGCTATAGTTAGCAATATTCTGATGGGTTAAAGCAAGGTCACTGGAGAGCAAGTCTCATCGCAAGCGATGTCTTCTCTTCGGTGTGTAGCTCATGGCTACGAACCGTGCTTTGAAGGTCTATACCTTCTCATCAGGTTCCCTCTTTCTCTTGAAGATCCATTTACACCTTAATGGGTCTGGCCCATATAGGTGGATCCTCGAGGGTCCATATACAACACTTGTATATGAAGTCTACATTAGACCTTTATTGCTAACATCCATCTTTCCATGTTATGATCCTCAGGAGCTTCATCACATGAAATCCGATCATCGTCAGATTTAACTGACACATGGAATCCATCCTCAAACTTATTTGAAGAGGTATTAATGTTTCATCTTTAATTATCTATTTTAGTTTCCGATTTCAGGAGTCTCATTATCTTTTCAAGATTAAATGAGTTCCTTTACTTCATTTTCATCTTGATTCTCAAGAGAGTCATCCTATAAGAATCATATTCTCAAAGATTAGATCTTTTAAGAATCTCAAGGTCATAAAGTAGGTATCCAATACCATCCTTTATTTTCCTAATGAAGTAGCACTCTCTAGTGCTAGATTCCAACTTAATCACATGGAACCTTATTAAGTATATAATGCAGTCTCTACTACATATATATCTTGGAAACTTAAGAGATAATTATGCTAGGATTAATCATTGATTAAATCATGTCAGACATGATCAATTGTATCTCCCTACAACTCCATTGAGTTCAGGTTCATTAGGAGGATTGAGATAGGAATGATATTCATATCTCCATAAGGTATTTCTTGAATTCATCTAATAGGTACATGCTACCTTGGTTAGATCAAATTCATTTTATCTTCCTTCAAACTTTGGTTCTAAACCAAAATTGTGAAATCTTTGAACATTTCAAAGTTTTCTAAGTGAAGAAAAGAAATCTCATATCAAATAATCACTAATAGATATCACATATCCATAATGTTTATTCTGATATAGATGATTCACATACATTAATATGTATGAGATCTTGAATACCTTAATCTTACACCTTTCCCAAGGAAGGGTGTATTGGACATTTTACTTTGAATACAATATTCACAAGTATGTGAGATTTGAATCCTTAGACAATCTAAAGTTTCATGTCTTACCAGTCCATTGATTTCATCAACAGACATATGTCCAAATTTTGATGTCAGATCATTGTCAAATGATCTTTATCCTCCTATTGATCTTTTAAAGGTTTAATTTTCAGTATTAGAAATCTTAATGAACCATTCAATAATTTTCTAATTTAATAGAGTCCACTAGATTTTAGATTACTATCTGAAATATTTCCATCATAACTCTTTATGATAGATTTATTACAGAATTCATGTTTATATCCAACAATTAGAAATAAACAATGAGTGTATTCTAATATCTAGGTCATAGAGACATTCTCTAAGACTAAGGGCTCCTACTGAAAATATGAAGTCTATTGATCTCATGGAAATTGTTGCAACACTTGCATCACTTTCAACATGGATGACCAATAAACCTTAAGATCAAATTTCTAATACATATGCAACCAATTGCAAGTGTCATTAGAAAATTTGAGATACAATTATTAGACTTTATCTTATCAAATAAGTAAGTCATTATCAATGATTATATGTAGATTATACTGATGCTCCATCCGAGTCCTTATCTGAGGATTTAGACAAACTTGATAGTCATACTATCAACACATCAACTTATTGCAGTATTGGCATTCATCCAACTCTTTGGATGTCATATGGAAGTCACAGAAGTACAGTCAACTATTTGATTATACTTCTTGCTTGAGTCCAACCCATGCTTCCACTGCACTCCCTTTATCTATAAACAACCATTGCTTAAGAATAAGGATCTCTTATGTTAAAATCAAAAATTTCAATATAAGAGTATTTCAACATTTATACAAGCTTCACCCAATTCATACAATATGAATATTATGAAGCTTCATGAATGACTAGAGTATAGATAGTAGAATGATGACACTCATCATCTACATCCATCTAAACTCTTAAAACATAGGTTCAGGTAGGTATTCAAATAATTTGAATATATCATCTCTTATAGAGCTACCATTCTGCATGATGTAGAGAACCATATCATTCATGATTAAATGTCGAGAGCACATATGTATGCCAGAATATCTTTATTGATTTTATAAGGATTAATTTGACAATTGCGATCATCATCAACATGTCACTTCCAAAGTACATTTGATGATATCAAGATCATAGAGACATCCAAACCCTAGGTTTGAAGTCCTATTATCTACTCAATTGTCATTCCTCATTATTATGAGGAAACTTGCACATTGAAACCGCATACATTATGTGTCCAACTGCAAGTACAATATCTGGATCAAGAGTCTATCCATGATATTTTACTGGTTATTATTGAGTATAATATTGAGTGGGTTTAATGAAGGATTCTCTGAAATAAGAAATTTGCATAAATATATATATATATAAATATTTAATTTACTTTGATTTAGGAATTTTTATATCAAAGTTGTCTTGCCATGTCAACAATGAAAGTTCATTCCCTTAATCACTTTCAATGTAAGAGATATACTTACCATTATATCTCAAGCAAGATCTGAGATCTCCTTCCTTATCTTTGTTACATCCCAATAATATGAGAAACTGCAACTCAGATAAAAAGAAGCGAGAACACATTCCGCCTTGCAAGTCCAACTTGCATCTCCCAATTCGGTCTTTAATACCCGGGCCCACCACCCCTAAGGTGATGTTGACCCGTCATTAATTGAACCAACCGTCAACAGGAATAGAACTCGCTATGCGCAATCCAATATCGCCCCAATAATATGAGGATCCGATATTGGGGTCACTACGCATACGGCCTTACTCTTTCGAGAAGCAAAGAGCCCGATCCAGATGCGCTTGTATATAGGAGCTGTCACTTCGGACAGGCGTCTCCTATATACAATCCCTGGCGACGGAAACCCTTCGCCTTGACGGGAGACCATGGATGTCACTTATGTGATCCTCCATCTCTTATTCAAATTTAATTAATTGCTATGAATCACATTCACACAATTAATTCTTCCAAGGGAATTCTTAACTCCAATCATATTAGAGTATTTTAATTGGACATAATTAACTTAATCATATTAAATTAATTATCAATCCAATTCAATCAATCAAACTTAATTTTATGCTTGAATATATATGATATTATTCTCAAAGTACGTATTAATTCGAATTTTAATAATTAGAAAAATACATCATAATCCCTCGGACATTATCCCGGCCCTACCCGTTGTCATGGCCAGTACCGACGGGAGTGGGGCGGACCACATACGTTGCAACCCGCTGATCAGCGATCCCCGACTAGACACCATATCCACCTCGGGAAAGGATAATGCCAAATTGATTATTTTGTACTTGAGATGATCATCGGTTCTTCAACCGAAATTATACCATATAGTAATCAAAACAATTTTGATTTTAAGGAAATTTGCTAGGCAAATTCCCAAGTCCTATTCAAGCAAGAAGTTTGATGATTGTAATTCCAATTAAGGTTTAGATCAAATCTAATCATCTAATTGGTTGGGGCCAAGTCAATTAGGCAAATAATCATGTTTCAATATTTCACAAATATTTTTCAAGATTATTTCACGAAATTAACAATTAATTTCACTAATTGACAATCACTTGGTTCTAGATTAGGAAAGCAATTTCAGCAGTGACCCCTACTTACTAAAATTGGCATATCTCAATCATATTAAATCCAAATTAAGCAAAGTCAATTTCTAAAGTTTGCTAATTTGATTTAGGACAGAACCTAAGTGATGTTTCACGCATTTCGAGGCAAGTCTAAACAGTAATTAACATTTTAATCACGTTCAGATTCACAGTTCTCGCAACAGTGCATACATGTCCATTAAAACGACCATATCTCGAGCATACGAAATCCGATTTACGCAAACTCAGATCCTATGGTTTCCTTATTTAATGGGGAACATAATCCAATTAAAAAATTCGTGTTTAAACAATTTAAACAGTGCCGAATTTCTTTATCAAACAGATCTGCGAAATCAAATGCGATGAAAACTTTCGCGACCTAAACGAACCCAAGTCGTCCTCGGTTAGCGAATCACTATTCGAAACCGTCGACCTAAGGCTCTGATACCACTTGAAGGATATGGTTAGATCCTCAAGCGCATCACGGAAGCGTGAACGTCGCATCGAATACGACGTGGAGCGACTAGTCGCGCTAGTTGCTCGATGCAGCGGAATTTAAAAAAATTTTATACGACGAAACCACATGATCCAAGAACACTTCTCGGATCGTTTCGTCTAAACCACAAACAAGTAATAGGATTACCTCTTGAAGCGTGGTTGCGATCGAGTCTCTAAACGAAGAGACCTCCTGTCTCAAGTCCGATCCGACGGAGGAGACGCTTGCGAGCGCGGGGATGAACCGCGTGCTTCTCGCAATCCATGTTGATGATCCAAGCGGCGGATCTCCTGATCTCGACACACGAGATCCGACGTCTTCTTCACGAGCGAGGCGCACCGAAGGGGACGGAGATCCACGAGCAGAAGAACGGGCAGCATAACGACGATGCCGCGGCGATGGAGATCCTCTTCATGGCATCCATGGTGGACGGCCATGAGAGGGAGAGAGAGGGCTGACCTCTAGAGAGAAAGAGAGAGAGAGAGAGATGCTTCTCAAGCATTATGTGTAAAGAGAGAGCATGGGTATGCCTCTCTATTTATAGGGTTTTGGGATCCATGGATCTCAATCCATGTGTCTCATAAAATCAATGGTTGAGATTGATTTATGATAATCCAATGGTCAAGATTGTTGTTGGTAAAAGCCAACAACTTGTGATTTAATTTTGATTAAATATATTTGATAAATCAAATATATATTAATACCAAATTAAACCAATCAAATAAGGAGTGAGAAATCAATTGGGAGCCTCCTTCCCCATTAGGAGAGGTGGACGGCCACCAACTCCTAATTGGAATTGGTGCCGCCTCCCCTCTTCCATATGGGGAGGGCAATCCCATGGATTACATGGGATTGCATATCTCCTAATATTTCTCTCTACTTATTTTCCCAACAATTTTCACCAAAAATAATTCTCAATTAATTTTGGGAATATTGCAATCTTGACATTGGAATATTGTGAATCACATTCACAACCCAAAATAACATATAATTTACATTGTCAATTAATTACACAATGTGTATCTAATACACATAATAATTAATCAACACACATATAAATTATAATTAGCTCTCTCTAATACATTATAAATCACATTTATAATATATTATGAATAATTGGATATTACTATCCACATTATTCTTATCCATAATAATTAAATCATATTTAATTATATTGGATAACTTATTCTCATGTTCTCAAATAATATGAATCACATTCACATTATTTACTTCTTTTGATAATTAAATCACATTTAATTATCTAAGATAATTCTCCTTATAATATGAATCAAATTCATATTACTCATGATAATTAAATCACATTTAATTATCCATTTTCTCAATGCTCGGATATATATATCAACAATAGAATTATCCATGAACTCTTTCATAGATAATGCGCTTTCTCCGCGAATACTTGGAGATAAGGACAGGGCGATTGTATTGTTCCACGTATAGTGACATGGATAATGAGATCACATCTAAAATCCAGATCTCGGGCCTCCCATAGATGCTTGATTAAATCAAGACCGCAAATCTAATCTTCTCATTGAATCTGAATCACATTCAGATCAATGTCCAACATTTGGACTAAGATCAGATTACTTCTCTACTGAGAGGAGTCACTAAAATCCAGACCCGTTTCATCACTCCCTAGGAATGGAAGCGTCATGGTTATACAATCGTTTATGATCACATCACCCTCAGGTATTCCCAACACCTGTACATCCTGCATACTGGAAGACTCAGATTAAACCCGAAGTATTAGATCAACTTCACACTGCCTACTTCAGGGTTCTATCAGTAAGTTTCTCATTCGATCATTGGAAGTCGGTATCGATCATATACTTTCCAAAAGCATATATCATACCTAGGTCTTGATCATATACTTTTCAAAAGTATATATCAAACCTACAAATTCAGTCAAGCTTCTAAAGCGAGACGACCATGCGCATGGAATTTGATTCTTCCAAATATCTCATGAGTGAGCTCATGTCTTCCGGTTCAGTAACTGAACCTGTATGATCCCTTTGAGAGATCGTATTACTCATATGCCCTTATATGCACACCAGCGCGCCGGTGTATAGACCTTGATTAGGTCATCAACCTATTGGTCTGCCAAATGTACATACTCAAACATATAGTAACACATCTGTCTCCGGTCAGAGGATGTGTGCCTGTATCGTGACAGCATACGATATAGGACTTTGGTTATCTCGATCTCGTTAAGTCAACCCTTTGACCTAACTAATCTGACACCTCCGAATCTCTATTCCTATGCAGAGGACCTGCATCAAGAGATCGGTCAGATATCAGCCTAACTGAGATAGGATTGCCATCTCCTACTCAGGCTGGAGATCATCTCTTAATAATCATTTGACGGTGCTTGACGAGTCCTCAATCTAACTCATTAGATATTCATCTAAGCACCAGCCTCTATGATTCAATAATTGAATCAACAGCTGTATGATCATTAAGATGGCCATGGTACATAACCCTAATTGTACTAAGGGACCTATTATGCAAATTCTATACTCTTTATTTCAGATCAAGGAGTGAATTGCAATAACATTTATTGCATAATGGCTCGCCGTGGGCTCGCATGTCCAACAATGTCCAATTATGTATATCCATATCTATATCATACTCATAATGATAACACCAGATATGAAAATCTGTATGGTACGACATGCATTATGATAGGGATAAATAAACATAAATAAATAAATTAATGAGGATATATAAAACTATGTGGATAATGTAATAAACCATATGAATACATGTAATTGGAAGGAATACTGTCGAATATGGATCCAATAATGACCATTCACGTAGGTTCATCCTCATAATGAATCAAATACGGATAAACGAGATGTAAATATATATAATCAGAGGACAACATGACAAGCAATATATAAGTATATATTCCTAATCGTTAATAGGTGTATTAATTATCATCACAATTGATTATCGCAGTGTGTGTCTGCGCTCTTATGTGTATGTGTGTGTGTGTGTGTGCGTGTGGGCGTGGGTGCATGTGCGCGCACGTAGGTATGGGTGTTTGCATGGGCGCGGGTTCGGGCATGCGTGTGGGTGGGGGGTGCGTGCGCGCACGCATGCGTGTGCGATACAATTCGTATTCAATTGTATTCATTATCATCATGTTTGGATGCCAGAATGTATGTATATCGATTTGGATCGTATCCAATTCATTATCATATAAGTTGATTCAAAATTTGACATCCTTATATATTTCGATTTCAAAATGGATACATATATGAGCCATCTCATATATATAAATTCCATCTTATCTATACAATTTTGATTTTATTATTTTTCCTATCTAATTTGCATCCATTTCATACCGGTATTAATTTTTAATGATTTGAAAAAATATTTTCCATATTCATAGACTGCATCCATTTCTATATTTTTAAAATAGATAAGAATAATGTAACATCTATATTGGTATTTGTATCTAACCATTAGTATTTTTGTGAATCAATTGATAATGGAAGCTTCCAACTTGGTACCCGTGGGTCGTCGGATTTTTTATATGGGACACGGGTCATGACATTGCAGGTACCCGACCCATCATTTTCAAACAGGTACCCGAGAGTTTAGGGTCAAAATGAACGGGTCAAGCTGGGTACCCATTGATCCGGATAATTTTGAACACCTCTAGTTGTCTTTGACATGGTGGTTACCTTAATGGAAAGGCAACCATTCATATGTATAAATACATGGCAAAGGGTCCCCCTCTCCCTCAACCAAGTATGTGTGAGGATCCATTACTCAAGCATCTTGAGAAAGGTTGAGAAGGAGAAGGAAATCCCATTTGCCCCGCTTCTGTTTCGCTTCGAGTTTTTGCCTCGCCGCGATGGCCTGCAGTTAGTACTTTAATTTTTTTAGTATAGATCTATATCTACGATTAGTATATCTATCAATTGGTATTAGAGCTACGGTTAGTGATGATAAATCACGAAGTTTGTATTATCATTATTATTTATGGTTTAAGTTCTTGTGTTATACTAATTTCTATTATTTGCTTGTTGGATCGTTTTGATTTTTTTTATCTGTCGTTTATTCCAAAATTATATGTAACGCCAATGCTGCTATAAACTTTAGTGTATATTGTTGTTTATGTTTTATATAATATTTATATCGGTTTATGATGACGGTTTGGTGTTTTACTTTTATAATCTTATTTAGTTTGTTCTATCGCCACCATTGAGTTTATCATGTCACTCAATGCCCACAAGTCAAATACTTTGAATATATTTTATGCCAACATGCAATATTGCATTCTCTGTTTTTTAATCATTGTAGCATCAACTAATAAAAATAGATTTTATTATTAGTTGGAAATAATGGATGGATGATGTTTAATTCATCACTTGGATGTTTTATTTTTAATTAACTCCGATCTATATCACTCAAAATCAGTTCATTTGATGTGTATAATCGAATCGGGATGATCAGCCACATCATCTGGCCGCTTCATATTAAACATATTATTTTTTGATAATGGGTAATTATTGATTAGTTATTCTGAAGTAGACACAGCCTGTACGATTACACTGTCAATAATTACGTTAAGTAACATAGTTAATTGAATACTTAAATTATATCTACATCAGTTTGTGATCCATTGATGTCATTTGGTATATTTGCATATTGGATCGGGAGGAATAACCACAACATCCAACCGATGCCTATACATCGTTTCACTTTAGTAAGTAATAATTGACCAGTTTATCCTATAGTAGTCACAACATCTAGGAATATAATGTCAATGATATATTAGTTGGTGAAGTTAATTACATTAATCGAATGACATCTATGCATCTATAGTGATGGAATGGGAAAATAAAATTTTCCATAGGTATTCTAAATGCCCACAAGTACAGAATATCGAATGATCTTTTGAGAATTTATTTGCTCATTAATTATGGAAATCAAATGTAGGTTTCAATTTTGTCTCATTAATTAAATTGCATTATTGTTACAATTCTTTAGCCACAACAAGTATTGTAATGATAGTATATTGATTTTTCAAAATGTTAAATGAATTAATGTTTTGAATTAAGTTATATACTTGAGTTATTGCTTAAAATAGTAGTCTTATTCAATGAAATTGATATTGCAGATATTTCTGCTTTCATGTCTACTCAATTTAATATCTTGAATTCTGTTCTGACTCTCAATGAGAATAATTTTTAGAATTGGAAAGAGAAGATTCTTCTTACATTAGGATATATAGATCTTGACTATGCGCTTCGCATTGAGGAACCAACGAAGCATACAAAAGATAGTAGTCAAGGTATAAAGGATTTGCATGAACGATGGGAGAAATCCAACCGATTAAGTATGATGATCATACAAACAAACATAGCCGGAAATATTTGGGGCTCTTTTCTTGAATGTAAGACAACAGAATAATTTTTGTAAGCTGTTGAAAAATAATTCGAACTTCAGAAAAGGCTATGACCAACATACTTCTTACCAAGTTATCTTCTATGAGGTACAATGATAACACTGAGACAAGAGAGCATATCATGGAGATGAGGAATATTGTTGTTCAACTTAAGGTGCTTAAACTTGATATTTCCAAGTCATTACTTGTCTATTTAATTCTCAATACTTTACCTTCGCAATACAGGTCATTCAAGATTTCCAACAACAGACATGAGGATCACTGGACTCTAAACGAGTTATTAGTGATGTATGTACAAGAGAAAAATAGGCTCAAGCAAGATAAAATTGAGAGTGCCCATTTGGTCACTCGTGATAAGGGGAATAAATGGAAAAGGGGAGGTAAAGCATTCAGAAAAGAAACATGCTAACTTCAAGAAAGCAAAATGTTTCTTTTATAAGAAACCTAGATATGCCAAGAAGAAACGTATCAAGTTTAAAGAATGGTTCGCCAAGAAAGTTGTACATCAATGTCATGTATGATATCAATTTAATTCCATTGATGTTCCTTTTAATACTCGATGGATTTACTCTGGTACTTCAATCCATATTTCCTACTCAATGTAGGACTTTCTTAGTACAAGGATGCCACTAAAAAATGAGCAAAATGTGTATATGGGAAATCGCATGTCTTCACAAGTTGAAGCGATTGGGACGTAAAGGCTCATTTTGGAATCTGGTCGTGTACTTGATTTGGGAAATGACTTTTATATACCCAAGTTCTCTAGAAATTTAATCTCAATATCTAGATTTTGTAATCTTGGATACAGATTTTCATTTGAAAATACATCTTTCCAAATGTTTAAAAATGACAAGTTGATTGGCACATGTGGCTTAGTAGATTATTTATACAAACTGCATTTAGATTCGTATTTTGAAAATAATCTCTATGTTTACAATGTAGTTGGTAAAAAGTAAAAACGTAACAGTGATCGATCATCAATGCTTTGGCATAAAAGATTAACTCACATCTCCGTTAAAAGGATCAAGAAATTAGTAAATGATGGAGTAATTGATACTCCAGATTTTACTGATTCTAGTATTTGTGTAAGATGTATTAAGGGAAAACATACCAACAAATATGCTAAAGGGTCAAGGAGAAGTACTAATATTTTAGAAATTATACATATTGATATATGTGGTCTGTTTTCTATAAAATGTTTCAGTGGTCAAAAATAATTCGCCACCTTCATAGATGATTTCTCACATTGCATGTAACTTTACATATTATTTGATAAATCAGAGGCTTTAAATACTTTTAAAGATTATCAAATGATGGTAGAGAGAAAATTAGAAAATAAAATCAAAACTGTGAGTTCAGATAGAGGTGGTGAGTATTAGGATAGGTATGCTAGAGGAGAACAAAAGCTTGAACCATTTGCGTGATTTCTTCAGGATAAAGGTATTGAACATCAATTTTCAATGCCAAGTGAACCAGATCAAAACAATATCGTCAAAAGATGAAATTGTACATTAATGGGTATGGTTCGAAGTAAGATGAGTAACTCCTCATTATTATTTACTTCTTGGAGTGAAGCTCTAAAGACATCATGTATATATTGAATAGAGTTCCAACAAAAGCGGTTTCGTCTATTCCATCCGAGCTTTTGAAAGGGATGGAAACCAAGGTTGGAGCACATACATGTTTGGAGTTGTCGAGCTGAGAATAGAATCTATAATCCACATGAGAAAAAAATCCTGGATATGAAGCCTACAAGTGGATACTTCATTGGTTATCCAGAAGGCTCTAAAGGTTATAGATTTTATTGTTCAAATAGGGAATCGAGTATTGTAAAATCAAGGAATGCTATTTTTTTAGAATATGATGAGAATAGTGGGAGTAGTATGATATTTAAAGATATCATACTTGATGAATTATTGGGATCTTGTTATACCACTAGAAAGGGAGGAGCAACATATTCAACACGATATCTTGGATGAACCACAACATCAAGACATTGTTGGTCCTCAAGCCTAAGATATTCCTTTGGTTGAACCAATTATGAATGTTCCACTACTTGAGAATCAAGTTGAAATAACACCAAGTGCTCAACAAGGTGTTGTTACAACTAGATCTGATCGGGTAGTAAAATCTACAATCTCATTAGATTTTATAACACACTTACAAGAATGTGACTATACCATGAGAATTTTAGAGGATCCAACATCGTTTTCACAAGTCATTAAAGGCATTAACTCTACTCAATGGTATAGTGTCATGAGGGAGGAGGTAGAATCTATGAGTGCAAACCAAGTATGAGGCTTGATTGGGCTACCCAAAGGTGCGGAACCTATTGATTGTAAATGGGTCTTTAAAACTAAGAAAGACTCGTTAGGTAATATTGAGAGATATAAAGGCAGACTTGTGATCAAAGGTTTCACTCAAAAAGAGGGCATAGATCACCATGAAACATTTGCCCCGGTATCACGAAAGGACTCATTACGAATAATCATAGCATTGGTAGCTCATTTTGACTTAGAGTTACATCAAATAGATGTGAAAACGATCTTTCTTAATGGAGATTGGATGAGTATATTTATATGCGACAATCTGAAGGATTTCTTTTGGATAAAGACAAGTATTTAGTTTGCAAATTAAATAAATCTATATATAGAATAAAACAAGCATCTAGTCAACGGTACATTAAGTTAACAATGTTATAACTTCATTCGATTTTGTTGAAAACATTGTTGATAATTGCATATACGTTAAGACGAGTGGGAGTAAATACACTTTTCTAGTCTTATATGTGGATGATATTTTGCTTGCTTGTAATGAACTCAAGATGTTATATGATACAAAGATGTTTCTTTCTAATAATTTTGAAATGAATGATATGGTCAATGCAAAATATGTCATTGGTATAGAAATTCATAGGGACAGATCCAAGAGAGTGCTTGAATTATCTGAAAAGGCATATATCGAAAAGATATTAGAAATATTTAGTATGAAATATTATTCTCCTGCTCCAGTATCAATGGTAAAATGAGATAAGGTTTTCTCAAACAAATGTCCCCAAAATAATTTAGAGAAGGAACAAATGAAAGGCATCACAGATACATCTTTCATAGGAGTCTAATATATGCTCAAACATGCACTAAGCCAGATATATGTTTTGCAGTTGGGATGTTGGGTAGATATCAAAGTAATCCAGGTATCGACCATTGGATGGCGGCAAAGAGGGTTTTGCGATATATGTAAGGAACTGAGGATTTTAGGCTAATCTACCAGCATTCAGATTCCTTAGAACTCATCGGCTATTTAGATTCGAATTATGCAGGTAGTAAGGAGGATAGAAAGTCTATCTTCAGATATATCTTTCTACTTGCAGGAGGTGTTATTTCATGGAGAAGTGTGAAATAAGCACTTGTTACTTCAAGTACCATGGAAGTCGAGTTCGTGGCATGTCATGAGGCTACTATACAAGTACTTTGGCTAAAGAATTTCATCGAATATCTGAAGATAGTGGATACAATCTCAAGACCATTAAAGATTCATTGATAATTCTACAGTCGTATTTTTTTGCAAATAACAAGTATACATGTGCGGGAATGAGAATTGACATCAAGTATCTTGTTATTAAAGAGAAAGTAAGAGATCATCTAGTGTTGATTGAACATATAGGTACTAGGAACATGACTGCAGATCCCATGACGATGGGATTGCCGCCTAGTGTATTCATTAATCATGTAACTGAAATGGGCATATCAAGTACCTTGTAATAATATCAATACATCCAGGTGAGTACACTTTAAGTTTTGGTATGATGATCTATTTCTTTTATTGTATGTTATCTTCAGTTGCATACACTTTATTAACAGACATAAAGTAAGGATCCGTGTTGATATTTGGATATTGCGCATGAAGTTTTTTTTGTTAAATTAAGTAAGCCCTTAGTAGTGTAATGCTTGGAAGGAAATATCTATTTGATAGGTATTGACCGCTAAGATTCATGCTAGTAGAACTTAAGTTAACAAATGAAAGGCAACAAATCCATCACATGAGCCAAGTGGAAGAATGTTGGGCTTTCATAAAAATACGTATTATTATTATTACATATTATTATTATTTAAAGGGTGGCTCATGATGTTGAAGGATGCATCCCACTAAAGGGTTGCCTTTGACATGGTAGTTACTTTAATGGAGAGACAATCATTCATGTGTATAAATACATTGCAAGGGGTCCACTCTCCCTCAGACAAGTGTGTGTGAGGATCCATTACTCAAGCATCTTAAGAAAGATTGAGAAGGAGAAGGAAATCCCAATTGCCCCGCTTCCGTTCCGCTTTGAGTTTCCGTCTTACCGTGATGGCCTGTGGTTAGTACTTTAATTATTTAGTATAGATCTATATCTACAATTAGTATTATAGATCTATCAACGTATAGTTTTTTATATTGACATTTAAGAGATATTTACCCTCATAATCCTGAGTAGTTCCGTATTTACGTACATAACCCTCAGGATTATGGATGTGAAACGAAGCGACTACTCAAGATTTCTAGTATAATTAATGAGGGTTATGTGTGTGAGACATGGTGATTATACATGATTTATTGTGTAATTCGTGATTGTCGAGGGTTATGCATGTAAATACAAAACTACTTGGAATTATAGGTGTAAATATCTCATTTTTATAGTTGAAGGTGGTTAGAAATATTATAGCGAAGGAAATGCGAGATATATCATATCAATTTTAAATATAGATTAGAGACGGATATTATTGAGATCCAATTACAAGTTATTAATACATCATGATAGCAGGATTAACCCATATGTTTATAGAATTCTCCAATTGGCACCCGATTACTCCACCATGTACAAATGTTGACACGACAAATATACCCCAGTTGCGTCCAAAAAGGGCAATCTCGTAAACTCACCTTAATCAAACTATTGCTCTCTCCCTTATATAAACCCGAAACAGCCATTCCCTCCCACACCAGTTCCACCACCTCCACCACACTCCAGTCTCCACTCCATCTCCTCCCTCCCCTCCCAATTTAGGGTTCCAAATTTGGGTTTCTGGAGCATCCGCATGAAGGATTAAGCAACGAGATGAGGCTCAACATCAACAAGGCGTGCGATCTCAGCTCGATCTCGGTGCTCCCCCCTCCTTCCAGGTCGCGCACTATGATCCAGTTCCTCCTATTGCTTTTTCTCGATTTTCGGTAGGATCGTTTCCGATCGAGATCGCGTTTTAGTAGGCGGTCTTCCGGGGTGGATCCGGCGGCGTTCGGAAAGATCCAGCTGTCGCAGCTCAGGTCGCAATCTCAGCAGTCGTTCTCGCAGGGGATGTCGTTATCGCAGCTCTCGCAAAACTCCTTCGACGAGGCACCGACGAACGAGCAGGTATGGGGGATCCGCCGGATTCGTAATGATGATCCCGAGAGTTTGTTGTTTCTAATTCGTTGGAAATCAATATCATCAGGTGGATTTTCGCGGTATTTGGATAGTGGACAGCCAAAACCTGATTCCAATTGCTGTAGTTCTGTTCGTATGAATTTTCCACAAATTAACTTGAGGTTGGCTGCAAGTCTGCAATATAATTTAAAAGTTGTATTTTTTCAACAAGGAGGGCTCGTATATTGGATGTTTATCCTGTTGTCTGTATTGAACCTTGCCTTTAGGCACGACCGTGATGGTTGTACCAGTAGAGAGTTTTTTCCGAGATTGGGCATGGGAGGCCCCAAAATGCCCTGTCAGGGCATGTCAGCCCCAAAATGTCGTGTCAGGGCATAGATCGGCAAACGGTTCGCCGATCAACGCACGTTCAACGCCTCAGCTCGTACGTGCCCCTGCCATCCGCCCCTTTCCGAGGCGGGCTGTGAAGAGGGAGGGTGGTTGATCGGCGAAATCGGCGAACCGTTTGCCGATCTATGCCCTGACAGGGCATTTCGGGGCTGACATGCCCTGACAGGGCATTTTGGGCCCTCCCATGCCCAATCTGGGAAAAAGCTCACCAGTAGAACGAGCTGTGGAATTAGGCTGTCAAAATTTGACTTGTGTGTGCAACTACATGTCATTTATTTACTCAAATAGAAATGGATGATAACTTCTATAGTGCTCATTTTCCATTATTTCTTCAAAGACGTGCTATGGTCTTCTACATTTCATTAGAGGGTACGAATACCTTGTGTGTTTTTTTCGTGCCAGGTTTAGCATGAGTTAGGTAGAACTTGTATAGGTTCCCTGTTCCCAACACAACCTCAACATTCACTCAAACATGATGTATTTTACCCTCAACTCGCGAGTGGAGGGGGACTCCATTTTGCATGACCCCGCCACATGTGCTTTAACTATTCCATTATTCCATTATGAGAAAAAGGAGTGTTCGAGCCTTGTAACAGCTTTTAACTCTTTCCACACTATAATACAGGGTCACAACACCTTCCAGGACATGTACCCCACAAGATAAAACTTGGTAAAAGAGCCTCTTTCTATTATGGTTTCTTGTTAGGACTCCTCTCCTTGTCTTTCTTGAACAATGATAGGAGACTAGCCCACATCCGGTTGTTTCTGAAACTAGTTTTTGTGGTGGGAGGGGGGGCTACTGGTTGTAAAGATGGAATGCCAATGGAAAGCCAACAGCGAATTTGAATTTGCTTTCTTACATAACTGTGCCACCACATTGACTTTTGAGGCCAAATTGTCATGCTATAATATCATCCACTGCTTTTCTTGTGTTTCTTAACGTACAAACATCTTTTTTGAATCCCTTTGGACATCTGGCAAGTAAAATATCAAATGATGGGGTGGATAATTGGTGTTTACTGATGTTAGAGAATTCGGAAGCTTTAAATTTGTAGGTCGCAATCTATGCAGAATCTGATGTATATATATGCAGAGGTTTGGCTCTCAAGAGCGAGATCAGCCAGTGAAGAAAATTTGTAGCTTGCCTCCTACAACCATATCAAGAGATGATTCGCAGTTGGTTACAAGATCATCCAATATCATTCCACGTTGGACTTCTTCCGCACCTGAAAGAAGATGTATGATATTCCAACATGTTATTCTTACATCTGACTATAATGCTTACCGATGCATTCGGAGCTTGAGACCTTTGCGCAGTCATTTTTTAAATAAAGTATAAAGTACATTCTTCCAGTTTTCCATTTCAAACCCATCTTCACCAGGCGTGATTTTGTGATGGTTATATGTCATGCAGCATCTCTTCATGTGAAATTGGATGAGTTAGCCACGAATAGTTCTAAAATGCAATTCTTACAGGTCAGATCGGTGAAGAATTTGAACACAGGTTTGGATTAATGGAAAACAATTTGAGCAGGTTTGGAAGGATGCTAGACTCTATTCAAAGCGATGTCATGCAAATTAATAGGGCTGTAAAGGAGGTCATGCTTGAGAGTAAGCACCTATTAATCTATATTCAACATAACTAATTCCCGACCACTTTTCCAATTTATCATGAAATGAGAATAGTAATGGTACACATACTTTAAGACCTTTTGCTGATATATATGGTGTTCTTGAGCAGCGGAAAGCATAAAACAAAAGACAGCCGCCCATGATAACTCTTTGCAGTTAGTGGTGAGAAAGAAGTTTTATGATTCTAGTTGGCTCTCTGTTTTTATCTATTGAATTTTTTGAGGTTCTGAATGTAAATTTATAACAGGTGAAGGCAGAGGAGGACATCAAAGCTACCATTGACAGGAGCTTCAAGTCTTGTTTCGAGATGAAAAATGAACCTGATAAAAACTCGTTGCAGAAGATCTTCACTTTGCTCTCAACATTAACTGATCAAGTTGAGTTCCAGATGTCCACCCTCCGCAAAGAAATTCACGGCATAATATCAAAAGAAATGGAGGTAATGTCCACTTCCAATGAATGGAGCTATTTCCAGTTTTTTATAGGAAAACTGAACTATTTCATTGTACCCATTTCATTTCTGAGCACTTAGATTTTGAATTGATACCAATTTCAATGATATTTTTTCTGCTCTGTGAGGTATCTGGTGCTCATAGTAGGAAATGAAAGAAATAACAAGAAAGTCTTAAGAGGTTAAAAATAACATTATTATTTCCAACAATCCCCCACTATTTTTTTTTCAAAAAGAAGGGAAAAATCATAATAAATTTGAATAGCCGAATCTTCTTCCGAATATTTAGTTGGCATATTAAATCCTGTATTTTTTTCCAATGGCTCAATAAAAAATATGCAGTTTTTTGACAATAGCTGAAATTATCTTCTTCTTTTTTAGTTTCCAGCATTGAATCTTTCTAACAATTTTTAATATAATGTTACAATTCTTTGATATTCTTTTGTTCAGGCTGTCAGTGGTAGTTGGAGGCCACCTAGCTCAGTGCAATCACCCCGTGTACTTACTTCAATGGTACAGTCTGTTAAATGTGGTTTCTTTAGTCCTATAATGTTGCAGTTCTTTTTGATATTCTTTGTGCAGGCAGTCAGAGATAGTTGGAGGCCATCTAGTTCAGTTCAATCACCTCGTGTTCATACTTATATGGTAGAGTCCAATGAATGTAGTTGGTTTGTACCATTAACTTTTGTACAATTATTTACTTTTTCCTTTCTTGCAGAAGAGGAGTAATGAGTATGAGATTCGATATGAAAAGAGCCTGACAGCAGCTGCAAACTTGTAATTTCTTGATCTAAGTTCTTCATAATTTAAAATCGTGCATTGAGGAGTTATTCTTTAAGTGGCGATGGAATGCCAATTGTCACCAGCTCACCGTTGTTCTATACGTCATTGACCCAACCCTTCAGCGGTTCAACCCTTCTGCCAATACCCTTCTCCACTGTCGCTGTGCTTTGATCCTTCTTCTTCGTTGTCATTAGACTTCAGTTCCTCTCCAGCATTGCCCCCACATTCGAGTATTTCTCCTTCTCGTGGGTGGTGGGCCACTCCTCCACATATGCTGTAGGCACTGCAGCCCACGTGGCAGTTTGTGCGCTGTGCAAGTGACATCAGTTCTTTTGCTCGCACTCACATGTTCAAGCAGCCCTTGCATTGTAGACAGCGCCCCTACCTTTCACGTAAATCAACCCTATACACACTTAATTCAACTATTTCGCTCTTTTTATCATGTGAGAAGGCTTGTGTAGGTTTGTTTTTCTTTTGTGATTCACACATTGGTCATAATACATATATAGGACATCTTTGTTTCTTCTTGCCAATTGCATAACCACAACTTGGTGTGCTGCTGCGGAACAATCCTCCCATCTCCACCTCCTCTACAGTCCTATGTGGCACTGGCACCTCAATCCAACTCAAATTTACTAAAAATTATATACTTTGATCTCTGACATTCAAGGTGTTAATAGGCAGTCAGAAGAAGCTTTATGTTCTCATGAGACTGACAATGATTATAACTTTTGACTTCAAGATAAGTATATAATTATAAGATGATGAATTGGCTCACCAAATGTGTTGCTCGTAAGGAGATGTAGAAAGAACTTGCTCAGATTTACTCCCAACAATCGACAAAATCTTGTCTTGCTAATATTTTCATATAGATGGGGTCAAACACTCATTGAGATTCCACCCTAATTCAGTTTTACAGGACTGTATGAGGAGCTTCACATCTTTCAACCCACCCTAATTCAGTTTTACAGGAATGTTTGAGGAGCTTCACATCTTTCAACCCGCTTGTTGTCCTAAGTAGGTTTAGGAGATTGCTCAGTGGCATGTCTACAAGTTTCTATATGTATCGGGTCCTCATTATGAGATGGTGAAGGATTAGTTTCTTGCTTAAGGCATGGTCTTTTCTCTGTGTTATATTTGGGTGCCTTCATCTCGATTATACTCTTGGTCCTATCACTACTCATATTTCTCCACAATCGAATACATAAAACATTGCTTTTCTTGCCGCAAGAGGATACGAAAGATGCTATGCTTTTCAAGTAAAGGTTGTGGTCTTGGCCGCGATTGAGGACACAACTCCCATTTGTGTTCATTATCATAGGACCCCTCTTGTATCCATTGTCATAGGTCAAATTATTCATTTAACAGATTCTGGGAAAATAATGGTGGACCCCATATAGCAAACCAAGCTTATGTAGAACTAATAGACAATCCTTTGCAAAATAACTGTTGGGAATATATTCCCTGTATGGATCGAATCATAGAAAATTACCAAAGTTGATAAGCGGATCATGCACGATATATCAACTATAACTACGAAAAAAATTGCAACTATAGAAAATCAACTGCAGATGCACATAGAATTTTTAACGTGGAAAACTCTCAATGTGAGGGGAAAACCCACGGGTCAACCCAAAACCAAGTACTATAATCAAAATAATCTCCTGTGAGGTACTTACAAAAGGCCGACCATCTGTACGTTGTTACAAATATCCAAATAATGGAGCATAGTAGAGAGGAGAAATATCACCAAAATGATAAATTTGCTGCCAAATTATAGGGAAGAATGCTGGAGAAGAACTGCTCCAAATATTACTTCCTCCAAACTTTTGTTGTAGCCACAAGCCTTCTTTCTTCTCCCTCTCTCTTATTGTGACGCCTGCAGATCTGGTTATTCGTTTACATGGCATTCACAATATAATATTCAATAATGATTGCATTAGACAACATGAAATTGAGGGGAAATTTTTGAATTTCGTATTTGACATTTATAATCTGTGTAACAACCACAGAAACAACAAGAAGTGCCACTAATTTGCATTTCATTAATTTCCATATATATACAACATGTAATAAAAGAAGTTGACAGTTTATACATATATCCAAAATGTACAAAAGAGAAAGAAAAACATTGAACATAACCAGAACCAAAAACCGTAACTATACCGTCTGGTATAGCAGTGGATGGTACGCGGAACTCATCTTCATCTCTATCTGTAGTGCTGACATGAAATGATGCCAATAGTGTAATGTAAACCTTGAGTCCCTGTCAGACACCACCTCTCGTGGTATACCATGAAGTCTGATAATGTTCTGCACATATAGCCTGGCTAATCTGGATGGAGTACATGTCATGCTGATAGATATGAAATGGGTTGACTTGATCAACATGTCAACAACCCAAATAGAATCATGACCACCTGATGTCTTCGACAATCCAGTGACAAAATCCATAGAGATACTCTCTCATTTCCACTTGGGAATGGGGAGAGACTGCAATAGCCATGGTGGTCTCATGTGCTCAGCCTTGACTATCTGACATGTCATGCATCTGTTAACATGCTGTGCCACATCACACTTCATCCCGTCCCACCAGAAATGTCGATGCAAATCACGATACAACTTCGTGCTGCCAGGATGGATAGATAATCGTGAATTGTGTACCTCATCAAGGATGTCTCCGCGTAACTGCTCGTCGTTGGGTACAACAACCCGACCAACTTTCCACAAAATAGACTCTGCCACAACAAAGTCATCAATCTCATCTTTGGCAGCGCGTATGTATCTGCCTCAAATCCAAGGATATGTCCTTTGTCCCTCTACTATGCAGTCGCAAAGATCGATGAATCGTGGAGGCACGATAGTAGATATGGACGCACTCTCCCGAGGATGCCAATCCGTCAAAGCTGCGAGCATATCCCACGTGTATAGCCAATTTGACGTACCTTCAGCATGTGCTCTCCTGCTAAGTGCATCAGCCACTACACTCAGAGTATCTCATAACATATAAAAATGTCAAAGATTTAAGACTGGAGACTAGCATTTGAGATGAATCTCTATATATCTATATATATTTTTAGAGTTTGGATAGAAAATCAACACAAATCAAATCATATCCATTATTTCCTCTACAATGAACAGCAACTGTAATTAATACCTACAGTTCTATCATCAGAAAAAAATTCGTAGATCCAACCTACTACAATCAGAAATTGATTAATTCAAATAATGCAAATCATTTGCAGGAACCCAAATGGAACTCAATACTAGCAGCAATAGGGAATCAAAGTGTATGTCATGCATGGCATCAATAGAAGGGAAATGAGAGTGTACATTTTTTTTGAATCCCCAAAATTGAGGAATCAAATTTGCATGTAGTGCTTGGAGAAAGCACTAACGAACTGTTTTGGAGCAGCTCCAAGGTTCTAAGGGTGCAACAAAAATATGAAATGGAGTTCCAACAAGATGGAAAAGAGGAGAAGAAAAAAAATAATAAGTTATTGACTGTGATATAATCGACTTAAATAAATCTCTACATTTGGAGTAACTAACTTAACAAGTATCCCCAATCTTTAGGTTAGCTTATTGGGCCGTTCCCAAACTGAACTGCGGTAAATGAAATGTATAAAAAATTTTGATCGATTGATTTCTATCTGGAAATCTTGTGAATGAACAGTAAGCTATCCTTCAGTATATATAAATAAGAAGCCTTTGAATGTGCAGGAGAAAACCTAAGGTACCATGATTTACAATTCAAATTGAGTGTAGCATATTTAGTTTCCAGGAAGTTGTTACTAGCTTTCATGTTCTCTATTAGGTTTAGTTATTATATTAACCACTTCCTGTCTTCAGCATGAAGGCATAACTGTTAAATGCTTATGGCTAATTTTTTTAGAGTTTTAGTTACTTTCTCAAATTAAAATCTTGAACAACCCCCCCCCCCCCCCCCCCAAGCTATGTTGGCAAATCTTAAATGGGCAAGAGGTGCCACATCATAGCAACTCATCCCAACATTCGTTTAGTGTAACTGTGTTTACACTGTAGCCTTCTTAGAACCAAGTTCCTTATGAAATTTATTCGATTATTGATATGTATTCAATGGAACAACATTTAAGTTTTGGACCCCATTTGTATTTGGATATGAGGATATATGAAGTAGGGGATCTAAATGCGTCAACGGAGCGATGGACTTATGTAATCCACATTAGCCATCAACATTCCAGAACTAGCTATATTATTTATAAGGGTTTGTCTGTTGATGCATATTATTACATGTTAAGATGGAATACTTCGCATGTTTATTTAAAGTTTAAGTAGTAAACTATTAATAATAGTCGTATACTTATCGTGACTTTAAAAATCATCAACTACAAATCTATGATAATTTCTGATAAAAGAATAAATAAATAAAAGGAGATGGGTGGTTTGGCATTGAATATAATGTAGTCCAATTCTAATGAGTTGCTCTAACTCTCATGATGAAAGATGAGAAAATTGGGGAAATCTTGCACCAATCTGAACTTAAATCCAGATCCAATGAATAGTTTCTAATTTTATGATCTTCTTGAAGAGTTTTTTTTTTAAATTCCATTACTCTTCTCTTATAAAATCGATAAATGATTTCCTTAGAAGTCATCTAGGGGAGAGACCGAGAAAGGTTGGAGTGGTCAAGGAAGGAATGAAAATAGTGAATCAATGATAACTTATAATAAAGAGTGCCGGTCATGATGGCCTTTATACCTGACCATGCGAGGATGCGATGACCCTCAATTGGACGGGAGATAGGAAGCCCAGTTAAAGCAACAGTCGCCAAGTGTGCGGGTCTAGGATATCAGTCCTTTTCACGGTTTTTATGCGAGATCGCAATATTTTTACGCATCGTTGGGATTCCAACTTTTGATCAGTTTCGCTGACCCTCTGTTTTAGGGTACCTAGGCTGGAGGTCCCTCGATTTTAGTTTTTCATATGAGTTCGTCTGCCCGTACCAGTCGGGCCCGTCTAGAGTGACTTTCTCAGAGACTCTCACCTGTCTTAGTGGCGTAGTTTTGGAGTAGACCTATCGTCATATTGGATCGTACTTCCACTTAGGGGGCGAGATGGAATGATCTCTTAGGAGACTTCCTCACCGCTTAAGTTTTAGTTACTGTTCCGCCAATAGGTTTGAAGATGGCTACATCTGAGTTCAATTACAGTGAGTTGTCTAAAAGATGAGATTAATTACAACTGAGCTGGTGAAAGTTAAGATCAATTACAATTGAGTTGACTACAGTTAAGTTTTCTACTAGAATCATCAATCATCATAAATCCTCAATCACCGACAATTCATCGGATCTCATAATTACTACTGTGAGCAATAGGATATGCTAGTGAACGTGTTGGGAACTTAGTTAGGATGCATTACACTCCACTGCATGCCTATGGAGGCACCCCAACACTAAAACACTCTTCAAGCCTTAGAGTACTGTGAAGTCACATTCAGATCAAGACCATAAACTATCCACTAGACTTGATATGTTAGATAGAATCACGAATCAGATCATAACTTCATCATTCTCATTATTAGGATCCCTAAACACAATCTCTAACTAACAAAAGAAAATAACACACACACATATATGGGCCACCAACTAATATATTAAAAGGGTATGATATATATAGAAAGTTATGTGGTGATGGGAAATCATGGTGCATACAAATAAGGCAGCTTGAACCATTTACCACGCAAGTAGTTGTAAATTTTATTTGTCATTGCCTTTCTACTTGCTTTCTTTTGGACACATTAAATTACTTGTTATTATTTTTATTATGTTGGAATGTACACAACATCCGTTGACGTCCTTTTGTTCCTTGCATGCTTGGCAGGCAAATCGTTTGCGTCTTAGTAGCCGATTGATAATACCGAGCATCTGCTGTTATACTAGACGGTACGGTTGTTACAGTTTTTGGTTCAAATTTCTGTATAGTACTTTTCTTACTCTTCTGTACATTTTGGGAGACATGTATACATAGCCAGTTTCTTTTGTTACATGTTCTATATATATGTGGAATTTAATGAAATGCAAATTGGTAGTACTTCTTGTTGTTTCTTTGGTTGTTACATTGTTTATGAATGTCAAATGCGAAATGTGAAAAATTTCTCCTCAAATTCAGTTGAACTAATACGATCATTTATGAAAATAATGCTGCGAATGCCGTGTAAACTGGTACCCGTATCCGAGGGCATCACACTTATATCTTTCTTGTGCTTTGAGAGCTTGTGTTAGGATGATCTTAGTGTGCACTCCTTGCCCTCTATTTATACTCCATGGAGATGAGGAAATAAGGAAGTATGAACTCCTACTTCCAACATGAATAAGAAAAGATGACTCCTATTTCTAAAAGGTAATTGATTTCCTTCTTTAATCAGGACTTGATTTTTCCTTTTCCAAATAGGACTACCAATGACCTATTTACGGATGAGGTTCCCACAAGGAGGGGAACCCATCCAATAAATCCACCCCCACCGATGATGTGGGAACTACTCCAAACCTATGATGGAGTAGCATCTCTCGAACTTTCCAAGCAACATACTCATTATCATCATATCGGCACCGTTGTCATCTGTGTAGATCTTGTCAAGTATAAGTTGTTTCAATTCTAACACATCATGTATCCAATGATATCTGACATCGATGTGCTTCGACCTTGCATGAAAAGTAGAGTTCTTATCAAGACGAATCGCGCTCTGACTGACACAATAAAGGATATACTTGTCTTGAACAAAGTTGAGTTCTTGCATGAACTTCTTCATCCACAAGAGTTCTTTGCTGGCTTCTGTAGTTGCAATGAATTCTGCCTCTGCAGTAGATAATGTCACACACTTCTGCAACCTTGATTGCTATGAAACAACACCACATGCATATGTCATCAACAATGGGCAAGTTCACAGTTAAAAAGTCATATCACTATTTTGCGCAGCATCATATCTTGCCCTAGGATACACTCTCTCATGACTACAAATTGATTTAGAGTTGTAAGATCCCATAGAAGATAAAAGTGTTACTCTGGACTGTCAGACATGACCTAGTGATGACTAAGGTGAAATGCGACAGGATCTTGCACTCAGGCGACGCCATTTGCGGCAGATGTGGAGTGGAGAATGAAGATCTGAACCACCTTTTTTTCGGATGCAGAACATCAACTTCGATACGGGAAGGAGCCAATTTTCCATGGCTTCATACAACCAACATTAACTCTTTTTGGACCTCTATCTGATCCACTTGTGGAAACTCAAACGAGGACGCTTCCCGTGTTATGGGCTATTTGGTGTGCTAGGAACGAGAATATCTTTCGAGAGCAATGTTATTATACGGATAATGTGTTGGGTCACTACATGGCCCTTGCCTCAGCATGGCTTCATGTATAGCTATTTCTTTTATAATTTAATGCCATTCGTGTGGTAAGTTCCATCTCTGGACCTCACCATTTTTTCCTTAGAAAACAAAAAAAATTATTGCTAGTACCGTGAAGATATCTTAAGATCCATTTAACTGCATTCTAATGCTCATTTCATGGATTTGAGATAAACTTGCTGACAATTCCAGCTGAATGAGCAATATCAGGTCTTGTACATACCATAAACGTACATCAGACTTCCCATAGTCGAGTCGTAAGTATTGGGAAAAATGAGAGACTTGTTTATTCCTTGAGCCCTAGGTTCTCTTTTATAGGAGGGAGCTATGGACAAATTACATAAAATAGATAAGAGGAAAAGAAATAGATGAAAAGGTGCATAAATATAGAAATATATATCTACACTCCCCATCAAGATGGAGCATAGATATCTATCATGCTCAGCTTGGATGAACATTTTTGAAATGATCCTTTAAGTAAGGCCTTGGTGAAAATGTCTGTCATCTGGTCCCCTGAGCTGATATGAGATGTAGTAATGAAGTCCTTCTGAATCATGTCACGTATATAATGGTAATCGACCTAAATGTGCTTTTTCCTCTCGTAGAATGCATGGTTATTGGCAATGAATAAGGCGGCATGATTGTCGCATTCCAGCGACATGGGAAGAGGAACCTCTATATGTAGATTTGTAAGGACTGCTTGAACGCGCAACATTTTCGTGCACGCTTGTACCATAGCCCTATATCCGAATTCAATACTAGATCTAGCAACAACATTTTATTTCTTGCTTTTCCACGAGAAAATTGAATCTCCAACAAATATAGCAAACCTTGTGGTGGACTTCCTATCCTTCGGGCACCCTGCATAATCTACATCTGCACATGCTGAGATAGTGATGGTGCCACCTCTTTTAAAGAGCAGTCATGTGCCTGAAGATGATTTAAGATACCTCAGTATCATATGTATAGCATCCATATGTACCTGACGAGGTTGTTCCATGACCTGGCTCACCCGACTAACATCAAATGAAATATCGGGTATAGTAGTGGTAACATAAAGAAGATTTCCTACTAGTTCCCTGTATCTTTTCTTGTCAACTTCATCAGTATCATCTTTATACAGCTTCATGCTTGGATCCATGGGTGTAGTAGCCGGTCGACATCCAAGCATACCTGTGTCGCTTAGCAAATCCGTGACATATTTCATTTGAGTCATCACAAGCCTTTGTTAATTTCTGGCAAACTCCAGTCGTAGAAAATATCTGAGAGCTCCCAGATTCTTGGTAACGAATTAGCAACCCGGAAATTCTCCCGCCCTCTTTATTCCTTGTATATCATCTCATGTAATAAGTATATCATCAACATATACCATAATAGCAATCATACTTATGGAGTTTCTCTGTATGAAAAAAGAATGATTTGCATTTGACCGTTTGGACCCTTGTTTTTCAAACAAGTCCGAGAGTTTCTGGAACCAAGCGCTCGGGCTCTGCTTCAGTCCATAGATTGCCTTATGAAGTTTATACACCTGTGAACACTCCCCCTCAGTTTCAAACCCCGACGGGTGCTGCATGTAGACTTCTTCCTGAAGATCACCATATAAAAATGCGCTCTTGACATCAAGTTGAAACAGAGGTCAATCCCGAACTACTGCAACTGATAAAAGTATCCGTAGGGTGGAATGGCGAGCAACAATAGAGAAGGTGTCAAGATAATCCACCTCGTATGTCTGGGTAAAGCCACGTGCAACTATTCGAGCTTTGTATCTATTAATGCTACCATCTGTATTTTTCTTTACTATAAATACCCATTTGCAACTCACTATAGATGCCCCGGTGGGGTTCAGGACCAGACTCCAAGTATTTCTCAACTGAAGGGCCGCCATCTCTTCCTCCATAGCAAGTCGCCACCTGCTATCTGTCAATACCTCCTGGTAAGTCCGTGGTATGGGCACGGTCGACAAAGCGGTAACAAACCTCATGAAGTCACCTGTCAGATGCTCAAAGCTGACATGAGAAGCAAATGGATAGGAAGCACATGAACGCTTATGCTTCCTAATAGTAGTAGGCAAATCAAGATCGTCATCATCCCTGCTTCATGCCTGATCATCTCCCTCCTATAATAACCCCTGTTGAGAAACATTATCAGACCCATCGTTAGAAGTAATGTTGTCAGAACAAACCTGAGGTATGCTGGATGATGGGCTATGCACTTGAGCAGGAGCATGCCGTCGACTGTAGTGGTTTGGTAGCGGTGACCAGAACAATAGGAGGAGGTAGGGCTGGTGGAGTTCATGGAGGGGGTGGCAGTGGAGGTGTTGATGAAGGTGATGGGTGCATGGGTGGATGTGGAATATATATCTCATTATCTGAATCTGAAGGTGTCAACCTGTCACCTGTAAGAGAAAAATACATGACAGACTAAAAAAATGTGACATCTGCACTACATAATATCTCCTGCGTAACGGATCATAGCAACGACAACCCTTCTGAGTCATGAAGTACTCGACAAAAGTACACTTGACATCCCTCAGAGAGAGCTTGTCAATCCCTGAAGACAACCGAAGGATAAACACAACCGATCCAAACACACAGGGGTGATAGGGAACAACTCCTTGTCAGGGAAAACAATGGAGAAAGGTATCCTCTCCCCCAGCATCGACGAGGGCATACAGTTAATGAGATAACAAGCCGTGAGAACCACATCACCCCAGAATGAATGCGGTGCACAACTATGGGCAAGGAGGGTACTAGTGACATCAAGAAGATGACGGTGCTTTCTTTCAACAATACCGTTCTGCTGAGACATGTATGCGCAAGATGTTTGGTGAAGAATACAATGAGATGAGAAGAATTGAGAGAGAACATGAGTACATAATTCAAGAGCATTATCAATTCTTACAATTTTGACAAAGATGGAAAAAACATTCTACACTTCTTTAGTGAAATTCATAATAGCATTGCCCACTTTCGATTTTTTCTTCAACAAGAAAACCAAAGAGAGACGACTAAAATCATCAACAACAACTAAATAAAATCTGTGTCCTTAATGATCGGGAACACGACTTGGACCCTAAATGTCTACATGGAAAAACTCAAAAGCGGAGCTACTGCGCTAACTCTGACGACTAGGGAAGACAAACCGCTGATGCTTCCCTAAATGACAAGCTTTACAATTGAATGGCGAGCAGGGTGAAATCTGGGGAAGGACTTGATGCATTTTCTGAAGTGGAAGATGACCGAAGCACAAATGGCATAGGAAGGGACAACCGTGTCTAGTGGAATATGAGGAGATTCCAGCATATGTTGTTTGGACCAGTCGACAGAGCATGCCCTGCTTACGACCATATCCAATCACTTTGCCTGTAAGGATGTCCTGAAACACAAGAGATGATGGGTCAAATATTGCTCGACAATGTAAATCCTTAGCAATCTGACTAATAGACAGTAAATGCATTGAGAAATGATGGGCATGCAACACATTCTGCAATCACATAGATGGCGTCAAGGTGATTTCCCCCTGTCCTGTGATCAGGGATTGGGTCCCATCTGCTATTACCATTGTCTTTCCTGGAGAAACCTGTTTGTAGGCTATGAGCTGATTTCTATCTCCACATAAATGTTGTGTTGCACTGGAATCTATAATCCATTCTGAGATACCTGAACCATGATGAGAAGTAAAGGTAGAAGCATTACATGAGGTGCTAGCTCCTACAGTAGCGGCAATATCCAGACTGTTCTTTGAAGTAGATAGAGGAGCACTAGTTGGAAGCATGATATCTTTCAGTCGAGACATAAGCTCATCATATCGCTAATCTGATGTGGGTGGAGCGGCTTAAGGCTGAATCTGCTCTACTACGTGGGCAGACGTTGGGTAACCATGCTTGGAGTAGCATATAGATAATAGGTACACGATGGTCCACGACCACATCCACCTCTACCACGTGGTCCCCGACCACCTCTTCCACAAGAAGCCGCCATGGCGGAGGAATCTGGCACTGGAGCAGGGGTTGAAATATTGATCTGGCTCAATCTACGGAAAGCCTCCTCCATAGGAGGAATGGTAGCATATGCCATAATCTGAGAGGAAGCGGCCTCATATCGTGAGTCAAGAGAGGCCAGAAAACACCAATCATCGTGGCATTTTGGTATGTCTTTAGTTTCTCTGGAGTAGCTGTGAGGGGCATGAAGCTGTGAAGCTTTTCAAGCATTCCCCGCAAGGCAATGTGGTGAGCATGTAGGGGTCTACCATTCTGCTTTATAGTAAAGATGCCATGATGAAGTTGTAGAATTTTTATATCGTTCTTGGCATGTGAGTATGTGGCAGCAAGAATGTCCCACATGGATTTGACAGTGGGCTGGTGTATGACATCATTAGCAATCTCTGGTATCAAGGTACAAAACAACCAAACCTGAGCATATGCATCATCAACCTCCCGTGAGGCATACAACCATGCCTTCTCCATCGGCTCTTACTCGGTAAGAATATGCTTCTTATCCATCGACTTCATTAGGCTCATGAATTGAATGGCCTACAATTCGTTGTTCGACCCATCCATCTTTACTATAGGCGCATAACCTCTGGAGGCGCATGTGGTGGGGATATCTACCTTACTTTCTGACATGTCACCTGGAGAAGACAAGGGTGTAGACTAGACAAGCTTTTGTCTACACTGACATAAAGGGATTTGGTTGCATGTGCAGACTCAAGCAACTAATCCCATCAACCAAGAGTCGAAGACCGCGTAGGAGGACAGGGGTGGAGCAACACCCTAAGGAAGAAGGGGCAGCGATAACCCCTAGTGAGAGGAGGGGCGACGACGCACCCCTTTGAGAGAGGACGGGTGGCATCTCCTAGAGAACGGAGGGGCGTCAGCGGCACCTGCTGGGAGGAGGGGCAACGCCGGCCCCTAGAGAGATGGAATGGAGGGACAGCGACGACACTCGTTGGGATGAGGGGCAGCGCCAGTCCCTAGAGAGGTGGAACGGCACGACAATGGCGACCGAGAATGAAAGAAAGAGAGAGGACAACATAGTGGGGATAGGGCTAGGGTATGAGAGCTCCAGTCTAGGAGCGCTGCCCTGATACCATGTTGGGAAAAATGAGAGACTTGTTTATTCCTTTAGCCCTAGGTTATCTTATATAGAGGAGAGACCTATGGGTAAATTACATAAAACATATACGAGGAAAAGAAATAGATGAAAAGATACATAAACATAGAAATATATATCTATAATAAGGAATCATCTCCATGTCCTTCTTTTCATCTTATACTCATAGACTATACTTGGTGCTTAACTTGAAGTGTGCTCCAAGAGGGGGACTCATGGGCTTGGCTTTGTCCATGTTGAATCTCTGAAGTACTTTCTCAATGTACTTCTCTTGAGATAACCAAAGTCTCTTCGACTTTCTATCACGGGTAATATTCGTACTTAAAATCTGATTTGGGGATCCCAAATCCTTCATAGCAAAGGACTTGCTCAGTTCATCCTTCAGACTTGAAACTCTTGAAGTATTACTGCCAATTATGAGCATGTCATTGATATATATCAGCAAAATGATAAAATCATCACCTGAGAATTTCTTGATGAAGACACAATGATCTGAAATAGTTTTTATCTAGCCATGCTTCGTCATAGATGCCTCAAATTTCGTGAGTCTGTCTTAGTCCATACAAATTTTTCCTCAATTTGCAAACGTAGTCTTCTTTTCCTTTGACCACAAATCCATCTGTTTGTACCATGTAGATTTCCTCCTCGAGATCACTATGGAGGAAGACGTTCTTCACATCCATTTTCTCAATCTTCAAGTCTTGACTAGCTGCAAAACTGAGAATAATTATTATGATTGACATCTTCATTCTTCACGAGGGAGAACGACACCATAAACTTTAGAAAGTCTGAGTCCAGAGAAGATGTTTGACTTGCCTAAATAAAGTAACAAAAGAAAGAGCACCATTTTCTGATTTGATTGATCTTTCATTCATGGATGGTCAGGATGAGGAAACAAAGCTACCTACACTACTTAAGCAATTGGATACATCTGAGTCAATAATTCATGGAGAAGCATATATGGACTCTACATTGGCCACCTTGTAGTAATAGAAGATTGACAAAATACATATATTCTGGAGTGGAAGGAGTAAAACTTTTATGAAGTTTTGTGTCAAAAGGGGAATGGTCCGCAATTCGTTGGGTCTGTCAATTGTTGATGATGTTGGTTGTTCATATACTTGACATAATGCGAAAGCGAGATCCAGGTTGGACGGATTCCTCTTGTCGACTGAGGATGCTGAGGCATTTCCACTGTCTCATGCTTGGGCATTGCCGCGGGCACATTCTGATCACACGCTAATACTTTGGTCGTCCGACGAAGAGGGGAGAGGCAGATTCTTCTTTCTCTTTGAGAAGAGCCGGCTCTTGAAGGAGGGGTTTCGAGAAGAGTTTGTTGCACGATGGAGAAGCTGGTCCCTAGAAGGTTCAAAGGTGGTTCAGTTCTTACGAAAGCTAGTGTTGCTCAAATCGTTTCTTACTAAGTACGGGAGGGAGGTAAGAGCGAGGCGCAAGACTAGGAGGAGGGAAGCTCAGGCCGGGGTGATTCGACTAGATGGACTCGATGATGAGCAGGGCCTGGACCAAGACGAGCTGGCTGAGAGGTTGAACCTTCTCGAGGAGTTGTTGTTGGAGGACCGAAAGGAAGAGGTCGAATGGAGGCAGAGGTCTAGACAAAGGTGGCTGAGGGAAGGTGACGCCAACACGAGGTTTTTTCATACTATGGTCTCGGGAAGGAGGAGAAGAAACTTTCTACATGAGGTTGAGATCAGAGGCGTAAGGGTGTCGGGGGAGGTGCATCTGGGCAGTGCGCTACGAGAACACTTCGTGGGGGCGTCGCGAAGGCGGAGTTGGGGACGGCTGGGGGTGGCTAAGGAGAGGGGTTGAACGTTTATCTGGAGAACATGCGAAGGGTTTGCTGGCTCTGTTGGAGTATTTGGTTATGCGCCTATTGAGTTGTAGATGGGTAAATGGATACCTCCATGATCCATTTACCCCATCCAGTGGTTTAGTGCCACATTGTCCAGTGGTCGGACTTGGAGGCTCTGGAGAGGCTATATAAGGAGCCTCAGACCTCCTGTATCAGATGAGAAAAAGCAATAGAAAAACACGTCCCTTTGAGGACTTCTCCCGTGGTTTCATCCCGCTCCTCACGGGGTAGGGTTCCACGTAAAATCATGGTGTTTCCATGTTTTATGTTTCTTGTTCTTATGCTCTGTTTGTTATTATCGCTTTTGCTTCCTATTTTCTAACATTATATCAGAGTGGGTTCGATTCTCGTGGAATAAGTTTTCCATTGCTTGTTCGAGATTCGATTTTAGTTCTTGAAGATGATTTTGAATATTTATTGTTCGATTCAAGTTCTTATTCAAGAAGAGTACTAGGGTTTTTTTTTGAAACCCTATGTTTCAGCATCAACATCAAGGCCGCTAGATCTGCAAATCTTGTTTCGTTCATGGTGTATAAATCTGGTCAGATCCGTATGAAAGTCCTGCAGCTTCTCCATCTCTTGCAGCCCGATCCTTGCGAAAAGCTCCAAGGCAAGGTGCCTCTTCTCCTGCAGCGATATGCTCCCAGTTCTCCAGGTTGAAGGATCGTTGCCCCCAGTTCTCCAGATCTGCCCCCATTCACCTACATCCCTAAAACAAAGCCGATCCATCTTCCAGTCCTCCGCCAGGGGCATCTACTAGGGCTCCTTCGTGAGCCCTAACATTCTAAGCAGCATCATGCCGAGTAACGCCACACCACGCAAGGCCTCCTGCGACAAGACCTCTTGCGCAACCCCAGTCCAAAGACGGTGCACCCGCCTCCGCCTCGCTGCCCAAAAGGTGTTGTGCACACGAAGAACCTCCCAGGCGCGCGCTCCAGATCGATTCTCCATGAGACAACATGTTGTTTTCCTACCAGCCGAACCCCGCAACTGGCGAAGCAGTGCTGAAGATCCCATTGGTGCATGGCAACCTCCATCGCGCGCAGGCCCAGACGCGCGCCTCGTCCAGGCGGCGATGCCCCTTCTCCAAGGCGAAGCTTTGCTCGGTGCCGCCCCCTTCATCAGCACCTCCTGGCGCTCCCTCCCCCTTCATCAGCATCATACTTCAGGAGGCACCAGCCTCGTGCGGCGCCAGGCGGTTGTGCGCCAACCCCGATCCCCAGGCGGTGGAGCGGCGCAGTCCCGCAACGCGCAGGCGCCTCTCCTCGCTTCCTTCTCCAGGCGATTTCTCTTCCAGCGGCGCTATGTCCTCGCGCGAGCCCCTGCACGCATCTCCTTGTGCGCGCGAACCCCCAGGCGGCAGGCATGATCCCCAGACGGTGCAGTCGCGCACTCCTCGCGCGGCAAAGGCATATCCCCTTCCCCGGTGGCAGGCACGATCCCCAGGCGGTCCCTTGCCGCACAACAAGATTCTCCAGGCCTGGGAGAATCCTCCCCTTCCCCGCGTGATCTGAGGCGAAGCCCCTCCTCCGTCCCAGCGGCGGCAGCAGGTTCAAAGAACCCCCATCGGGGGCGTCTGGTAATTGAGTTGCGAAGGTTTCCCACGTTGGGAACCCTAAAAAGGGGTAGCGGGCCTAAAAGGAAAAAAAACTGAGTTTGGGCCCTTTGGGCCGTGAGAGCAGAGAGTTAATTTTTTTTATAAAGCCCTACGGTGGGTTGGAAAAATGGAAGCAAAAAAAATCCAGAAAAAAACTGCCGGGCCCTTAAAAGAAAGAGGCGCGTACACCGAAAAAAACCGTACACAAGTTAAAAAAATGATGAAATGAGAACAAAGACGTATAAAAAAAAGTTGCAACGGCTTAAAAAAAAGTGTTTGGACGGCTTAAAAAAATGAAAATGAAGAAAAGTCGCAAGTTGTCCATGTTTTCACCCCATTCTATCTTGTCTTCTTCCAATTTAGTCGATGTCAATTTTCCGACAAATATGGGAGAAAGGGGGAGTATGGTGTAGAGTCACAGGTCTATTCAGATGGTCTAGATTCCCATGCAGATTTCCAGACCATTCAGATTCTAGACTCCACAGCTGTTCAGACTCGACGATTGATTCCGAGTCCAGTTTCCGACACGCACGAGTTTGCGGTCAATTTTCAGATGAGCATATAATGCCATCATTTGTTCGTGGTCCCCATCATTATTCTTGTTTTGTCAGCCAGAGATTTCATGTGAGCCATAGGGACTCCAGAGTAGAGAACCATTCCCTATGCCATGTTGGCAAGGGTTTTCATGTGGTATCATAGATACTCCAGAGTAGAGCACCATTCTCTTAGCCAGATGGGAGAGACCCAGTTCTCCGACGAGGAGACTTCATGCGCAGTTTCAAACTCGATGGTCAGATTCCGAGTCTTCAGTTGACTCACACTCCAGCCCGTTCGTCCTCCTGACCTGCACGGCACGAGAAGCAACGTCCTCGACTGCAGCAATGTGCGCGTTGGGTTGATATTATCCGTAGTGTCCTGTAGCGTTAAGTTGAGTCTCTTTATGTTTGTCCAAGTTGAGCATTGCATGCTCCAACTTGTGGGGAGTGTTGGAGTATTTGGTTATGCGCCTATTGAGTTGTAGATGGGTAAATGGATACCTCCAGGATCCATTTACCCCACCAGTGGTTTAGTCCCACATTGTCCAGTGGTAGGACTTGGAGGCTCTGGAGAGGCTATATAAGGAGCCTCAGACCTCCTGTATCAGATGAGAAAAAGCAATAGAAAAACACGCCCCTTTGAGGGCTTCTCCCATGGTTTCATCCCGCTCCTCACGGAGTAGGGTTCCACGTAAAATCACGGTGTTTCCATGTTTATGTTTCTTGTTCTTATGCTCTGTTTATCATTATCGCTTTTGCTTCCTATTTTCTAACAGGCTCCTTTCGTCGAAGAGGAGGTAAAGACTACGGTCTGGGGGCTTTCTCACCTAAGACAGATGATGGCATACGATTCACCAGATAACACACCATAAGGACAACATCACCCCAAAAAGACACAGGAGCACAACTCTGGATAAGTAAAGTTCGAGTGATATCAAGAAGATGATGATGTTTTCTCTCAGCAAAACCATTTTATTGAGATGTGTAAGCACAAGTCGTTTGATGGATAATGCCCTAAGACAAGAAGAATTGTGAAAGAGCACGAGTACAAAACTCCAAGGCATTATCCGTGCGCACAATTTTCACAGTAGAAGAAAAAACATTCTGAACTTCATTTATAAGATTTTTGATTACATCCACTGCTTCAGATTTATTCTTTAACAAAAACACCCACGACAAACTAGAGAAATCATCAATCATGACTAGGTAGAACCTGTGTCCCTGGTGATCAGGAACACGACTCGGACCCCAAATGTCAACATGCAATAACTAGAAAGGGGAGCTACTGCTTCGGGACTGACGTTTAGGGAAAGTAGATCTGTGATGCTTTCCCAATTGATGGCACGGTGAAAAGAAGAATTCGGTGAAATTTGGGCAAGATATGACGCAACTTCTGAAGAGGGAGGTGACCAAAGCGTAGATGTCAAGTAAAAGGAGAGATTGTTCCATTGGACTGAGATAAGACATCAATATAAGGAGTTCGGACCAATCGATAGAGATCATCCTGCTCACAGTCACAACCAATCATCCTGCCCGTAAGAATGTCTGAAAAATAAAAGACGATGGGTCAAAAATAGCGCGACAGTGCAAATCCTTTGTAATCTAACTGATAGATAATAAGTTCATTGAAAAATCTGGAGCATGCAAGACATTTTGTAGACGCATAGAGGGTGTTAAAGTGATCTTCCCCAGTCCAATGATGGAAGAATGGGTCCCATCTGCAATCACGACAGATCTCCCTGGCGGAATCTCCCTGTACGATGTAAGTTTATCTTTGTCTCGACAAAGATGATGTGTCGCACCAGAGTCCATAATCCATTCTAAAACTTCAGAACCATGACATGAAGTAAAGGCATAAGCACTACCTGATGTGCTAGCAGGGGCTGACGTACTGGAAAAAGCTGAAGCTGCTATGTCCGAGTGACTTCTTGGAGAGTCATTAGAGGCAGGAGGCATGATATCTCGAAGTCTGACAACAAGATCCTCAAACCGTTGGTCTGAAGTAGATAGTTGTGGAGACGCAACGTGCTCGGCTACACGGGCCGATGCAGGAAAATTATGCTTACAATAGCATGTATCCTCCATATGACCAGTGCGATGACAAAAGGTGCAGGGGCTGTCGAAAGCGGTCATCTCGACCATGAGGTCCACGACTACGGAAAGAAGAAGAGACTCATATGCCTCTAGAGGCTGCCATCGTTGAAGGGGTGGAGTAGTAGCAGTAGACGAGACTGTAATTCTGCTAAGCATTCGATACACTTCCTCCATTGGAGGAAAAGTAGCATCTGCAAGGATTTGAGAGCGAGCCGCATCATATTTCGGGTCAAGAGCCGCTAGTAAGACCCCCACCATTGTAGCATTTCGGAACGTCTTCTGTTGCTCAGGAGTCGCCGTAAGGGGAATGATGTTGTAGAGTTTGTCAAACATTCCCCGCAATGATGTATATAACGAATGCAGAGAGCGGCCATTCTGCTTGACTGTAAATAGATTATGCTGCAGTTGGAGAATCTTGGTCTCATTTCTCATCTGTGAGTATGTCGCGGCAATGATGTCCCACATTGCCTTAGTAGTGGACTGGTGGAGTACATGCACATCATTAGCAATATTCATCGTTAGTGTGCCTGAAGGCCAGACTTTGGCATATGAATCATCAACCTCCCATGAGGCATAAACCCCAGTCTTCTTTGTCGGCTCATCTTCGGTAAGAATGTGCTTTTTACCATTTGACTTCATGAAACTCATGAACTGCATCACCTAGAACTCGTAATTCATCCCATCCATCTTGACTATGGGCACTGGACCTTTGAAAGCGCCTATGGAGGGCATGTCGACTTTGTTTTCTGACATTGATGCCAGAGACAAAGAACTAGGGTTTGTAGACCAAGGAACAGATGTCTTCATAAACATCCAAGAATTTGAGTGCATATGTAGACCTATGCACTCAAATCCATAAGTATTGAGAGAGAGGAGGGGACGGGGTATTTAGGGTGGTGGCTCTGATACCATGTTGGAAGAAGAGAATGAGAAGATGTTTATTCCAAGAACCCTAAGCTCTCTTATATAGCGAAAACCTATAGTTAATTACATAAGATGGAACAAGGAAAATAAACATAACAGAAACATACATAAATTCTAGAAATATCTCCACGGGTCCCTTCAGGGACCTATTTGTAATATTTATCTTATTTTTCATACATTTTTACTACATTTATGCCCGTAGCACTGTTCTATTCATATCTTGAGCATTTTAACTCCAAATCGCATGATTTCAGTTTCATTTTGAATCTTGTTTTATCCTCTATCTAATGGCATCGTTACTTCATGATTTGACACCTAATTCAATGCGCTAAATTATGATGATATGGTGTATCTTGCTCATTATTTATAATGTCATTATTTGTCATTTATGCTTAATTTGCCTCTGAAATTGAACATTAATTTGTTGCTCATTGATTTGACATCCGGAGGGCATATTTGCATATTATTGTCTGCATATTCATATTTTGCATTTCATCATGTATCATGTTTATCTCATCCTTTAATTGCATTTAAAAATCAAACAAAATACATGCATCATTTCTTGTGATTTTATCTGCATTATTTGTATCACTCTTTGCATCATTTTATTTCCATATCACCTCTGCAAGTGCATGAAGACCTAGGATTAGAAAATACTCACTCATTATTAAACAATAATTTTCGATAAATTGACGAAGAGGCTCGTATCCCTATGTTCGACCTTGATAGACTTGCCAAGTAAAATAATTTCCACATATTCAAATGTATGGTTTTTGATCGACGGAATTTCATCTCCTATACTACAATTATCGACAATTAAAGAGGCGATTTTCGCGTTCATCAATGATTGTCCGCAACGAGGTGGGGGCAAGGACCATGGCTCGGAGGACTTCCGGAGTGCGGTCCATTCACTAGGCCTGTCAATTGTTGATGCTGCTAGTTGTTCATATACTTGACATAATGCGAAAGCAAGATCCAGGTTGGACGGATTCCTCTTGTCGACTGAGGATGCTGAGGCGTTTCCACTGTCTCATGCTTGGGCATTGTCGTGGGCACATTCTGATCACATGCCAATACTTTGGTCGTCCGACGAAGAGGGGAGAGGCATATTCTTCTTTCGCTTTGAGAAGAGCTGGCTCTTGAAGGAGGGGTTTCGGGAAGAGGTTGTTGTACGATGGAGAAGCCGGTCCCTAGAAGGTTCGGTGGTGGTTCGGTTCTCGCGAAAGCTAGTGTTGCTCAGATCGTTTCTTACTAAGTACGGGAGGGAGGTAAGAGCGAGGCGCAGGACTAGGAGGAGGGAGGCTCAGGCCGGGGTGAGTCGACTAGATGGACTCGATGATGAGCAGGTCCTGGACTAAGACGAGCTGGCTGAGAGGTTGAACTTTCTCGAGGAGTTTTTGTTGGAGGATCGAAAGGAAGAGGTAGAATGGAGGCAGAGGTCTAGACAAAGGTGGCTAAGGGAAGGTGACACCAACACAAGATTTTTTCATACTATGGCCTCAGGAAGGAGGAGAAGAAACTTTCTACATGAGGTTGAGATTAGGGGCGTAAGGGTGTCGGGGGAGGTGCATCTGGGAAGTGCGCTTCGAGAACACTTCGTGGGGGCATCGCGAAGGCAGAGGAGGGACGAGTGGGGGTGGCTAAGGAGAGGGATTAACGTTTACAGGAGAGCAAGCGAAGAGTTTGCTGGATCCTTCCGCTGAAGAGGAGGTGAAGATTGCGGTCTGGGGGCTTAACGCGGATGGGGCACCTGGCTCGAACGGTTTCCCGGTTCTGTTGTACAGAGAGTTTTCGGAAGTATTGAAGGGAGAAGTTATGGAGATGGTCAACGAATCCAGAGAAGGGAACGGTGGCTTCGAAAAGATCAACAAATCGCTTTTGTTTGTACTTCCCAAGAAGGAGATCCCGGTAAGGATTGAGGACTTTAGGTCGATTGCTTTTATCCAACGCAGTCTATCTTATTGTGGCAAAGATCTTGGCGAACAGTCTAAAAGAAGTTTTGGACTCGATGATTCTTCAAGGCCAACCGACTTTCATTTCAGGGCGACACATGGCAGATGGTTTGGTGATGGCGTCAGAGGTTTTTCATGAATGGAAGCAGTCGAGGAAGAAGGGAGTGCTTTGGAAGATTGATTATGTCAAGGTGTATGACTGTGTGGATTGGAATTTCTTGTGGACGTCCCTGAGACGGAGGGGCTTTCCTGACGTTTGGATTGGGTGGATGAAGAGGTGTGTCACTACCTCCTCCTACTCGGTCATGGTGAATGGCAAGCCTGAGGGGGGCTTTTTCCAACCTCATTGTGGAGTCCGGTAGTGCTGTCCTTTGGCTCTGATGCTCTTTGTACTAGTGGCTGACGCACTGGCTGTAACGACCTCCTCCCGAGGACCTTAGGTTACCCGTCAAACACGTCATTCGCCTACTTAATTAGCTTAGGGTTAATCCATTGTTAGGAAAACCTGGGGATTTTTTTCGCTTTTTAAACATGACATTCACAGGATTTATTCTGTCTAAACAAGCAACCACGAGAAAACTAAAAGCGGAAGTAACAATGCACCAGAACTGAACAACAAGGTATCCATTCTTTTTCATTTCATTCATATAAACATGTTGGGTTTACACAACACCCAATATACACACATATATATACCAAAAATAAGGCTACAGAGGAGAGCACAACTAACAATTGTACAAATGAACTCCAAAAGATATACCTGCTCTGAAAGTGTAACCTCCAAAAAGGAAACGACTGCAGCACCAACTACGTCGGCTACTCATCGTCGGACCCTTGCCTGCAACAAGTAGAAAGGGGACAAGAAAGTATTTGTCACAAAATTGTCAAGTACAAATTCTACACAGTTCTACTAAGGAAAGTAGTAAGAAAAGACTAGAACAACTAGAAAAACAGTAAGGTAACTGTAGTGGACGAAAGAAAAACTAGCAAGTAAAAGTGGGTTAATTAATTCTTTTAAGTTATTTACTTGCTTTCGGAAGGCTAACAAGAAGAACACACTCGCTCACTACCACATCGTGTCTCCCTCGATCAATGGAACTAACTAAACAACAACTCAAGCCTAGAAGTAAGTCTGTGGTCTTGGTTCGGTTAGGACCTCAATATTCGGGTAGGACTTCAAAGCATGGAAGGACATATCGATATCGATATCGTTTCGATATCGTGTCGATATCGATATATCGGCGATATATCGGCGATATATCGCCGATATATCGCTATATCTAGGAATCTTTCTGAAGAAAATGCCTGAAATCGGATATATCGATATATCGATTTCGATATCGGTCCCATGTCGATATCGATATATCGGCGATATATCGCCGATATATCGGGATACGACCTTCCATGCTTCAAAGTCCAGGTTGAACCTCACACTATGACTTTGAGGTATGATGTACGCCTCAGGATTGGGGTGCCTCCGTAGGTATGCGATGGTGTCTTGCATCCTAACTAAGTTCCCAACACTCCTTCTTGCTTTTTCTCTCAACTCTTATTGATCCTCGGTCGATACGTGTAATAGCTCGCTCACGAAGGTGTACAAGAGGAAACGTACTCATAACTCTCTTAACACCCAACCCTCGTTAGTCTCTACTAACGGTACTATCGTCACTAAACCTTTAATGGAAAAGTCGCCACTAAGCAAATAGTGGAAAGTCACCCATCTCTTACCCCATCACGAGGTCACAGCCTGACGGAAAGGTAATTAAAGGATTCATCAGTGTCTACTGATTACTACCCCATCACCAGGTCACAAGCCTGGAGGAAAGGTAATAATGAGATCATCAGTGTCTACTGACCACTACCCCATCACCAGGTCACAAGCCTGGCGGAAAGGTAATACCGAAGTCATTAATATCTACTGATGGAACTACAACTTAACTGGGTAATTGGTGAACTGTCACAAGTATATTAATCACTACCCCATCACCAGGTCACAACCTGGCGGAAAGGTAAATTAATTTCTGCGGTGAGGAAACCCCCGAAGGGATTCGTATGTCTCGCCAATCCCTGTAGAAGTGTGGTCCAAGGGAAAGGCAGTGGTAGTACGACTACTACGCCACTAGAGGCAGGAAAGAGAAGAGGTAAGCCTACCGGACCCGACTTCCTCTCTCGTTGCTCAACTCCCGGAAGAGAAGAGCTAAGAAAAACCAGACGAGCTCGTAACTAACTGCGGAGAACCCCCAACCTAGGCTCTCTAAGATAAACCAACGGGTCAGCGGAATGGTCTAGACAACTCGTGGATCCCAAAGAAGCGTAAAAACCGAGCCGGCTCGAAGAAAACACGTGAAAAAGACTGGGATCCTAGACCCATGCTCTCAGTGTTCGCTACCCAAGCCTGAGCGACCTCATCTCCTGCTCAGGTGAGGGTCACCGCGCCCTCGCACAGTCAGAGTATAAATCTCCATGGCTGACCATATGTGACATAACCATTTCTTTTATTTTCATGGTTCACCCTAAGTGTCTAAGGTTTCTTTGATTTATTTCCCATCTACAAGCTGTCAGTCCCATACTCGAACTTGTTCTATAAGAACCTCAATTGATCTTATGTCAGGGATACAGACCTGTTACGATAGTCTCTCTCTCAACTCCTACTGAAGAGCAACAATCTTATGATCTTGGCTATCTTATCGAAAAACATCTTTCTTTCCTACGTCTCAAAAGATTCACAAGCACCCACAAGATCGGGCTACCTATTAGAGGAAAACTTGCTTCATAGCAAGTTCATATAGTCTTATTATCAAGTATGATATCCACATATATATCGTTAAGTTTATCCCCAATCTCATAACCCATAATATGTGTTTCAAGCCCACCTTTATAAGTAACAATTATCCTAAGGCACGCTCTAAAATGGTTACTAATAGGGGTTTTTTCTTTCAATGTTTTTGTCATACCAAAACAGTGGCAATGTGTGTGTATACTCATAATAATTCAAAGCATCTAGTCCTTTTAAGTTCAATCCCAACTTCATGGCTTCAAAGACACCATCTAGGCATTCAATTGACTTTAAAGTCTAACATTTATAGGGTCCTTTAAAGGGCATCACATGCTCCAATCATACATCTATTCTACTCATAGATCTATTTGTACAACGAGCATATAGCCGCAAACATAAGGCAATCCAAAGCCTCAAAGTTCTCCTAACTACTCAAGCAAGGTTATATCTTTCAAGACCACAAAATCCTCTAACAATCCATGTTTAAAGATCATCAAAACAGTGGTCAAAATCTAATCAAAATCATCGATACTCAACAATGACTTGCAAAGGTGCACAATACCATATAGCAGTGCATCAATAGCCAAAATCACCTATTCATCCTCTCTTAATCCCTCTCCTTTATGGGATTAAATCATAATTTGATTTCCCATTTCAATATAAGGAGAACATGGGGACTTGGGGGTTTTTAAAAACCTATTAAAGGATGCCTAAAATTTTGATTAAAACATGCATCCAACAATGAAATTCGATCGGCAAGGTCCATGGACAGCAACCAAATTGCTCTCAAAATCACCACTAAAACCAATCCAAATACATGGATTTCATGGGTATTGTATCCCCCATATAACCAACATCAAATCCACCAAAGGGTGTCTAAGAATATTTCCAGAATCATGCATTTCCTTGACCATAATGTAACCATATCAAATCTGGACATTCAGTGGTAATCATAATAACAACATTCATAAACTCCTCAAAACTCATCCTATTTCGAAACTAAACCCATGGATTGATGGTTAACATGAAGGAGTATCTATCAATAAGTAATTACACTCAAGGAGACATGAAGAAACTCCTCAAATCCATCATAAAACTCTAATTTAAAGAGCATGGACAGATCTGGACACATTCATTTACTTGTATATGCCAGCAGTTAAAACACTCCCAAATCATCTTCAAATCCACATCTAAGCCATGGATTAAAGACCGATAGAATGGAGACAAGATCAACAATCAAGGATACTCAAAAGTGGCCCATATATCATACAAAAATCATGCATCAACGCATGCAAATCACAAGAACACAGATCTGAAATTTCAGTTGCAGGTCCATATGAACAACAGCCATAATCCCCCAAAATCATCATAAAAATCCGAAATTTGCACATAGATCTAAAGCCAAAATGATGGAAGATCTAACAGCAATCAAATGCCAACAAAAGAGCTCAAGAAATTCCCTCAAACCATGCCAAAAACTCGGATTTATCAAGCATACACAGATCTGGAAATTCCCAAAATCATTCATCAAAAGCCACTCCAAAACCCAAATCAAAGTCCAACAAGAATCACAATCAAAACCTTGATATAGCAGCTCAACACAAGGCTCATAGGGTGGAGAAAATTCCATCTTAATGGCAGCAAAGAGGGTTATAATTTGTACCTTAAACAGTTCTCAAGAACTGCTCAAGAACAGCAGCAGCTCCAGCCCTCCAACTCCAATTTCGATCCAAGCTTGGCCTTGGATCCTACATGCAACACTTGATCTTTGTTCCTCTCCTTCCCAGCTTCAATTGAGCCCAAGAAACTCGAATTTGGTGGAGAGATGAGGTAGAAAACTAAGGAAGAAGGTGGAGGTCCAAGAGGGTTTCGGCCACGGAGAAGAGAGAGCTCCAAGTCTCAAGAGGAAGAAGAAGGAATTAAGCTTAAGTGTGGCTTATATTGGGGTTAGTGGGAGTATATAGGCCTTGGTCATTTTGCAACAAAAACCCACTCAACTTTCTAATATTGCAAAAAAGGCCCACCCATGAATAGTGATCCTTCACTAATCACACTTAACCACTTAATCATATCTTGGTCACAAAACACCACTTAGTCGCTTAATGACTTTCCAAAACCCATCAACTTTCATCCATAATCATTCATCATCTAGGATTTAGTTGGCCTTTAGAAATTAGGGCTGTTACACTGGCAGTTCTTTTCAAGCGTGCGGTGGAAGCTGGTTGGTGCGAAGGTTTTCGTCTGGAGGACATATCAATCCCCTTGCTTCAATATGCAGATGATACTATCATGTTCCTTGGAGGCCCAGAAGAGCAGTATAGCAACGCGATTCAGTTGGTGAAAATATTCAGCATGTCTCTCAGGCCTATTGATTAATAAGCACAAGTCAGTGGCTATTACATTTGGGATGGATGACATAGAACGCGCCTGAGTTGTAGAGCTGGTAGAGTGCCCTCTGGGGGACTTACCTATCTCGTACTTGGGGCTGTCGTTGGTGGCTGGGAAGCTAAAAAAATTATGATTGCGGTAGTGTAGTGTAAAGAATGGAATAGAGACTGGCAGGGTGGAAGGCGATCACGCTGTCTGGGGGGGCAAATTAATTCTCCTGAAGCATGTTCTCTTGGACATTTCCATCTTCTTTAACTCCACGCACTTGATGCCGGTTGGGGTTAGGAAGAAGATTGAATCACTGATGAGAAGGTTTTTCTGGTCGGATGGGAAGCAGCAAAGGTCTGACTTACATCTGGTGAGCTGGAAAGACACGATGAAAGGGTGTAGTGATGGAGGCTTGGGGATACGTGATGTGGAATGTATGAACAAGGCTCTGCTGGCTAAATGGGTGATCCAGATCTGGGGTTCGTCATCGTCAATGGTAGCCAAGCTGGTCCACACTCTGGAAGTCCTCAGAGCCATGTTCCCTGCCCCCACCTTATTGCAGATGATCATTGATGAATGCGAAAATCTCATTTTTAATTATCGATAATTGTAGTATAGGAGACAAAATTCGGACGATCAAAAACCATACCTTCGAATATGTGGAAATTATTTTACTTGACATGGAGGCTCGGGCATCGTCTAGACCGTTCGATCCAGATGATCGGATGGTACCTGCTCTTCGCGCTCATCAACTCTGTCGCCTCCTGCGATGGACTTGGTGGGGCTCCAGCGAGGGCCCTATCCTCCTCCGTGCTCATTTGGCCTCCCTGACGGTCGATGAGAATCTCAGAAGCTTTGGCGACGAAGCTCGGACGACGGAGGAGATGCTGGGCAGGTCAGAAGCGGCTGTCGATGGAGCTACGCTGGAGACGAGGTTCGAGAACGGAGCCACCTTGGAACGTCCGACCATTGAGGAATTTTGGACATGTAGGAGTTAGATATAGCCGAGGCGGTGGCATGAAGTGCGTGCGTGAGATTCTTAGGTGAATGTCGGTCCAACAGAGGTGGAGCGGGGGACCGAGGCTCATCTCCGGCGGACCAGAGAAGAGATGGGGTGGAGGTGGTCGGGGTTCTGGAGAAGGGAGAAAGGTAAACAGAGTGGTTGGCGAGGGTGTTCGATGTGTGGCGGAGCTAAGTGTATGGTCAGGGGAAGGTGAAGTGTATTGTGTGCGACGGGAAAAAAGGGAGAAATTTCAAAGAAAAACAAGGAAGGGATTACCTGGAGGATCAGAGAGAAGAAGGCAGGTGGATTTGGCTTGTGCTGAGGTCGCTTGAAGCTGGGTCGTCGCATGACGAGGGCAGCCTATCCTCGGTGCTCGGCGATGCTTAGGGTGACTGCAACATGGTCGGAGGACCATGGATCACACCTGGGGTTGTTGGGGTCGTCATTGCCTCGACAACCACCCTCCGCTGTCACCGGAGGGCGAAGGAAGCTAGGTCGCAACCCGTGGTTGGTGGATGGTCGGTGAAGTGGGCGGAGGGGAGGGTTAAATATAGGAGGTAGGCGTCGTTTATGGGATGATGGGCGGATCTTGAACAGCTGATCAAGCGTGCGAGAAGCTCGGATCTAGGGCACTTATGCGTTGGCGAGGGTAACGGAAGTGGGGGGTACATGGAGGTGGTCGTTACGAAGGAGGAGGGTGACTGCAGGGACGATTAGAATAGGAAAGAAGCGACGGTGCGACGAGTTGTAACGACCTAGGAGAGGGGGTGTCGAGAGGTAGAAGAAGGGGTGATGGTCGTTGGATCTCCAGATCCAACAACCATGATTAGGTTGCTGACAGAGGGCGTGGATCAGATCTTAGGATTTGATCCTGTGGCTAGGAAGCACGTGGAGGCGAGCGGTGCGGATCTGATCTAGGATCAGATCGGATGGCTGGGGACTGTGCGCAAGTTAACGGCTGGGATGGAGATGGGGGGGGGGATCTGAGGGTTAAGGATGAAGGGACAACGTGGAGAGGGCAGAGCCATAGGATGAGAGGATGATCGGGCGGTCTAGAAGAGAGCGGGAATGCGTGATAGGATTAGATCAGGGAATCTGATCAGACAAATCACGTAGAGGTGACGATGGACGGTTAAGATGTAGGCACCCAGAGGATGATCCAACGACCAAGGAGGAGGTCACAGGGCCACGTGGGCAGCCCAGAGAATGTCACGAGGCCCAATCAGAAAAATCAAAAATTAAGAAAAATAAAGAAAACTCGAAAAGAAATAATTAGAGGTTGAATTAAGAAAAACTCAAAACATGAAAGTTGTAGATCTTGATGAGAACTACGAGTTTCTTGGTCAAAAATCCAAAAGATGGCATTTGTACAATGAAGAATTTTTGCAAGTATTTTTAATGTTTAAAAACACTTTAATTTTGTGGTTTTGATTTTTTTGTCTTTTTAACTTCTTTTTGAAACCAAAATAAATATAAACAATAATTAAACTAATTTTAGGGTTTTTAATAAAATGGGAAAACAAAGAAAATGTTAGTATTTAAATACAATAATTAGGGTTAGAAACTTAGTGTTAACTATATACAGATTATTTACAATGAATAATTAATAATTAGGATTTAATTGTGATTTTTATTGAATTGTTTAAGTTAGGAGAATAATAAATGGATTTTAGCATGATGTATCTGAGATTCATCAATCATCGGGAAGTAAAGTTAGATTCAAGTCACCCCAACGATCCAGATTCCAGTCGCTCTTGACAAACCCAAGTGTTCCAGCTCCGCAGCCAAAGGGCCCTTCTCATTTCCCATCGGACCATACACATTCGTGAGCATGAAACAAACACCATCGATTTGCCTTCTCAGACTCACTGTTAAACAAGAAGGGGAATTCGAAACTGCCAGCTGCTCTAAATCACCTTTCTTCCATCCAATCAATAACCCACCTGAAGCCCCCCTGAGCCTCCAGTTCTGCTAGATCAAAACGACCGCTACCATCCAATTCCCACCTGACACCATCCACTCCCCTCAACAGCTTCGTCTCTTGCAGAAGAAATGTATCCGCTGCATCCTCCATTATCAGATTTCTGACCCCTTGCCGCTTTTCGGGACGGCCCAATCCTTATGTTCCACGACATGAGTTTCATTTAGGAACACATACGCTCCTTTTCTTAGGCAGGACCGCCCCCAGACGCTCAGCCACTCCCCTGTCCAAGATGCTGAAGCAGTTCTATTGACCAGGAACAGTCGCTGAACACGACGCCACCTGTTGCAAGGATCCATCGTGGTTGGCCGCAGCGAGCAGGGTTGCCCTCCTCCTTTTTCTTACTGACCCGAGACTTGTCTTCCTAGCGTAGCAAGACCCAAAGAGGGGTTCCCCCTTCCCAGGGCTCAACAATCCCACCTCTCCTCCTACGGTTACCATTGAAGGGCTCCTCAATGGCCCCTCTCCCACCCCTTCTTGTAAAAGAACCTCCTCTCCATGTTGTGAAAGAACCTCCTCTCCATGTTGTGTTGGGCACCTCCCCGGAGAGACCACTATCGTCGCCTCCACGATCGGGACATCCGAAACCACGGGAAGGTCTCCTGCTTTTGCACCCAGTGCCTCTCGGTTCTCAACCTCTGCCTCGACGACTGAAGACAAAGGCCCGCAGGCCTCTCCATCGCCATTCCGCCCAAGACCCCTCTGAAGAGGTCCCTCGGCTCCTCTAAACACGAAGAACCCATTCGGGTCTAGCGAAATCGGGTCGGTAGATCGGATCTTCATAAGCGGGCGCGAACAAGTCGAGTCCAGAGGCCATACCCCCGAGCGATCACTTCTTGGGATACCTTTCAGGAAACCCTTCGAAAATAACATTTCCCTTGGCCCAACGAGTCCACGTGGCGTGTCAATTGCGAAAGGACCCACACCTGCAGAAGTCGAGCCGTTGGCAAGGAATTGGACCGACACTGTACATGGAACCCTTTATCCGCAAATCACACCAAAATGAATTGGCGGCGGAATTCTAGGGGTCGTCTCCGTAACGTACGCATCCCGACCTTTAGGCTTAACCCCGCTTGACCAGGTGCACCGTCGGTAGCCGCTGGAGGATCCTTCTCCGCCTGGATCACCGATCGATGTGTCGTATTACGACACAAGGGAATTTGCATTGCCATCGACAACTCCAAGCATACTGACATCCCCGCCGCGCAGACCTCCCACCACCTCAAATGGTTTGGGTTAAGGCCCCTCACCCGTAGGATAGGGTCCCATGGCTCCCCCGAGCGGCAACCACTACTCTCGATCCCGGCCACTACAGCAATACCATCCAGCAGAACTCGAACCGTCGACAGTCTTCGCGCACCAAAAGGAAGCCCCCTCACGCGAATACGATCCAACGACCTGAACTCAATCGCTCCATCGTTGTCCCGCAACCTACGCCACCACGGTTACGACCGCCCCCTCGACCATCGCAATAACTTGTCAACTTCAACACCCAAAAGACCCCTCGCCAACACTCTCCACAGACTTTCCTGGATAATATCCTCGCGGAACTTCGTTGCCGAGACCGCACCCACTTCGGAGGTTCCCAGGAACACCGCTTCCGAGCCTCCTCCCTTTCCAATCAGCAGTTCCGAGAACTGGTCCCTCTTCCGCATCAACGGGCACATTTTGCTCTTGTATGCAAAGCAACCACAAAGGAAGTACCTGACCGGCTCCTGGCATTGTCGTGCCCAATGCCCCAAGGAGCCACAACGAAAACAACCTCGCCCGATTGAATTTGCGAAAGGTTCTCGTCGAGCCTCTCTTAACTCCGACCGCCGCCGTATGCCCCTCCGAGACCGAACCTCCACCCATCCTACTTCGGCAGAGGGTCTCTCTCCGGGTTCCATCCTAATGAGAGCTACCATCCAAGTATTCCTGATGCAAAATGGAATTCGGCGCGGCGCGGGAAATAGATTTGACGGTGGATTTTCGATGGTAGAAGAAAATAGAGGGGTTGAGAAGAAGAAACTGGAAGGGTTGAGAAGAGAAGACACGCCGGATGCGCGGGGTTAGAGAAGAAGAAACGCGGAGACCGCGAGGGGAAGAGAGAAGAGACTCGTCGGGAATACGAGGGGTTTGGGAGAAGAAGAACACGTGTAGATCACGCGGGGAGAAGGAGAGAGAGGGGAGAGGAGAGAGATAAATCTCTATTTTATCACATCTTGAACTGACTAAAACATTGGACCCTCATCCCTTTATATAGGAGGGATGACATTACAAGAATAGAAAATAATTTAAACCGACAACCAATTATCCTAAATTGACTCTAACTAATTAACCGACTAACTACCAAATTTGAAATTCAAATTAAGACTAATTGAGATCACACACGATCTCTTTATTTAAAATTGCGACAACTTAAAAACGTAAATAAAATTAACGGCCACAATTTAAATAATTAGACGGCCCTACATGTCGAGTCCACGCTGCATCAACTCTCCTCCGCTTCTAAAAAATTCGTCTCCCGACGAATTTCTTGAACCTTGAGGCTTGACATAAGGCGCTTCATGAACTTGTGTCGACGTGCGCGTGAACGCGAATCATGAGATATGCAACTCAAATCATATTGCATCTTCCAATGCTCGACGGGATCGTCGAATCGTAGGGACGATTCGGTTGCCATGCTCTGATATCAATTGATGCAAAATGGAATTCGGCGCGGCGCGGGAAATAGATTTGACGGTGGATTTTTCGATGGTAGAAGAAAATAGAGGGGTTGAGACGAAGAAACTGGAAGGGTTGAGAAGAGAAGACACGCCGGATGCGCGGGGTTAGAGAAGAAGAAACGCGTAGACCGCGAGGGGAAGAGAGAAGAGACTCGTCGGGAATACGAGGGGTTATCACGCGGGGAGAAGGAGAGAGAGGGGAGAGGAGAGAGATAAATCTCTATTTTATCACATCTTGAACTGACTAAAACATTGGACCCTCATCCCTTTATATAGGAGGGATGACATTAGAAGAGTAGAAAATAATTTAAACCGACAACCAATTATCCTAAATTGACTCTAACTAATTAACCGACTAACTACCAAATTTGAAATTCAAATTAAGACTAATTGAGATCACACACGATCTCTTTATTTAAAATTGCGACAACTTAAAAAACGTAAATAAAATTAACGGCCACAATTTAAATAATTAGACGGCCCTACATGTCGAGTCCACGCTGCATCATATTCCTCTCTGAGTTCTCTTAACAAAAAGAGAATGATCTGCAGTAGATCTGACAAAGCCATTCTGTTCAATCAACTCTCCTGACATTTTTGCAATTACACTTGTATTCCTATATTCTTACAAAATTTACAGTAGCATCATTCCGTTATTACACTTGTGCTTCGATATTACACTAATGAAAGGCACTGCTATTAATTTTTATAAGAACATAGGGGCACAAATGTTGCAAAAAGTTGGGGGGATAAGTGTTATTGAAAAAACTCGGAAGGTCACATGCACAAAATTCCCTTGTAAAAATGGGATCTATCTGTATTGTTTATTTGTTATTGCCAATAAAGATTATCATATCAATCAGCTTGATGTCAAGAATGTTTCATTTATAGAGACGTTAAGGAGGAAGTTTATATGTCTCAATTGCATGGTGATGCGATCAAGGAGGCGTAATACGTTTGCGGTAGTATGTTTGCAGATCATAGGAGGCCATTCATGATCTAAAATCGATCCCAATAGTTTGATTTGATAGGTTTACATTGAATTTTAGTTTTTGATTTTCACAGTACTTCTTCGGAATATTCTATCCTTATCCGACAACAATCGGGAGTTATTTTTCTTGCTATATATGGATGATATTGATATTACAGGTGACGATATTACAAGATTACATTAGGCCAAGAGTTTCTTGGGAAAACTCTATTGTTTAGGGCCTTCAACGACTTTGGTATTTTTTAGGTATTAAGGTTACTAGACACACTTAAGATTACTTCTCCTATAAAGCAGTTTTTTTTAAGAAAAAACATAGGCACCGTTAAGGTGGATGCCCAAAAACTTCATTAATTCATAAATTTAAGGTATATGCTATTTTCAAATATTACAAGGACCGAGTATTTGTTCTAGAACATTTTCAACATAGGACCTTTCATGTTTGAATATCAACCCGTTCCGTGCTAGCCAAATGCAAGGTTGCAAAAAGTGGTAGTCGGTATTCAGTCGATGGGTTATTGATTATTGATTAACGATATGCAAGAGTTTAAACAGAAATTAAACGAGGTTATACGATTTTACATTTTTAAATTAACAAAAAATTATTACATATATATAATTAATAAAAAAGTATAAATAAAAAATATAACCATAGATTCACAATATAGATCAAATATTGTCAAATTCAAAGAATTTTTCATCCAAATGTCAAAATAGATAGCATAAACAACTAGAATCCATAGCTAAATGTCAAAACAAACAATATAAACAATCACAATTCATAGCATGAATAAAAAAATCATGGATAACACAAAAGTACGCAACTGAACTGTTGAAACGGTCGTTTAACCCCATTTATGTGACCGTTTAATGCCGTTTATACGTCCCACCCGCTTATGAGCCCGACTTTGACTAGTCAGTGCAGTCGAGGGCTGCATATGTTTAAACGATCGTTTAAGCCGTTTTTTTGCATCCCTGGCCAAATGTACCATAGAATAGCCACAATCACGATTTTATCCCTCTCAGAGCCCCTCCAACTTGATCTCAGGGACTTAAAAAACTAGAAGACCAATCAGAAGCTACAAGTGAACAAGTCACATTGATATTCTTGAGGAGACATTTATTAAGTTATAAGCTACAGTTTATTCTTGTAGACCCTCATCATCATCATGTTATTACATTAAATGGTCTTTTTGAGGACATCACCTGATAGGTTGATACAAGTGTTCGGTTTGTAAACTCATAGATCTTATTATCACTAAACTTGATATGTCATATGCCATCAACAATGCTAATCAATACATAGAGAGTCCTCGATATAGTCACCGACATGACGTTTTTCTAGTTCTCGGATGCCTTAAGAGTTAAAGCTCTCCCGTAAAAGGCTCCTCTATACATGCCATGGCCACATTGATGTGTCTTCATGTGTTGATGTAGATTATGATAGCTCTCTGGGGATGGAAGATCCACTACATGGTTTGCTTTGTTTGTTGGAGGTAATATTGTTACATGGAATATTATTAAGAAGCAAAGTGTTGTTTTCAGGTCTAATATAGAGTCTAAGTACATGTATATGTCAAATGCTACTTGTCAGATTAATTGGTTGGTTTCCTTCCTACAAGGACTTGATTTCTTGTTAAGACACCATTTCCCATTTATTGTTATCAACTACAGACATTGCCTCTAATAATTTTTTTATGAGTGCATTAAGCATGTTGAACTCAATTGTCATTTTATTAGAGATGCAATGTGGCAAGTGAATATTACCTCTCATTTTGTTATATTATAGAGCACTAACTAGATATCTTCACCCAAAGCACTTCGAAAGAAGCGAATTTCTTGAGACTTAACTCTCTTCCAAGTTGGGCATGTTTGATGGATATGCTCCAACTTGAGGGAGAGTGTTAGCAATAGCTTATTTTCATTACTATTTTTTCCTTGCTCGCGATTATCCTTCCCATTTAGAACTACTAGGAAAATTACCCGCGCTTCGCTGCGGACAAATTTTTTTATATATCTTTGAAAAATATTAGACTCTATAAGGAATTTAAATTAAGCATGTATAAAGTGAAATAAGCATTAGCATCTCCCATCAACTTTTTTATTTCTTCAAAAGAGATGTGTATTGATAAATTTACACAAATGGTATGATTTATCTATCATATGATTTGTATAATAAGGAAAGAATAATGATCAAATAACATTCCTGCAATGTTGATACTAAGGAAAAGGTTGGCCAGATTTATATAAATTATCAAAATCTACCTTTAACATGAGGACATGATTCTGCTTACACCCACGCAATGTGGCATGTACATCAATTAATAAATTTCATCTTCATCCTAATTATATTCAGATATCTTTATTCAGGTTGTAAAATAAAATCCAATTAGTTTTTGGTTAGCATAGATGCACATCATAATTAAATTATTTTTAAGATATGAAAAACATTAATTCCTTTGATATGACAGATAGTTTGGGGCAACAAAAATATCTGTCATAGAAGTCACAAATTCTAAGAAGTACATACAAATTTCAGTTTACTATAAAAGTCTATTTTATAAATATCTCATGGCCATTTTCCTCAAGAAATTTCTCCATTCCATAATTTAACATAAATAATAAATACTCCACAAAAAACTGCAAAATATCTCATGGAACTCAACCATGTGCATGTCTACTATCCAGAAGATCATAACTATTTTTTTAATGATTTTTTCACCAAGATCCCTTAAGCCTTCCCTTTAAACTTAAATCCCTTTAAACTTAACTCTTGCATATGCTGTAAATAAAATAAGATTGCGGGGTTGTTGCGCAATTACATGGATTTTAAAAGCTATTATGTAATTGAAAAGATTCAAGAGAAAACAGAACTGGATTTAATTAATAGATTCCTCAACTTATGGTGTTCGGACAGAGCCATGGCGGCGCCGTCGCACACAGCATGATAGTGCAGGATCCGTCGCAGTTGCTGATGTGGTCGGCGGATAAGACCATCACGATGGTAGTCGATCCCACGCATAGGCTCTCCTTGCTCCCTGCCTCGCACTTGCAGTTCCTCTTTTGGTCTTCGCCGCACTGCAACACCTCTGAGTCCACATGTGGGAAGCTCCACTCCATGACAATCTTCCACTCCCCTCCGACCCCTCCACCCACCTCTTGCGCCACAACCTCATGCATCCAGTCCCTTCATGAAACTGCCACCTGAGCACTAAAGAACCAATTATCAAACTGAAATCCGAGTTGGGGTACTGTCTAAAGATTCCATCTTTTCTTTTTGAATGAAATTTCTTATGGATTCGGGAATTGTTGATTACATAGGAGCATATGTGTCCGTCGATGATGCCGAAGAAGTGGAGTGGAATTTGGTCTCCGGATACGAAGTCCGGTCTCGCAGAGACCACGTCTTCCATTTCAAGTCTCCGTCCGTGAACAGAGCTGATGCTGTAGCTAATGCGTGGGGTCTCGTCCCCATCTTTGCACGCTCTCACCCCACACCTCTTTTAGATGGGTTTCTCTAGCGTGTCCTCCACGTCTCTCGGACTCATTTGGCACCGTCAATCATCATCCTCTACATTCAGAGGAGGCAGGAAGCGTTTGCTTATGTTTACCCACGCACTACGGGTCCGTTGATGTGAGCATATTGCAGAGTATCTCTGCCATTAGAGTAAGAAAAGGAGGTAACCAACATTTGTATATCGAGAGATATAGAAAAAATCGATAGGAAAGATCTCGAAGGCACCAGAGCAGAGAGCTACATCTCCAACCACTCAGCCATCATTCTGAACAAATTTGCCAAATGTAGACAGAGAGGAAGGGCTTCTCTAAGATCACGGAGATGGGAATAGCACGGCGACGTCGGCAAGGGAACGACTTCTCAAAGGTCATGGTAATAGCATGAAAGCCATCGCAATTGGAACTCGTTGGAGCTGACAGGCGATTGGCTTCACGAAGACACCGGAGAGTGTAGATCATAGAGGGGGGAATAGCAAGGAAGAGACGGAGAGAGGCAGAGAAGAACAACTGATATTCGGGAATAGATTGGAATCTCTTGGGGCTATTTCAACGACACTGGAGTGGTTCTTCAACCACCAAGAACGAAGGATTAGATCTCACCTCTTCTCCGATTGGACCAACGTATTATCAAGAAGCATTTTTCACGTGAGGAATACGACCCATCTTCTGCATTGCATGGGGAAGGCAAGGCTGGACGGAGAGGGTGGCATGGACTTTGCGGTAGATAAAGAGCATGCCGGTCATGCATGCGGTAGCATGTACCCATCGTGGGTGTTGTTCTGGGTGTGCACCCCTGTAGGGAACCGACAGATAGGGATGAAGACCGGGAAGGTCTGAAAGGCAGAGCGGAATGCGATGAATACATGGATCTTCGATGGAATCAGATATGTTTTCAGAGTGGTTGCATGTGATCACAATCTAGAAGTTGGAAGGAGAAAGGTGAATGAAGGTCGGGATAGGCAGCCGATTGAGGAGGGGAGGGGTTGGCGATGCAATCGTATGTTGAGGGACGTGGGACATTGTAGAAAGAGTGGAGAGAGAATAATAAAGAGAGTGGGTAAGAGAGGGAGAAACAGGAAGAAGCGGTGCCCAAATGAATGAGAAGGAGTGTGGAGCAAAAAGGAGGGGATGCTACAGCTGAGGAGAGAGAAGGGAAGGTATACACACGTGCCAGGAAAATAGATTGAGAGAAAAAGTCGTGCCTCAACAAAGAGAGAGGCGTGTTGTATCGCTTGTACAACGTGGCAGGACAACCGAGAATGGAGAGAGATGAGGTTGGAACGAAACCAAAAAGGACAACAGTGAAGGAATCCATATGTGAAGCCACGTGTCAGTAGCAGATGAGGAGGTAAAAGTAACTCAGCTTTAGATAGTATATAGATTATGTAATTTTCCATTTTCTCTTGCCTCGAGGGTTTCCTCCTATATGTAAGAGGACCCTAGAGTTCCTTAAATATAACAAGTCATTTCATTCTTTCTACAATATTGAACTTAGCTTCCTCCGAACCGAGAAGGTAGAAGAAAGTTAATAATTCCCTGTGGAATGATAAACACCCAAATCGGTATATAAGGACATAATTAGTACTACGATAGTAATCAAAGATTCTTCTTTTCGGCTTTGGTCGAAAGGCAATGAACAAAGTCGACGTAGCTGCCACCTGTTGTATGTAACTTTCTATCGTAATAAGTTACTATGGTCGGACAGAGAGATGTAATGAACCGTTGACTTGACTTTGAGGACAAAGCCAATGTGAACACTTGCTACCTGATGGCACCACTCGAATCACGGGAACCGTAGACACATCCACAAGATGTGACTAATTCTCTGCTTTTAATCTTGTTGTACCTCAACTAATTAATCAAAAAGTCAAAAGACCCCCTATAATCTATTTGAAGAATTAAACCAATTTATTTATTGCTTGATGGAAAATGAGATATTTGTCTCGATCTATCATATATAATGGGAAAGAAGAAGCTGGGCGGGAGTAGCTCATGCATTACTTGTACTTAGTGATGAGCTTGAGCCTTAAAAGCATGCGAAAGGATAGGTCTGGAAGGCTTTTCTAGTAGAACTCTCTTGCCTCCTTTCTTGCTTGTAATTCTTCTTTATTAACTATATAAAATAATTAGGGATTTTTATTGTATTTTCATATATTTTTTGTTATCTTTTGACGATTATCATTAATGATCTCAGCCTGCCTCTTTGAGACTGCGCACTATTTTATATTCAGGATGGAGTTTAGACTCTCTTCTCTGAAATTATTCTGTATAAATTTTCAATAGCTGGAACATACTCTTGTGCTCATGCTAAATGTTAGAAAATAGGAATGTGGAAGCGAAATGATAAACAGAGCATGCAAAACATAAAAATAAACTTGGAACACAGAGATTTTTACATGGAACCCTACTCCCTAAGGAGCGGGATAAAACTACAGGAGAAAGCCTCAAAAGGCCATATGTGTCTATTGACTTTCTCAATGGATACATGGGGTGAGGGGCTTCTTATATAGCCCTCACGGAGTCTCCACATCTCCCAACTGGTAGATGCAGGACTAAACAACTGGATGGGGTAAATAAATCCTGGAGTGATCCATTTACCCATCTACAATATAAGTGGTGCACAACCAAATACTCCAACACTCCCCCTCAAGCTTGAGCATGCAATGCTCAGCTTGGACAAACAGAAAGAAACTCAACTCACGCTACAAGACACTACATACAATATCAACTCAACGCGCACAACTGTCGGCTGCTGTCGAGGATGTTGCTTCTCATGATGTGCAGGTGAGGAGGACGAACAGGCTGGAGAGTGAATCAACTGAATCTCCTTGTCGGAGAGCATATGCTCTGTATTGTGCCTGTCAGAGTCACTGCAACTGAAAATGAGTCTCCTCGTCGGAGTACTTTGGCCCGCCACAACATGTGGACAACTGCTCTATCTCTGAAAGGGACAAACTGAAAAGCCATGGAGTGGAATCTTCGTCGGAGTCCATGGTTGCTGGAGAATGGAGTCTGAAGAAGTTTTCTTGTCAGAGAACTGGGTCTCTCCCATCTGGCACAGAGAATGGTACTCTACTTTGGAGTCCCTATGAAACCTCATGAAAACCCTAGCCCACATGGTATAGGCAATGAGATCTCTACTCTAAAGTCCCTATGAATCACATGAAAATCCTGACCGAGAAAACAAGAATGATGAAGACCACAAACCATGATGGCAAACATGCACACATCTGAAAAGAAGATCGCATACATGTGCGTGTCTGAATTGAAGACTCGGAATCTGATCGTCGAGTCTGAACAACTGTAGAGTTTGGAACATCTGGCTGGCCTGGAGAATCTGAATCTGGAAAAGACCTGTGACTCTATACAATACTCCTCCTTTCTCCATGTTAGAGAATGCAGAAGATTTCTTTCTTTATATTATATTGTAACCCCACGAGGGCTTTTATGTTAAGAGAATATTCTATGTGGCTATATGTTAAGAGAATATTCTATAGAGAATATTCTATAGAATATTCTCCTTTGAGCCCTCTAGGGTTTAGTCCTATATAAGGACCTCTAGACCTCTTGAATAAACAACGAATCATCTTTTATTATCATCCTTTCACATGGTATCAGAGCAACAGTCCTAGTCCGGTGTTCTGACCTAATTACCCCTCCGCCACCGCCAGCCCTCCAAGTTCCTTTGCAGTCGCGTGCCGCCTCGGGTCTCTGCACCTCCTGCCTTAGGCTCGCACCGCCTCGGGTCCTCAGGCCCTGCCAAGCCTTCTGTACACGCGAGGGGGCCGGGTTGAGCGTCACCAAGCTGCTCTAGGGCAGCCAGGTACCACCGCCAGGCCGGCCATGTCCGCCTCACGCTGCTAGGCACCTCCGCCAGCCCTCCCAGGGCCTCCTTGCGCCGCCAAGCGCCTCCGCCAGGCCCCTCCAGGGTCGCGTTGTGCCGCCTTGCGTTGCCCAGCGCTGTTAGGCGCCTCCACTAGGCAGGCCAGGCCTCCCAGCGCCTCCCCTTTACGCCGCCAGCACCGCCAGGCGCCTCTGCTAGGAAGGTCAGGCCCTACTCACGTGAGGAGGCCGACTCCGACAGGCCCGCCAGGCCCCCTCTTGTGCCATCAAACGATCATTGCCTCATCCTTCTTACTCTTTGATGAGGGTTTAGATATTTGTGAGGCAAGATATACTCTCTAGGTCACTTTTTCTTGACCTAAGCCATCACGATGATGTCTGCCGAGATCAAGCCCACATACTCTGCTTCTTCTTTGTTGGTACATGGCACTTTTATCAAGTTGAAGGGCTCTGAAAATTATGTTCTATGATCTTAGTCTTTCAAAGTGTTTGTTGGTGGCTAGCGCAAGAGCTACGTTCTTACAAAAGTTCCACCTGCGGAAACTGATAAGGACTATGAAACTTGGTTTGTTGATAATTGTCAGGTTATCACTTGGATGACGAACATTATCGATCCAAACATTGCTGCGAATCTTCTTTACAAAGACATCGCTAAGGCAATGTGGGAAAACCTTGAGCGTACATATTCTCAGAAGACGACTAAGTCTCATCTGTCAGATATATACACAAGGTTTTGGTCTGCTACTCAGGGAGAATCAAGTCTTATTGAATACTACAGGCTTCTTACAAGCCTTTTTGAGGAACTCCTTATTTTTCAGCCCGCATGTTGTGATAAACAAGTAGGAGAACGTGCTGAATGGCAGGTTTACAGATTTCTCTTCGGGTTAAATCCAAAATATAAGCCTGTAAAAGATCAGTTTCTGATGTTCGATACTCTACCTACTCTTGAGATCATTTTCGGACGCTTACAGGAGCTAGAGGCTCCAATTCAACACTGTACCACCCACACCTCTACAGAGATGATGGCCCACTATACCTCCTCAGGATACAGAGGGCGTCATAACTATCAAGGAGGACGGGGACATGACTCAGGGTGTGGACGTGGTCATGAATCTGGACGCGGACGCGATCGTGGATGTGGTCGTGATTCTTCTGCTCGGTATCCAACATGTGTACACTGTGGATGTTGGAATCACCCTTCTGATCGTTGTTGGGCAACGTTTGGGATGCAACCTAATGCCAACAATGCCTATGATGAAGTATTGTATGATGCAACTGCAGAAATATCTACTCAGCAAACCAGCGAGGCACAAACCCCATTCACTGCTTCTGAATATGCTCGCCTACGACAACTGCTGCAAGAATCTAGTCCTTCTGATAGTAATGCTTCTGCCCCTACTGCTAGCCTGGCTACTACCTCAGGTACAGTAGCAAACTCTGTCTCTGCCTCTAAGCATGCATGGATTATTGATTCTGGAGCCTCTACCCATCTGACGGGAGAAGGAAGTTTGCTAACCTCCTCCCAGTTGTCTTCCTCTGTGAAGACTCTTCAGGTTGCTAATGGGGATCATTCCCCAGTGACTGCTATTGGTACTGTCAACTTTTCTTCCAAGCCGCATCTGACAGATGTTCATTGTGCCCTGCTTTTCCTCTCAGCCTTCTATCAGTACAGAAGCTATGTCGTCAGCTTAACTGTCATGTTATTTTTGATATGTCGTCAGCTTAACTGTCATGTTATTTTTGATGAGGTTTGTTATTATTTTTAAGACATCTGGACGAGGAAGATTTTTGGTGGGGGTCATGAGAGGAACGACCTCTATTACCTCGACATCCCTTCTGATTCCAACTTTTCTGGTGCGGTCTCCATCTCTGAAGATCCTTTTCTATGGCACCTTCGTCTTGGACACCTTCTGCTAAAGCTCTCTCCATGATGTTCCCTGAACTTTCTATGTTGAAACCCTTTGAGTGTGAAGCATGTCAGTTCAGGAAACATCATCAAGCCTCCTTTCCTGCACGGATTGAGCCTCGCCGCCATACTTCTTTTGCACTTGTTCACTGTGATATCTGAGGACCATGTCCGGTCTGAAGTCTAAGTGGTCGTAAATATTTTGTTGTCTTTGTGGATGACTACAGTCGATCATCTTGGGTTTTCCTGTTAAAGGAACGTTTAGAAATTAACAATATTGTCAAGAATTTCTTTTACTATGTCAAAAACATCTTCTCCACTACTGTTAAAATATTTCATTCTGATAATGCATTGGAATTTACACAAAATGATTTGGCATCCATCTTTGCTTCCCAGGGTGCTATCCATTAAACCTCTTGCCCATATACCTCCCAACAGAATGGGGGTAGCCGAAAGGAAACTTTGACATCTCCTCGACATTGCCCGTTCTCTTCTTACCCAAATGAAGGTCCCCGAAACCTATTGGGGAGATGCTATTCTCACTGCTGTCCATCTTATCAATAGAGTTCCCTCTGTCTTCCTAAATGGCTTCACAACCTTTGCCTTATTGTATCCAAATGACTCACCATTTCCTCTACCTCTGCGGATTTTTGGATGCACCGCCTTTGTTCACAACTTTCATACTGCAGACAAATTATCGTCACGTGCAATTAAATGCGTTTTTCTGGGTTATTCCCAAACAAAGAAAGGGTATAGATGGTATGATCCTTTTGGTAAACGCTATTATATATCAGCTGATGTCACCTTTTTCGAACAAAATCACTTCTTCAATTAAGATGTGTCTGACATACCATTAGAACTTCCTCCTCCACCAATTGTCTATAAAAGAAAACATGTGTCCCCTCTTATTCCTATTCCTCTACCTGTTCCTTTGTTGCAGGAAAATATGCTATCTTCAAGTGCCCCCACCAACACTACCCTGGATGATCCTCAGGAGCTTCCCATTGCCCTACGCAGAACAAAGAGGCAATGCACTATTCATCCTATGTCTAATTTCACGTCTACTGATAGCCCACCATGTTCTGATAAAAGATATGCAATGGCAATCTCTGTCCCAAGAGACTATCACAATGCATTACAAGACTACGGGTGACGGCAAGCTATGAATGAAGAAATGGATGCTCTCATTTCCAGAGGAACATGGGATCTAGTTCAGTGTCCCCAAGGTGTCAGGCCTGTTGCCTGCAGATGGGTCTTTACTACGAAACATTCTCCAGATGGTTTTATTGACAGACTGAAAGCAAGACTTGTGGCAAAAGGCTTTACACAAATATATGGAGTTGATTACTTCAAGACTTTTTCACATGTTGCCAGGATGGGGTCTATTCGCACTATCCTCTCTGTAGCTGTGAACAAAGGCTGGCCTATTTTTCAACTGGATGTCAAAAATGCATTTCTATATGGTGATCTTGATGAAGAGGTTTACATGATGCAACCCCCAGGTTACGAAGTCGAGGGGGAGTATGTTTACGGACTTTGCAAGGCAATTTATGGTCTAAAGCAAAGTCCGAGGGCATGGTTTGAGAGACTTAGTTCAGAGATTAACACTCTGGGCTTTCAGAGAACTACATCTGACCATTCCGTCTTTGTCAGAAAACGATCAACAGGTACTGTCATACTAGCTGTATATGTGGATGACATGGTTGTTACAGGCGACGACGATAAAGGAATGCTAGAAGTGAAGACTTTTCTGCAAAAGGTTTTTGTCACCAAGGATCTGGGGCTACTTCGTTATTTTCTGGGTATAGAAGTCTTACGCACCAAGAAGGGGCTTCATATGTCACAAAGAAAGTACTGCTTAGATATATTAACTGAGGCAAGACTACGTGGGTGCAAGCCCTCTGTCATACCTGCAGAACCAAAGAAACATTCTACACCAGATGATCCTGCCTTTGAAGATACTACAAGATACAGAAGCCTGGTTGGCAAACTTCTGCACCTTACTGTTACCAGGCCAGACATATCATATGCTCTGAACAGAGCTAGCCAACACATGGAGAAACCATGCTACAACCACTGGCAATATGTTCTTCAGATCCTTCACTACCTGAAGGAATCCCCTGGACGTGATCTATTCTATGGGGCAAATGGATACACTAAGGTTGTTGCTTATGCTGATGCTGATTATGCAAGCTCACCTGAGGATCGTCGTTCTACGATGGGCTATGCGATGATGGTAGGAGGTAACCTTGTTAGTTGGAGGAGCAAGAAGCAGAAGGTGGTTTCCCGATCCAGTGCAGAGGCAGAATATAGGGCAATGGCCCAAGCCACATGCGAAATTACCTGATTACTGTCTCTTTTGCAAGAACTCAATATTGCTATCACTACTCTTGTTCTTCTATACTGTGATAACAAATCTGCCACTTATATTGCTACAAATCTAATGTTCCATGAGAGGACCAAACACATTGAGATCGACTGTCATTTTGTTCGTGATGTTGTACGAGAAGGCAAGATTTCTACACCACATATATCAACAAATCTTCAGCTTGTAGACATATTCACAAAGGCCTTATCAAAGAAGCGCCTTTTCTGGATATCTTCCAAGTTGGGCATGATCGATTGATATGCTCCAACTTGAGGGGGAGTGTTAGAGATTGCAGAAGATTTCTTTCTTTATATTATATTGTAACCCCATGAGGGCTTTTATGTTAAGAGAATATTCTATGTCGCTATTTGTTAAGAGAATATTCTATAGAGAATATTCTATATAATATTCTCCTTTGAGCCCTCTAGGGTTTAGTCCTATATAAGGGTCCCTAGACCTCTTGAATAAACAACAAATCATCTTTTCTTATCATCCTTCAACACTCCCATATTAGTCGGAATGACAAACATCCACCACGTTGGGAGAAGACATGAGAAATAGGGAGAACAAAAACTAAATAAGTCGTCACACATTTTTTCCGACTTTTCTCAATCAATTTCCCTTTTCCTTTTTTTTAAATCATTTTTTACTATAAATTACCTTTTCAAATAGCCGCCACTTCCTGTCCTTTTTTTTACTTAGCCGTCCATCTTTTTTTACGGCTTTCTTTCTTTTTTGCAACATTTTTTCTTCAAAAAACACGTGGCCCAATTGGCCAAAATAACAACCTCGTCTCTTTTTTATTGGCCCAAATTTGGCTCTAATAAAGCAGCCCTCCCTTTTTTATATAGCCTAGTCGGGCTCTCCCCTCTCCTTTTTTTATCGTCAGACCATGCCCTTTTTTAATCCTTTTTTTTACTAAAGGGGCCATCGAGCCCTAGGATTCCCATCGTGGGAACCCCTTCAACCTCAATCACACGCTGCTAGGTGGGAGATGGGTTCTGCACTCGCACGAGGAGGCGAGATCGCCTGGAATAGGGGCCTCTTCATCGCTAGGGGCTGCGGGCGGAGGACTTCGACCAGAGGGAGGTGACACTGGAGATCGTTGGGAATCGCCACCGCCTCTGGAAGCCTGGAGCCCTTGCGCCTTGGAGCTCAGCGAGATCGTTTTTGGTCGCTGCGAGGTCTTGTCGTCGATAGAGGAGCAGCATCGAGCTTCCTGAAGGGGAGCACGGGGGCACCGCATGCGCCTTGGAAGAGCGAGACTCGCCGCTTTAACTTGGATGCTGCGTCGCGTCGCCTAGAGCAGTGAAGGGACAAGGTCGACACTGCCAATGTGCTAGGATCTCCTGTGCGAAGAGGAGATGAGACGAGGAGCCGCCTCGAACTTGGATCTGCGTAACTTTTTGAATCTGGAGTGAACTGCGCATCAGAAGAGATGCGAGGCAGTACCGAACACCTCGATTGGCTAGGGTTTCAGAAAACCCCCTTGCCTGTAACTTGGCAAAACAACTCTGCCACAAAGATTAGGGTTCCTGTTCGGGAACCCTAGTTTGCATGATCTCAAAATAAAAAAGCAATCTTCAATGCAGAAGATACGAGAACACTTCTCTCATAATATGAACAATAATTTTCAAGAATACAACACCAAAAAAAATCAAATCTCGAAAAAAATAAACCCTCGAGAATCGAACCTGCTCTGATACCATGTTAGAAAATAGGAATGCGGAAGCGAAATGATAAACAGAGCATGAAGAACAGAAAAATAAACTTCGAACGTGAGTTTTAACGTGGAACTCCACTCCCTAAGGAGCAGGATGAAATCACGGGAGAAAGCCTCAAAGGGTCATATGTGTTCTATTGACTTTCTCAATGGATACATGGGGTGAGGGGTTTCTTATATAGCCAGAGTCTCCACATCTCCCAACTGGTAGATGTGGGACTAAACAACTGGATGGGGTAAATGGATCCTGGAGTGATCCATTTACCCATCTACAATATAAGTGGCACACAATCAAATATTCCAACACTAAATATGTAATTTTTGTTGACAATTGAATGATCTTACAAGCAACTAAATTTTGGTGAAAAGTTGAATAACACGACTAATTTTTGGATCGAGCCTTTTTCATCCTAAAGTTGCAATTGTGCCTGGATTGAATCTTCATCGAGGAAAGTTTATAGTAGCAACTTGTTGGGTTTGGTCTTCGTTGATTTGTGAGTTTCTCCAAGGATTTTTCTCTCAGGATTTTACAACCTCCTCACTTTATTATGTAATGGTTTCATTGTGATGTGAGCAACCATTATTCCAATATCAGTGGCGTGATAATGCTCCTTACACAGTAGATGCAACTCCAGTTTTCATGTACTTCTGTCCATTATTAGATAGAACTCGATTCATAAAACCGTTCATAACAACCAAGGTTTAGATCCAATTCGGTTATTGAGAAATACTAGCCTTTGTTGAGAATAGGATCATTAGCGCATATATTAAACAGTAACTACACGGATCCAAATGAATTGAAAGAAAAGCATTACAGATTAAAAATATTATCGTCATGTATTTCCAATCCATTATCCGATTACAGAATGCAAACAGGAACTGATTAAATAAACGGAAACATAAATTAGGGCGTGATCCAGGAAAGGAAAAGCAATAAAGGAGTTGCGGCAAACAAAATGTAAGAGAAATAAGGTTAGAAATCACCGAAGCGTCCATGAAAATAGACTGTCCTTAGAAAGGATATCGCCACCATAATACCGGTGCGCAGGATATAAGCGATCCGCTCTCAAGATACGACGGTATACGTTCTTCGTCTGCGCACACCGACGAGACCGTCCTTGAAAGTATCTCCGAGAACTTGCAGCCGGGAGAAAGAGAAGGTGGTTCGTTCGCGAGAGGAAGAACCAGAACGAGAACAGAGGCGGTGTGAGATTTTTCTTGCGAGTGTAGAAGAAACGATGTGGGTGAGGGGTATATAAAGGGAGCTTGCGTGCCCTAGCACGCGGTGCCTTTTGATTTTCGAAAATGCCCCTCAACGGGTGTGTCCCTTCGGATTCCAAACCGCGGCTAAAACGAGCCGTTTGGATCGAGTCAGATTTCCGATGTGATCGAATCCAAATTAGTTTGTTAGATTAATTTAATCGATCAGTCAAATGAAACCCGTAGCAAAAGTATCGAGATCCGAGATCCGAATTGACTCTCCCGAGCCGGAGCCTGAGCTTGAGCGGAGCATAGCGCGTGCGCACGTGTGTGGCCCTCCATTCCTCCTTTCTACTATTGTTACAAGAGCTTGGGGTGTGAACTTATATATAAGCCCACCAAAAGTTCAGAGATACTAGGTATGGTACTAAACTTCCACCCAAGCTTTTCCATGTTTCAAATTTGGGAATTCCCAACTTTCCCTCCAAGCCATTTGGTTTCCCAATTGAAACTAAATTAACTTCAATTGTAATTATATAGATTTCTCAATTAAAAATCTAATTACAATTATTAATACAACAATCCCCCATGAATTCACCAATTTGAAAGAGAGATTCAAAGAGAGTTAAAACACATCTTTCGGCTGCCCCACTTTACTTTCAGTAAAGGTACCTTCCGGTTTGAACCTCTACCTGAGTTTATTACTTTCACTTTAACAGTAATGAAGTGAACTACGTCTTGAACTTCAGACCATAGTGTTAAAGTATATGGTAGAAACAAAAAAGCGTTGTTCTTGGTACAATCTTCAGGATTGGTGCTCTTAAAGATCATGCACCCTTATCCTGTTTCATGAGTGTATTCAGGAAAGACCATCTTCTTTAACTGCGGCCCACAGTAACACTTACATAGGTGGCGTTCTCCAAGGATGCACTGCTAACATCCTGCCCAAAGGCTTGAAACCATTCAGAGCCTACACTCTTCATAAACTTGCAGCTTAAATGGCATACATGCTTATAGGGATAAGACACTCATGCATACGCATTAAGATAAGAGTGCAAACCAGTTCTCCAAACAGCTTGTTATTACCACATTGAACCTACTTTATGGGATCTCCACTCATATAGGTTGGGATGCTACTGTAGAGGAACTCCCAATGGGTCTCAGTCTCATCTCAAGCCTAGACTTTAGGACTAAAGATCTAACAAGTCCCTTAGTCAACAGATCTGCCGTGCTGTCTTTGGATCCAACAAAATCCACAGCGAACACCCCTCGAGACATCAAATCCCTTAACGTCTTAAGTCTGATTTGTATGTATCTTCTTGTTTTCTGATTGAACTTTGAAGTCTTGATCTTGGCAATTATGGTCATATTATCACAATGTACCGAGATTGCAGGAACTGGATGACCTACCATGAGAATTTCAGTCAGAAGTTCCCTTAGTCATTCAGCATCAATTCCAGTGGTGTCCAAAGCACATAGCTCGGCCTCAAAGGTGGATCGAGCTAGAATAATCTGCTTCACAGACCTCCAGGAGACTGCACCGCCTCCAAGGGTAAAGACATATCCAGTAATACCATTACTCCCAGATTCCTCTATTTTCCCTATCCAGCTCGCATCATTATATCCTTCTAATACAGATGGATGTCTACCATAGTGCAAACTAAGAGAAATATTTCCCTTCAAATACTTCAGTATTCGATCCAGAGCCTTCAAGTGAGTACGGTCAAGACAACTAGTGTATCCACTCAGCTTTGCAACCAAGAATGAAATATCAGGTCTCGTATAATTTGTAAGATACATTATACTTCTTATCACTCTTGAATACCTTAGCTGAGCTACAGGTACTCCACTTTTATTCTTAAATAGTGTTTTGGATTAATCAAAAGGAGTGCTTACAACTTTGCAATCTTGATATCCAAATTTCTCAAGTACCTTCTCAACATAATGAGATTGAGAAACTAAGATCCCACCAACTGACCTTGTCAGTTTGAGACCCAAGATCACATCAACAACACCCATGTCCTTCATCTTAAACTTGCTACTTAAGAATGCTTTAGTCTCATTAATAATCCTCATATGTGATCCGAACAACAATATATCATCAACATACATGCACAAGACAATACACTCATCACATTTCACCTTGGAATAGGCACACTTATCAGATTCATGAACCTTAAAGTCGCATGACAAAATAGTTTTGTCAAATTTTTCATGCCACTGCTTTGGTGCTTGTTTCAATCCGTAAAGGGGTTTAACAAGCTTGCAAACCTTTCCCTCATTCCCAGAAGTCACAAGTCCATCAGGTTGATCCATAGAAATCTCTTCCTCAAGATCGCCATGTTAGAAGGCGGTCTTCACATGCATCTGGTGGATAGAGAGATCATATACATATGCCAATGCGATGAGCATCCGGATTGTGGTCATCCTTGTCACAAGGGAATATGTATCAAAATAATCGATACCTTCCTTTTACCTAAAGCCTTTAGCAACTAATCTGGCTTTATACTTTTCAATTGATCCGTCAGGTCTAAGCTTTCTCTTAAATACCCACTTGCACCCAATGGTAGAGTATCCTTTAGGTAAATCAACCAACTCCCAAGTTCCATTAGCCATAATGGAATCCATCTCAGATATGATGGCTTTCTTTCATTGTTTTGCTTTAGATGAAGCCATGGCTTCCTTGTAACTTGGTGGACCACCCTCGATCTGGTAGACAACAAAGTCGCTACCCAGATCCTTGGCTATCCGAGGTATTTTACTCCTTTTTGGCTCAATTTCTTCTGAAAGATCATTGGGTTCGGGTTGAGTCTCAACTTCTATATTTGTTATCCTTTCTACTTGTTCTCGAATAGATGCTGATGTGGAGGCGCCCTCAAAGGTCAGATTCTGAGAAATCCCAGTCTTCAACGGAAAAACATCCTCAAAGAATGTAGCATCACGGAGTTCAACAGTGGTGTTAACATCTATGTCCAGTATCTCGGACCGAAATACCAAGAACCTATATGCATAGCTATTTTCCAAAGAACCTAAGAAGACCGCATCAACGGTTTTAGGACCAAGCTTCTTTCTCTCGTGTTATGGGACTAAAACCTTAGCGAGACAGCCCCACACTTTGAGATGTCTTAAGCTCGGTTTCTAATTTCTCCAAAATTCAAAAGGACACTTTACATATGCCTTAGGCCCCGTTCGGCAACAAGGTTAACCCACCCCCGGGGTGGGTTAACTCTCCAAACCCATATTTTCTCCCTCCACGTGGGCCCCACTTTATTGTTTTTTAAAAAAATTAAATAAATAAAATTTACATTATCAATCCTATCAAAAAATAATATATTATACCATCATCTCATATAAAAAATATAAACTACTCCACTTCTAATCACTTTTTCAAACTTCAATACAATCACATCACAATAACTACTCACTTTTTCAAACTCCAATACAATCATATCATAATAAACCCACGTCTAACCCACCCCCAGTTTAACCCTCTATCCAAACACCAAAACCCAAAAATGGGTTACCTGCAACCAGTTTAACCCACCTAAACCCACTATCCAAACACCCCCTTAGAGTAACCCTATTCAGAATATAGCATGCCGTATTCAAGGCTTCTCCCCACATATAGGTTGGAAGTCCAGAACTCTATAGGAGAGCATTGATCATGTCAGTTGAGGTTTTATTTTTCCGTTCTGCTATCCCATTTGATTGCGGTGAATATGGGGCCGTAACTTCATGAACTATGCCAAATGATTTGCATTGTTCATCAAATAAGTTAGAGGTATATTCACTTCTTCTATCTGACCTAAGGCGTTTAAACACTTTTCCTGTTTGTGTCTCAGCCTCATTCTTAAATATAAGAAATTTCTCTAAGGCTTCATCCTTGGTTTTCATTAAATATACATAGCAGTATCTACTGCCATCATCTATACTCGGGTCAATACAACATTAAACTCACAGATATCCGTGTGTACTAGATCCAAGATCTCACTATTTCTAGAGACAGACTGAAAAGACTTCCTAGGTGTCTTAGCTTGCACACAGATTTCACATTTCTGAGTTTTATTAATAGTTTGTTTAGGGATCAATTCTAAATTCATCATTGTTAATTGAATTTAAGTTTACATGTCCCAATCTACCATGTCGCAGATCACAAAATTGTAGACTATTCACAACATGAGACACAGAATTAGAACATTCAGAACTTAAAACATTCATTCAATTAATATTTACTGAATCACATCTAAATCTAAACAACAAATCAAAATCAGCCAAATAACCTTTTCTATAAAAATGCTATGTTTCAGAATGACAACTTTATTACATTTAAAGTTCAATTCAAAACCAGTTCTAACTAAGATAGAGTCAGATAAAGCATTCTTCTTGATGTCAGAAACATGCAACACCCTTTGCAATGTCTAGACACGTCCAGAGGAGAACCTCAAGTTGACTTGTCCTGACCTTAGCACCCTGGCTGCAGAATCATTCCCCATCTTCACAGTCCTACCACTGCATGTCTTATAAGAAGAAAACAAAGTTCTGTCAGAACTAATATTTACATTAGCTCCCGTATCCATGAGCCACTCATTTAGATCACGGATATGGTATAGTTCAGCTTTTACAGAGACATACCCCTCAATATCCTCAAGTCCCATAGTGATCATATTCACTTGTAGACTCTCGTCTGCAGCCTTAGGTTGAGCCTTTAAGGACGGACAGTCTTTCTTCCAATGGCCAACTTGATTACAGTGTCAACATAGTTTATTCTTTGTCTTTTTCTGGATCTTGCCCTTTGATTTCATTTTATTGTTATTCGAATCCTTTCCCTTCTTATCCTTGTCCTTCGAGGTCATGAAATTGACATTAGCCTGAATATCAACAGGAAGCACATGCTTTTGTTTCATGTGTTCCTCCTCTATGGCAATTGCCACCATCAAGTCATCCATAGAAATTTTCCCCTTCCGGTGTTTCAGGGTCATACCGAAGTCTTCCCAAGACTTGGGGAATTTTTCAATAATGCACATGACTTAAAACTTTTCAGGAAGTTTCATTTCAGTATCTTCTAAACCATAACGCAGGAGTAAAAATTCGTGTGCCTGTTCAGAAACCGACTTCCCTTCGACCATGGAAAACTTCAAAAACTTGGCCATGGAGTATTTGTCAATACGAGGTCTTCGGTATTATACTTCCGATCCAAATCTTCTCATATCCCCTTCGCAGTCTGCGTGGATGAACAGTATACGTCAAACAATGTGTTGGAAAGGGTCAATAAGATGCAATCATGACATATATGATCTCGTTCCTTCCACACGGATTGCGCTTTCTGGCTATCGGGTGTGGGGTTTTCCATTTCCACCATAGGACAATCGGTTTCAAGCATAGAGATTAATCCTATGGTGGTTAACCAGATCTTCATGCGTTGTTGCCAACGCTTAAAGTTCTATCCACCGAATTTTTCCGGCATACCTGTCATATCCACCATCGATTTAAACATCGTTTCTGACAGGATTTTAAAATCAGTTCCCGATATCCTCTCTAAGATTGTTAAGAACATGATTATTAGCGCATATATTAAAAAGTAATTACACGGATCCAAATGAATTGAAAGAAAAGCATTACAGATTAATTATATTATTATTGTGCATTTCCAATCCATTATCCGATTACAGAATGCAAACATGAACCGATTAAATAAACGGAAACATAAATTAGGACGGGATCCAGGAATGGTAAAGCAATAAAGGAATTGCGGCAAACAAAATGTAAGAGAAATAAGGTTAGAAATCACCGAAGCGTATATGAAAATGGACTGTCCTTAGAGAGGATATCGCCCCCACAATACCGGTGCGAAGGGTATTGGCGATCCACTCCCAGGATACGATGGTCCACAGTTTTCGTCTGCGCACACCGACGAGACCATCCTCGAAAGTACCTCCGAGAACTTGCAACCGAAGAAAGAGAAGGTGGTTCGTCCGCGAGAGGAAGAACCAGAACGAGAACAGAGACGGCGTGAGATTTTTCTTGCGAGTGTAGAAAACACGCCGTGAGGGGAGGGATATATAAAGGGGAGCTCACGTGCCCTAGCGCGCGATGTCTTTTGATTTCTGAAAACACCCCTTAACGGGCGCGTCCCTTCGGATTCCAAAACCACGGCTAAAACGAGCCGTTTGTACTGAGTCAGATTCCCGATGTGATCGAATCCAAATTAATTTGTTAGATTAATTAATTGATCAACCAAATGAAACCCGCAGCAAAAGTATCGAGATCCGAGATCCGAATTGACTCTCCCGAGCCCGAGCCCGAGCCGAAGACGGAGCAGAGCGCGCATGTGTGGTCCTCCATTCCTCCTCTCTATTGTTGCTATAAGAGCTTGGGGTGTGAACTCATATATAAGCCCACCAAAAGTTTAGAGATACTAGGTATGGTACTAAATTTCCACCCAAGCTTTTCTATGTTTCAAATTTGGGAATTCTCAACTTTCCCTCAAAGCCATTTGGTTTCCCAATTGAAACCAAGTTAACTTCAATTGTTATTACATAGACTTTCCAATTAAAAATTTAATTACAATTCTTAATACAACAACCTTGACGTCTTGCGGAGCTCTGAACTTTCATGAGAACACTGCATTTTCGAAGTTTTCCTGTGGGATTATATTTGGAGTGTAACGATTTTGTTAATCAAGGAAACTTACTAGAAAGAAGAGACTATCCTTTGCCTCGATGTGGTTGTCAGTTCCTAGCTAAATTAAACTTCTATATACTTTTACACATCCTCAGCTCAAATTCTCTTTGTTTCCCTTTCTCTATGTCCCCCATGTTTCTTGCCTTATTATTTTTTTAGTACCTTGCACTAAGAGATAATAATCTTAGATTACCTGGAGCATGACGCAGTAAATAACAATCGAAACTGGTACCAGCTAATCTATTTTCTTAATTTTTATTATTATCAAGCCTCTCAGCTGATTTGTCATCTTAATGTGATGGTGCGCTATTCTATTTTCTTAATTTTTTATTATCAAGCTTCTCAGCTGATTTATCATCTGAATGTGACGGTGGCTCTTCTATTTACGTGGTATTATTTTGCTCAGACCGATTCGACGTGCAATGGATCAAAAGGAATCAAAGTGTACTCTAAAAGTTGAAGAGGATATTCCAGAAACATCAAATGTGATATCCGTGAGTAAGCAAAAGCAAACCTTGGCTCCAAAGCCTGATGTCATCTTTCTTACTGAGCAGGTAATTTATTTGGATATATTTCTGGTTGGTAAACATAAAGCTTAATATTAGTGAAGCATAAATCTTTCATTAGAAGGCTATTAGAATTTCCACAGATGAAGTTTAATTTTGTATCTTAACCTGTAATTATGCATAAAACCGCATAACTTGGATATACGGTGCACCATTTCGTAGCTCGCTTACTGCCCTTATTACCTCGGCCAAGTCATGCTGATTACGAGACATTTTAAAGTATCAACAAAATATACAAAATGCCAATAGACGTAGTTAATGATTGAAAAAGACTCTCCATTAATTTCATGGAAAAATAATATAAAATAAATAAAAAGTGAATAGGAAGAGAGAGGTAACTACATTAGCTTTTACGGTTTAACACCACTTTCTTCAATCAGTTATCATCGTCGCTTTGAAACCCACAGCTCTGGGGAGCCAAATCATATTTTTTGCCTTGGTTTGTTTTCGCTTATATCACTAACATTTAGGGTCTAGAATGCATCTCAACATAAATTTCACAGAGAGGAATTTCTGATCAAATTCTCTTGTCCGTATGGTCTCATACAACCTGTGGAAATTGCTCCTAGTCCAGGATGAAGTCTTCAGGATAATTATCGACTCGGACGAGGAGACGGATGGAGGTTTCTCGTGCTTACTCAAAGAAAATCAAACATGCAAGATTCTTGATCTTCAGTATTGAGATATGTTCAGAGTACAGTTGCATAGTATTTTCCTCTCAGCTTGCAGCCTAAAAACTAAGAATTCTAGTTATCTTACGACTTCTTTGTAGGTAGGGAGGGCCACTGGCTGGAGGAGGCCCAAGAAGAAACCATGCGAATATTGAAGAAAGCAAGGAGAAGAAAAAGAAAATTCAGTAAGGATTTTATTCTGATTTGAAGGCTCAGAGAGTCTCCACGTTCCGGATTTTCGGAAAGCCTTCGACGTCCTTTTAAAAATAATTTGCACACAAGTTACAAAAAGGTAAAGGTAATACTCCAACAACTACGCAATAGCATTATTTTCAAATTGTAGTTCACAAGAAAAAAACCAGCTTCTATTATCAATTGCTTTCATTTGTTACTTAGCTATCATTTTGCAGCCGTCCCTCAAAGAACCGGCATGGAGTTTTTATAAGAAAAAGGAAGATATACGTATCCATAAACCGGTCTACATGTCTCGACCATCTTTATTGTTTTGGAAAGAGGTGGTCTGAAGAATTTCAATTAGATTTGCAAGTTACAGTATGCAGATTGTAGCTATGCAAGTGGAAAAAACATTACGGATCTCTAACTCCAAGTTACAGATAGAAGAAAATTCGAATGGATTGAGTGTCCAGGTTACTGGTTCTTAAGAACTAAAGCACCTTAACAGTCTTTCATGTTACAGTTTTTTTGGCTTGGAACTTGTTAACTAGGATTAAATAGGTGGACATCGTTTGAAGCAGAAGCCTTCAAGCCTGCAAGCCAGCAAGTGCATGAACCCACTGGTGGGAAAAATTATCACTGGGCAAGATATTTAGAAATGCAAACAGAGGCTCTTATATATGTATGTAGCTACTGTCATATCCTTGTCCATTTTAGAATCCAGATACATAACATGCAAGAATTGAAAATCATGAATTATATCCTTATATATGAATATAAATATGAAAATAAGTAATCACGATTCGGATATGAATATTTAAAAGATGAATGAATTATTTTACGAATAATAATTCTAGTCGGAAAGAATGTTTTTTGCAAAATTGAAATTAATAGTTGAAATATTCTTGCCAAGTTGGAATTAGTGGCTGACTAAATTGAATTGCATAAACTACAAGACACCAAATAAAATAGAAATTAATGGTTCCTTTAAAAGACTGTACAACCAAGCGAGAGTCCCCTCTAGGGATCATATATGTATAAGGAATCTAAACCTTGTCCTACTCAGAAAATTTATGGAAGCTTGTGCAACCAAGCGAGAGTCCCCTCTGGGTCAGCACAGTACCGTCCCTGACATTTTGTAGGCCCTAGGCAAAAGAAAAAAAAATGGGCCCTTATATAATTTCAAAAAATTTTGGACTTTAGCATTGAGTTGTTCACTGAAAATTCAATTCTATAAGAACTCATTTTTTGATGAGTTGTTTCATCGAAAAATCGATTTCATAGGGATCATTTTTCAACGAATTGTTTCATCAAAAAATTTGATTCCACAAGAGCTCATTCTTCGGTGAGTTGTTTTACTAATAATTTGATTCTCTAAGATTTCATTAGGACATATACCATTTTTTCTAAAGTGAAAGTTGGATAAATATAAAAATGGGCCTCTAAGGTTGATGGGGCCCTGGGCCATTGCACTCTCAAACTAGGCTCAAGGACGGCCCTCAGCATTGTTCACTCTCGACTCTCGAGTCCTCGTCCCACTCAGATCCAGATCCAAATTCATGTAGGCTTTAATAGAGACAATATATGTTTTTGATGCCACATATACAACAAATATCAGTCAACATGACCATAGTTCGTTGAGTTACGGTCGACCAAGTGGGGACACTCTCAACCCTTGGCTTCCCCCTTCCCTCTTGCTTACATACTCAACAAACATAAAAACCTAGCAACCTATGAGGCACTCCTTTCCCATAGAGCCTCCTAATATTATGCAAAAGCACGCAAGTCAAAAAATCTCACATGTTCACCTTCGAGAAAGCGAGAAGTTCTTGAGAGAGTCTTCCGTAGACTTGAAATAGACCATGACGACTACTCTAAGGGCCCGTTCGGTTCGGGAATAAGCAGGAATAAGGATGGGGAATAAGGAGAATAAGGGTCTAATCTTTGTTCGGCTGGAGGATAGGAATAAGGAGAATAAGGTGAAATAAAGGTAGGTAAGGGGGATAAAGATAGGAATAAGAGTGAAATAAGATGAAATAATAGGGAATAGTCGTACCACTGGAAACCGTGTCGGGAGGAAAATTGACCCCTTATTTCGGGGCTTATTCTCCTACCAAACAGGGCCTAAAGATCCCTGGTAAATTGACTTTCGATACAAAAGACATATTCCTTCATTTGCAATGGAGGCATAACAAACAACCTTATCAAATCATATGGCTCCATTCCAAAGAAGGATTTTTTCTATATCCATTAAGAAGGAAATTCTGATGATGGAAAACATCAAGAAAAGAGGATTCCACCTAACCAGTGAGTACTTTCTTTGCCTAAATGAAGAAGAATCTCGTGAAAAATTATTTTCTCCATCCCCCTGGTCAAGCAGGTGATTAAACTTTACAACAGAATGGCCAATCACTCCTAACCTTGCCAAATTCTTGCCTGAAAAAAACGCATCACTAACCATCATAAATTCTTCCCAATTCATCGAACAGTTGACGATGTTTTTTCGCTTAATCTTGGTTTGTTAGAAAGAACATTGAAGACACGTCTTTGATAACAAGTTTTCCTCATTGCACGAAGTTTTACATGAAACAAACCTCTTCTTCTCACATGGCTGATTTATTGCTTCTCTGTATGTTTTGTAATCACATGAAGTATTGCTTCTACATCTGATACATGGGTTTAGAAAGAGCAGGGAAAATCCGTAATATATAGTTTCGCTCGCATGAGAAACGCTGATGGAGGCACTGGTCTTTGATGATGTTAGCTTTTCAGGATCAATCGTCTCTTTACTGTTGTTTTTTTCTTTTTTCTTTTTTTTTGACTAGCGGTGCCCATTTTTTTCTCTTTTGTATTCCCAGAATGTTAGGATTTTGGCCATGTTGTATATGGTTGGACCTCCTTTGTTTCCCCATGTCTGTTAGGGCCTCCTCTCTATGATGAGCATATTTTTTGCATCAAATTCTATGATATTTTCCTTTTAGGGATTTTATCATTTGTGCCCCTCCGAGATCTCGCAATTTCAGTTATGCCCCTATCTTTTTGGTAATATCTGTTGTGTCCCTCACTTCTTGCTATATTATCACTTGTGCCCCTCGGGTTAAGTGACCGTCCATCTACAGTGCAAACGGACGTTAACTTTGAGGACATAAGCGGTATTAATTTAAAAAAAAAGGTTATATGGTCATTTTATACCCTCTTCCTCATCCTCTTCTTCTTCCTCCTCTTCCCCCATCCTCTTCCTCCTCCAACCTCCTCCTCCTCCCTCTCCGCCCGAAACTCCTCCCCAGCACGCACCTCCTCCCAGCTCCGCCCCAAGCTCCACGCACCTCCGCACCTCCTCCCCTGCCCCGCGCCGCCCCTCCCCGCGCCGCCCCTCCACCGCGCTTGCCCCTCCCCCGCGCCACCCCTGCCCCGCGCCGCCCCTCCACCGCGCCTGCCCTCCCCCGCCCCTCCCCGCGCCGCCCCTGCCTCGTGCCGCCCCACCCCCGCCCCTCCCCCGCGCCGCCCCTATCCTGCGTCGCCCCTCCCCCGCGCCTGCCCCTATCCCGCCCCTCCCCGCGCCGCCCCTCCCCCGCCCCTCCCCGCACCTGTCCCTCCCCCGCGCATGCCCCTCCCCAGCCCCTCCCCACGTCGCCCCTGTCCCGCGTCGCCCCTCCCCCGCGCCGTCCCTCCCCCGTGGTGGCTGGCAATGGCTAGGGCAGTAGGAGGGCGTGGTGTGGTCGTGCACGGTGCAGGCGCAGGCGAGCTCCGGGCGGAGAAGCAGGAGGAGGAGGTTGGAGGAGGAAGAAGATGAGTCTGGACAATAATACCCCTCTTAACTACACCAAGGTTTGAAAAAACCATAGTTAAGTCAATTCATTGACGGTCAATCTGACGGAAGGGCACAACTGATCACGAAGAAAGAAGTGAGGGGCACAGCTGATATTACCAAAAAGATAGGGGTATAACTGAAATTGCGAGATCTCGGAGGGACACAAGTGATAAAATCCCTTCCTTTTATTGGACGAACCACTAACAACAAAAAAAGGACAAAAGAAAAAAAAACTGAAACGTGATTTTCCTCGTGTAATAAGAACCTCTTATCGAATCAGTGTAGTATGAGGAAGATTGTGCTCAAAACAAAAAAAATGTGAAATATGAGTGCATGCGTGTGGGTTTTCTAGAGCAAGTCCGAAGTCGAACTCAAGTAGACATACTTAAAAGATCTATATATTTCCTTTGATTTTTAATCTCTAATTTTTACTTTTATTTTTATATTTTTGGTTTTTAATTGATTTTAAAAATATCTCCAGACTTTTATAAAATGTTTTTAGTTTTTAAGCTTTTTAGGATTTTAAAATATAATCTATGATTATAAAATTTAGATAAAAATAAGGAACATTTTCAATTTTTATTTTTTAAGAAGATAATTGTAGGGTATTGATGTCTTTAGGGTATTTTATTAAATAAGAAACATAAGAAAACGTAAACAAGTGAATAGCCAATGAAAAGAAAATAAGGGAATAAGTAGGAAATGACCCTTATAGGAGATGGATGTGGCATACACAAAATGGGCATTTGTTTTTGGTATTTTGAGTTTTGTGGCTTTTTTATAGAAAATAGAGAAGTTTTTTTGGATTTAGGCTAAATATGAGGAGTTTAGGGAGTTTTTTTAGAGGGCTTATGCATATACTCGAGATAAAAACTCTCTGATTTTTGTGATTTTTTATATAAAAAATAGATTTATGATGAAAACATGGAGTTTTTTATTTTTCAAACAAATAGCTAAAAGTAATATCTTGCCAAGCAAAAGTTATGACGAGTAATACATATACAGAGGAATATAGGGTTCAAAGGAATTGACAATATATTGCTTGTAGAGATTAATAGAAATTAAAAAAGTACCAAAGTGGATTTCTAAAATAAAAAGGGAATGTTGCAAAAATGGGAGAGGGCTTTATTCTCTAAGTGATTAGGTACTAACACAGAATTATTCCCAAGCCCAGGTATCAATGAAACAAGCATAAATTGATTTTTGAATCTCAAAGCATACTTTTCAAAAAATAATTTTAATTAATCCATGTGATATAGAAAAAAATTGAAATTGATGTAGAAAAATAGACTATTTGATACAAGCTAATAAAATTGAAGTCACTCAAAACTATTACTAAATGAGAGAGCTATGGATTTTACAATTTTTTGGGACCTAATTGCAAAGATAAATAAGTTTTATTTCTAAAATGAACCGTTGGTGATTAAAAAGCATTTCGCACAAAATTATTTCGACGTTGGAAGAGCCAACGTGGCGGGGATTCTTAAGATGCACCAAAAAATGGGAGGCTGTTCCTTGCAAAAGTTCTACCCCTTCGGAATTAAGGGGTGGGACTAAACAAGGGCTGTTCGCGGATCGGGCGGATATCCGATCCGATCCACATGATATTGACCACGGGTTACTGTATCCATTTGGACCATCCTGTTCGGATATCCGTTGGCTGTGATCCATATGGATCGATCCGGATCGAGTCGGTTCGTCCACCCAACGACCAACGCCCACTCGCCCAACGCCCCCGTTCTTTCCACCAGTGCCCTAATTCGCCCAACGCCCGTTTCTTCCAACCAGTGCCCCGTTCTTCCCACCACTCGTCCAATGCCCCTTTCCACCCCGTTCTTACCGTGAAGAGCACTGAGGAGCCGGGGATTTTTTCAGTGATAGTTTCTGTCGGTCGGCGGCTACTATGGCCCCTCCAACCACATCGAACTTGCCATCTCTGCCCGTTTGATCCAGACGTAACAACTTGTGGGCGCTCTTGGGTAGGAAGAGGCTTTAACCATTTTATCTTGTGCTTTTTTCAGGGTACGCAACACGTATGACCCGCTGCAAAATTTTTCCATGCCAGATTTTTTTAAAGATGTTGGTATTTGGTTTCATGGTTGCATGATATGTTATTGAATCAAGACCACCTTAAATCGAGAGTCAAATCAGTAAAGGCTATCAATATAGCCTTAATTCAATGATAAAAGTCATCTCATTTTTCTCTCTGATGCCACTGTTAAGTCTAATATTCATCATACCAGTGAGTTACATTATATGAACACAATTGTCAGCTCTCATCCGCTGATGTCACTTACAAGCAGTGTTCATGAAAGCAGTTGGTGTGGTCGCATATGCCTGATCGGCTTCCTCAACGCACCAATTACCTAAAGCCCCCCTTTATGCGCCCTTTGCTCATATGCGGGCCGCATATGCGGGTTGTGCGGCCGCATATGCGCTCCATGCACCCGCTTAAGCTTCAGTTGGGTAATCGGATCTGAATCTTAAGATCCGGATACGATAGAAGTTAGAATATGCCTGACCCCCTATTCTTCTTTAAGAAAATATTTGCGATGATTTTTTTATTAATGAGGTTTGGAGTCTATTTTTATTTATTTATTACCGAGATCTTAATTTCAATTACTTTCAATTTCATATTCTTGGTTTGTTTAGTTTGATCGGAATAGGTTTGAGTTTCAATTCGTATTGTATAGCTTACTATTTTGATTACTTTTGTTTTATACTTCAATTTAATTCCGAATTTCAATCTTTTTACTGTTGAGGTTTAAATTGTTCGTACTGAGTTTAGTTTTATTTAATTTTCCTTTGATTTTGAATTTTAATTGTATTATTTCAATTCTATATACTAAATCAGAGCTTTTAATACTATCTTCGATGATTTCGATATGTAGTTGTACTATTTTGAGCTCTAAATGAAAGTCTTTTTTCTTGTATCTTCTGTTGGACCACATTTATTCATAAATTTAGTTTAACTATAGTCACTTTTGTAGAAATTTATGTATTTTTAAATAAAACTAGAAAATCGTGTAGAACTGCATATACCCTGCCTATGCCTCCGCATACTGCTTAATTGCTATTCAATGACCTGTCTGAACACAAACGCATACCGCTTTCATGAACCTTGCTTACAAGTCTATAATCATTCTTTCCATAAAGTGTTACAAAAAAATATTTCAGAATATGACTCATCTGAAATAACATGTAAAACAGAGAATATCTCCCTTAAAGCCATTACAAATATAATTCACTGTTCTCCCGTCCAAAATCAGTGTTATAAAAGTCGTCCTAGCCCGACTAGTCTAGTCAGTCGGGTGGCCGTTCGAATACTGATTAATTCCGTCTAAGCCCACCAATCGACTAATTTTTGTTAGGAGATACCGTTTTTTTTTATTTTTTTTAAAGTAATCTTTTCCTAATATGCTTAATGTTTTATTTAAATTCAATTACTTCTTTTATATCATTATGATAGTATAAAAATGTACAAGCCTATATAAATATATAAGAATATATGTACAAAAATGATTTATATATTTTAAATAACTTAAAAAAATCAGAGACGGTTGAAGCTCGACTAAATTCGATCAATCGCCCAACTGCTAATTAATTCTTAGTCAGTAACCAGACCGACCGAGTATCGACTACCGACTTTTGCAACATTGTCCAAAATTATGATGTCTGAAGTATTTTAAACACGTTTTCAAAGAATTTCATGTCAATGAATTCAATTTATGAACTTGATATCTAATAGTATGCAGCAATATTAAGGGGTTAGACGTGTCTTTTGATATCTTCAGCAATTTGTTATCTCATCCTGTAAATTTCTGGATAGATCTGCTGCTATATTAATGAATTCATATGGTTATTTTTGTATTTAATAATCTGCATAGATATGTATTTTGATATGGTGATTCCTATGGTAACTTTTGTAGATCTTGATAGACATGTCTTTTGGCATCTAATTTTCTGCAGCAATATTAATGACTTCATACGGTAATTTTTCCTCGAAAGAGCTATCCTTGATCGTTTCTGGATAGATCCATGGTTGGACATGTATCTTGCTATAACTTTTTCTACTCATCCTGTAAATTTCTTATCTCATCCTGTGAATAATAGAGCAAGTATTGTAGAGTAGATGAACACGGAAGTATACAGTCGGCTGTCGAGAAGCATCTGCTGCATGGTCCTTGGAATCATTAGTTGAGATCTTGAGTTGAAGGTGACGGATCCTACCGGGCAGCAAATAGCTGGCATCCTCATTGTTTGAGCACCCAATCGTCCATGTTTGCTTGCCTTACCACTGCTGCAACTTTCAAGTTGAGACATTTAGAAAGTCTATATCCACGGATATCCATGGGTAATCCATGATCCACTTAATACAATGGGTAGCCGGCCAATTGGTAACCATTTCAATAGGAGCGGGTCGATCCATTGGCCTTGTTAAATGGTTTGGGTCGGGTCAAATGTAAAAGGAGTGGATACCCGCCCCATGAACACCGCTTAAACACATGGCACACCCTCACCCCTCTTCCTCTTCGCCCAACGGCTTGCCTCTTTGTATTTGCCCCTTCATGCTCATCATGTTTGATGAAGATGAAGAAGGCCAAGATGGAATGATGAATATAGGTGTATCTGGAGGTCTGACCAATCAAAATACGGAGCTCCGATGCCCTTTCCTCGCCTCTTGAAAATACCAAACAACTTGGCAACAACATATTCCTTTAGTAAAATGGAAAACAAAGAGGAATGGAGGTACCTGGGGGTGCTTGACAGCGTTAGATGATGATTTGATCATGCTTAAGCTTCCTGAGCTCGATGTTTTTTTAGAATTGGCTTGGGATGCTCCTCGAGTCACTGCGAGTATGGATGCAACTGTAAGATGAGGCTTTAGCCTGTGCGTGTAGCTGTATCATATATCAATCTCTCCCTAGGGGAGCAGAGCTATCTGATGGGGATATTGATTGGGGATGGCAACTGACCATAGTAACATGGAAAAAGATAATAAAAGAAAAGAACAGCGGGATTTACGTGGAACCCTACTCCGTGAGGGGCGGGATGAAACCACGGGAGAAGCCCTCAAAGGGGCTTGCTATGCATTACTTTTTCTCAATGAGTACAGGAGGTCTGGGGCTCCTTATATAGTCTCTCCAGAGCCTCCAAGTCCCACCACTAGACGATGTGGGACTAAACACATGGATGGGGTAAATGGATCTTCTCCAAGATCCATTTACCCTCTTACAACTCATGGGCGCATAACCAAATACTCTAACAGTTATACACTTCCTTCAAGTACTGTCAACATCAAAGATTGCATTGATTGAGAAGATATCATACATATATAGCTTACAAGTTCTGACGTACATGTATGTGTTGAATTAGTATAGTTCATAGATATCCCACTGGCAGTCGCTTTTTACAAAGAAACAAACAAAGATTTGTTAGACGTGTTTCCAGAAGTTAGTTATCTTCTTCAATGATTCTTAAAGAATCATTTGTTGATGTGGAAGGATGGAATATCAAGGGTTTCCTTGCAGGCATATGTTGGCAGTGATGAAGATCTAGAATGTTGAGTTACTAGACAGTAAATAAATCTTATGTAGGTGGATCAAAAAAAATTAAAAATCCGGCTATTACCCTTTATACAACAAGGATGCACAACAAGATAAGAATTGAAATGACTTTGCTGCAGGTTCTGTTGATGATTTGTCAATTTTTTCACACTGGCAGAAAAAACTTAAAAGGCTTGTCGAAGAGTTTCATAAAATGAACTCTTTAAACAAGAATTTGATGGGTATAATTCCAATGCTACCTAGACAACAACTATTGCTGATGTTGTAAGCATATGTAAACATGTTATATAGCTAGAACGAAAGGAAGTGGATGTGAAGGCAGATCAAAAGGTAGTTGCAACATGAATACACCTGCAAGTGAACTCGGAAAGAATAAAGGTAGCCATTATAAACCATGTCTTAAATTCAACATTGGCCACAAATTTCTTAACTGCCTGCCATCAAACATGGAAGTGCTGAAACATGACATTTACTGTTCAAATTCTAATTCAAATATCAATGCCATATTCACATGTACTTTTTATATATTGGATTAACATTCTTTACCGTTCAAATATCATGCTATTTTTACATGTATGAAATATGGGAAAGGGGGAGTTTTGAATGGTAAAGAATGTTTATTTCAGTATATAAAAATTACATATGAAAATCACAGTGATATTTGAATTAGAAATTGAATGATAAATGTCATCTTTCAATACTTTCTTATTCGATTAACAGACAATTACGGGAATCATGACCAACATTGAATTTAAGATACGATTTACAATACCTACCTTTGTTCTTCCCAAGTTCACTTGCATGTCTATATCTGCTGCAATTACCTTTTGCTGTACCTTTACGTCCACTTCCTTTCGTTCTTCACATATGCTTACAACATCATCATTAATTGTTATCTAGGTGGCATTGGAATTGTGCCCCTGCAAATTCTTGTTTGAAGAGTTCATTTTGTGAAACTCTTCGACAAACCTTTTAAGTTTTTTCTGTCAGTTTGAAGAATTGACGAATCGTCAACCGAACCTGCAAAAGCATCGTAACAAAGTCTATTCAATTTTAGGGCTCTACCTTATTGTGCATCCTGTAGTATAAATAGTAATGGTCAGATTTTTTAAATATTTCTGGTTCACCTATGTAAGATGTATGTACTGTCTAGTAACTCGACATTTTGTGTCTTCATCACTGCTAACATGTTCATGCAAGGAAGCCCTTGATATTCCATCCTTCCACATCAACAATGATTCTTTTAGAAGAATCATTGAAGAATGTAACTTTCTTCACATTCGACTGAACTCATTAGAAAATTGATTTTGTGAAAGTGTCCCACAACTATTCCTCCATTGTGCACTTCATTTTTAATTTTGGTCTAGTGTTATTTGTATAATTGTCCAAATCATTACCCTCCTCTCTCAATATTTGAGTGTTGTTTGGAACTTGTAAATAAACTCAAGTAATGAATTTTGCTTGGTGATGTGACTTAGCAAGAATGCATTCATGCTATCAATGTATTGGACAATGTTATTGAAACCAGATCGATGAATTGGACTTGGATCGGTTCAGTTAGTCGGTTTTGAAAATTGGTGAAATTTTAGTTCAACTATCGATCCAATCGATTATTTGCAACCCAGCTAATCCCGGTTCAATCGAAATTGAATCACTCGACCAGAATTGAAATCTGAATTTATATTAAAATAATAATGATTGTTATCAAAATGACCTTTGGTTACCCATTACAGAGTGCCAACCAATTACTCCACCTTAACTTTTTGAAAATGTTGAATAATAAATATAATTAACAAATTATTATTCTTGAGTATTTAGTTCACATATTATTTATATTTATATGAATAACATTTAGTGTCGCATATTCAATAAAATATTTTATGTATAAAGTAAGGTATTTATATTACTTGTTTATTTCATGTTTATTTTAAGAGTGCTTGAGTGTGTATTTTGTACACATTTTGATTCATTTCGATTTAGTTACATAATGGAACCATTTTCCCCTTATTGGTTCGGTTTAATTTGGGTTTTAAAAAATAATGACATCATCATCATCATGTTGAACCGGTTTGATTCCATGGTCCAATCTGATTCAGCCTTTTCGATTAGATTTCCGATTCAATCTTCAGTTCGACTTCAAAAACATTGATATTGAGTACTTTTTATTCTAGCAAAAAAGTTGTCTCTTGTAAATACCAAGCCATTTGTGATCGATAATTAATTTCTCAGCCAACCGTTTATTATCACAGAGACCAAATTCCTTGATTGCTGCAATTGACCAACCATTCTCAAACTTTTCAATGTTGTCTTTGTGCCAAACAAGATGATTAAACATTCTAGTACTTTTTCAATGTACCTTATAGAGCCAAGCTTTGTATTAAGCTTTGACATTATGTGCCATGCACAGAATTTATGAGAAGTGTTGGGGAATGACACCTGGATCGCATGATCTTCATATATGATTATTGATATAGGATGTTTACCCATTGCCTGAATAAACTTGTCAAACAACCAAACAAATGATTATGTTGTTTCTTTATTTAAGAAAGCATTTCTGAAGAAGACAAATATGCTGTGGTGATTCACTATGCAAAATAATCCAAATACAAGTTTATACTCGTTTGTCATAATCAACAATTGATATTGACTCAATCCAAATGCAGTGAGTTAGCCGATTACCATCATCAGTTTGATATGAAAAGAAAAGATCAGATGTCAATATTTGATATTGATAATTTGTTCTATAAGAAGAGCATCCATACCATCTTTTCTTTTTTATCAGACCGGTTGAGATTGTATATATCAAGAGCTATGTCCTCATTCTGGGTGCTGGTGATGCATCTGTTATCAAGAAATGCTGATTGTTTCTGTGAACTTAAAAATAACCCAATCGTGTTGTTCTCATCTGAATCGCATGGATAACATTGCCTTCATCATGTTCTAACTATCCCAACTCTACTCTCTTCCCTCTAAATTCATGTTCCTCGCTAGAATCAATGTGAGATAAAGAAGGTTTCGCTATATTACTCTTAGAAGTAGATAAACCTTCTTTCCAACAGACAAACCTTTCGAGAAATAACAATCTTTTCATTTATTTCTTATTGAAATCACGTCGTGCGATGCTTCTTCTAACATTGGATCCAACATTTGTTGCATAAGGTCTTGGTCAATCAAATCAAATATCATTCGGGAGTAGGTAAATATGAATGTTCAACATCTCTTTCTGGTGTTTTAAAGTAACTATAAAATAAATGTACAATATAAGTTATTTTTCAATAAAAATGTTCATAGAATAAAGATAATGACAGAATAAATGGAGCAAATTGTAATTACTAATTGTAATCTGCATATTTGTATTGTTAGTATCGTACCTTCCTTATTTGACTCTTGATTTTGACCTTCTCCAACGTTGTGCGATACAGATCATGTTAAAAGATAAATTCATATTATAGAAAGTTGCATATATATTAAACAAAGCGAATAAATTGCAACATGGATTTAACAAACATATGTGGGAATCACTGGAATAGAAATTACAGAAAAAAATTTACTAGATTTTTTCAATATGGATGAATCAGTGTTTGTGTGTGTGCAATAATCGAGGAACGAAGGTAACGGAAGAAAGTGTAAGAAAGAATATTATTAAGACTAAAATACAAATAATAAAATGTTTTACCTGGATGCAATTAAACTCCGAAGTTTCTCTCGAGCATTGACCGTAAGATGCGATTGCCAGTAGATTTTGAGATTCCATCGAAAAAAAACTAATGAAAAGAATGTTCAACTTGACTTGGATCGAGTCAAATGCATATTTAGAAATTTAGCGTGACACATAGGGCATGTTTGATAATTGAGTTGTACTATCCTCATGTTAATAGTAGCTGCACTAGGAGGGTTGGAATGAGAAATGTGATGTGATGTTACATTGGTTTGTGATAGGATTCCAACCCATAAGTGAAGGAGAGTAAATCATGTTACTTGGGGTAACCTTGTAACCAAACAAGCCCATAGAGTCGGTTCCAGTACTTGAGAATTTTGAGGGATGAGCATAACATGGCCATCAATATTTCTATAAATTAGAAAAACAAAACTATTTTGGGAGTGGTTTTTGTGGAAATAGGTGGTTTTATCCGTGACCGCATATCAAATTCCCATGATCTAAAAGGCAGGCTCACGCGGGGGTGGTGAGCTTTAATCTCATTTAAAGTTTCTTCTATATATTTTAAATCACAATGAACCATGAATCTCATACATCTATTTTAAATAACGTGGTTGAAATAAATACTCTGTTGAATGTATCAACTTAATGATGAGAAATATATTTTATTTATTTTGTTACATTAAAAATGGAATGTGACAAATTGATAACCCTGTTTCATTCCCCTTCCCCCACCCTCACATTTTATTGTATATATGTATCTATATTCTTAAACATTTAAAACAATATCTTATTTATATTCGTAAAAATATAAAATTGAGTAGACTTCAATTCTTGAAATCCATAACAAATGTCTTGTTATTGAAATGTTTTCAGCAACGAATCATACAACCGCATTTGTATATTGACTCTCTCAAGAAATTTTCTTCCAGTCTTGATGATTAGTTCAAATTTTTACAAAATGTCAATGAGTAATTATCATTATATAACCATTAATAAGCAAATTACAAGAACAAAGGATAGTCTTGCTATGCATATTATTTGTTTTTATTGAGCTAACACTGAGAGGTACGTCAAATAAATAGTGATGATATTTTTTGATTTAAGGATAATTAGTACTGGAGAAGGAATAAGATTTAATTTGCCTGCGAAATGCTAATTAATCTCATATCTATGTTTATGTGAAAGGGATGTGGACATATCACTGCTCCAAATCAGGTACAACCAACGAGAACGGATCGTCTGTTGTAATTGACAATTACAGTAGGTATTGTAATCAAGGTGTTCCGTCGGATGGGAATCAAACGATCCTCATAAGGGGTCAAGGATAGTGGGTTCGCATCTCGAGATAGGAGGTCGATGATCGGATGATTCTGCCATGTACAGTAGAGTTTGTTGCATAGCAGACAATCCTTTCTATCAACCAACATGTCCTGTGTATCGTTATTGTATACATGCAAATGGTGCATCATAATTGGAGCAATCAAATCGTATAGTTTTAATTAGAGGGAGATCGGTCTTCAAGTAAATGCTAATATTATGGAAAGCAACACAATGGTGTGATCTGAGGGCCTTCTTCCACCTTAAGCTTTGTTACTTATATCCTTCGTGGTACTTTAGGTTCATATGTTTTGCAAGTTGGCCGTCAGCCAACAACACTATTGACCTCTAAAGCTCTAAGGGCCCGTTCGGTTCGGGAATAAGCAGGAATAAGGATGGGGAATAAGGAGAATAAAGGTCTATTCTTTGTTCGGCTGGAGGATAGGAATAAGGAGAATAAGGTGAAATAAAGGTAGGTAAGGTGTGATAAATATAGGAATAAAAGTGAAATAAGATAGAATAATGAAGAATAGTCGTACCACTGGGAACCGTGTTGGGAGGAGAATTGGCCCCTTATTCCAGGGCTTATTCTCCTACCAAACAGGGCCTAACTGTTTAATATTAAGAGGATAGATTAAGATGGAACACTACGATAAATTGGATCTACAGTGGCGGTTCTTTTGAAATCCATACTTTATTGGTTGTAGTTAAATATATAATTGATGATATGATTCACTGCAAATTATTGTTGAAATTAATATTGTTGTTACATCAATAGTGATAGTGCATATAACAACGTTTATCTATTGTTATTTTGCGAAATTTCAAGCATAGAAAATTAGTTAAAATTTTGAAAATAACAACAGATAAACATTGCTATATGAATCGTCGTCAATGATGAAGCAACGGATATGGCACACATTGATAGTTTGAGTATAATAAATAATTTTGCAACAACTGATACCATCGTTTATATATTTAACAACAGTCGGCATAGTGCGAGATTTGAGAAAAAGCGTCACCATGGAGTCATTTTATTGTAACGCGGGCTAATAATTAATGGATGGTGAGTTCAGTTGTGCAACAGTGTTGACCATTGGATGGTGATCCGACAGTTGAGTGTTGGAAATACGAGCCCACGGCGAGCCATTATGCAATAAATGTTATTGCAAATATCATTCCCTGATCTGAAATGAAGAATGAATAATTTGCATAATAGGTCCCTTAGTAAAATTAGGGTTATGTACCATGACCATCTTAATGATCATACAGCTGTTGATTCAACTATTGAATCCTATAGGCTGGTGCTTGGATGAATATCTAAAGGGTTAGATTGAGGACTCATCAAGCACCATCAAATGATTGTTGAGAGATGATCTCCAGCCTGAGTAGGAGATGGCAATCCTTTCTCATTTAGGCTAATATCTGACCGACCTCTTGATGCAGGTCCTCTGCATAGGAATATAGATTCGAAGGTGTCAGATTAATTAGGTCAAAGAGTTGACTTAACGAGATCGAGATAACCAAAGTCCTATATCGTATGCTATCACGATACAGGCACGCATCCTCTGACCAGAGACAGATGTGTTACTATATGTTTAAGTATGTACATTTGGCAGACCAATAGATTGATAACCTAACCAAGGTCTATACACCGGCGCGCTGGTGTGCATATAAGGGAATATGAGTAATACGATCTCTCAAAGGGATCATACAGGTTCAGTTACTGAACCGGAAGACATGAGCTCACTCATAAGATATTGGGAAGAATCAAATTCCACGCGCATGGTCGTCTCGCTTTGGCAGCTTGACTGAATTTGTAGGTTTGATATATACTTTTGGAAAGTATATGATCAAGACCTAGGTATGATATATGCTTTTGGAAAGTATGTGATCAATACTGACTTCCAATGATCAAATGAGAAACTTACTGATAGAACCCTGAAGTAGACAGTGTAAAGTTGATCTAATACTTCAGATTTATTCTGAGTCTTCCAGTATGCAGGATGTACAAGTATTGGGAATACCTGAGGGTGATGTGATCATAAACGATTGTATAACCATGACGCTTCCATTCCTAGGGAGTGATGAAACGGGTCTGGATTTTAGTGACTCCTCTCAGTACAGAAGTAATCTGATCTTAGTCCAATTGTTGGACATTGATCTGAATGTGATTCAGATGCAATGAGAAGATTAGATTTGCGGTTTTGATTTAATCAAGCATCTATGGGAGGCCCGCGATCTGGATTTGAGATATGATCTCAATATCCATGTCACTATACGTGGAACAATACAATCGCCCTGTCCTTATGTCCAAGTATTCACGGAGAAAGCGCATTATCCTTGAAAGAGTTCAAGGATAATTCTATTGTTGATATATGTATCCGAGCATTGAGAAAATAGATAATTAAATGTGATTTAATTATCATGGATAATATGATTTGATTCATATTATAAGGAGAGTTATCTTAGATAATTAAATGTGATTTGATTATCAAAGATGTATATAATGTGAATGTGATTCATATTATTTAAGCACGTGAGAACAAGTTATCCAATATAATTAAATGTGATTTAATTATTATGGATAAGAATAATATGGATAGTAATATCCAATTATTCATAATATATTATAAATTTTATTTATAATGTATTAGAGAGAGCTACTTATAATTTATATTTGTTGATTAATTACTATGTATATTGGATACACATTGTGTAATTAACTGACAATGTAAATTATATGTTGTTTTGGGTTGTGAATATGATTCGCAATTTTCCAATGTCAAGATTGCAATATTCTCAAATATAATTGTGAATTATTTTTTATGAATAAAATCCCAACAAAAAAGTTGTTGGAAATAAATAATGGAGAAAATCAAGGAGGCATGCAATCTCATGGAAATCCATGAGATTGCCTCCATAAGGAAAGAGGTGGGCGGCACCCAATTCCTATATGGAATGGGTGGTCGTCCCTCCTTGGATGTACATGGAGATGTAATCTCTATGTATATTCTCTCCTTATTTATTTATGTGATTTGGGATTGATTTATATTTGATTTTGTCAAATATATTTTAATCTAATTTAATCACAAGTTGATGGCTTTTACCAACAATAATCTTGACCATTGGATTGACATAAATCAATCTCATCCATTGATTTTATATGTCCCATGGATTGAGATCCATGGATCCTAAAACCCTATAAATAGAGAGGCATACCCATGCTCTCTCTTCACACACACGCACACAATGCTTGAGAAGCACATCTCTCTCTCTTTCTCTCTACATGCCATCTATCTTCCTCTCATGGTCGTCCACCATGGATGACCTAGAGAGAAGTCTCCATCACCGCAGCGTCGTCGTTATGCTGCCCGATCGTCTGCTCGTGGATCTCCATCTACTTCGGTGCGCCTCGCTCGTGAAGAAGACGTCGGATCTCGTGTGTCGAGATCAGGAGATCCGCCGCTTGGATCATCAACATGGATTGCGAGAAGCACGCAGTTCATCCCCGTGCTCGCAAACGTCTCCTCCGTCGGATCGGACTTGAGACATGAGGTCTCTTCGTTTAAAGACTCGATCGCAACCACGCTTCAAGAGGTAACTCTAATACTTGTTTGTTGTTTAGACGAAACGATCCGAGAAGTGTTCTTGGATCATGTGGTTTCGTCGTAATAAAATTTTTAAATTCCGTTGCATCGAGCAACTAGTCCGACTAGTCGTTCCTCGTCGTATTTGATACGACGCTCACGATTTCGTGATGCGCTTGGGAATAATACCATATCCTTCATTGAGATCCATCACCCTCGTTCCAGTAGAAGATGAAATCACGTGATTTTTAAGTTGGCATGTCTAAATCATATATATGATGAAGGATATGATCAGAAGTCCTAATCATGGGATGTAATTTCACATTAGGCTGCCATGGGAACATATATAATTGTCTGGAGGTAGGTATGGATTTGTATACTCCTGATCAAAAAAATGTTTTGCATCTTAATCCGTATCTATGTGATGTTCTTTTGTGTGTGTGTGCTTGTGCGTGTGTGTTACGTTGTTGTTGCCCTCGCAAGTCATGTGAATAATTATATGCAAAAGAGTCCAAAATGTTCCACTCCCCACCCACCACTTGTATTAGGATTTCCATGCACAATATTCGCACTATTCGTGGGCATCTAATCCGATTGCGTATACATCATTCAAGTCATATTCTATCTAACATAATGCCAAAATTGTTTGACACTTATTAATAAAAATAGATCATATCCAAGGCCGCAGTTGCATTATCAATAATGGAATCTAGTGTGACAACCAACAGTTTATGTTAAATAAAGTAGAATAATGGCTATTCTCTCACATTCAGGGGGGAGAAGTGCAATTCTAACAACATATTTTTATTATTAATTCCCAATGTCTCTGATCATAAAAATGGTGATAAACTTTGCATCCAAATTGGAATCACGCATTTTTGAACTTGTAGGAAAGCTTGCGATAAGCCATATTTTGAATATAATGTTGGAATATTTCAAGACTTTCACAAAAAAATTGAAATTTAGAGACGTTGCATCGTATAACCATTTTAGAATAAGTCTCACACTGAGACTTAAGAGGAAAAGAGTGTAAACAAACTTAGAAAGGTTTATTCACATCGTAATAAGTAATAATGACCTTAAAATAACAAACTTATAGAGTAGAGATTACCTTTAAAAAGATGTACATACTTCCGTTGGTCGTCTACCTCGTGTTCCCAAGTAGCATCCTCAGAGTTCTAATGTTGTCGGGGGATATTTATCAAAGGTATCTTCTTATGCTCAACTCCTTCACTGAGTGATTAATGATACGGAATAATTCCTTAGGATAACTTAGGTATGTGTCCACTTGGAGATCATTTTAGCTGATCACGTACATTGGATCATGTATGTACTTCCTAAACTTGAAGATGTGAAAAACATCATGTACCTTAGCTAAGTAAATGAGAAGCATAAAAGCTTGTACACAGTACTACAAATCAACTCAAGGATCTCAAAAGACCCAAGTAATCATTGTGCCAATTTTCCCTTCACTCCAAATCGTTAAACTCTATTCATAGGAAACACTCTCAAGAATATCAAATCTCCAACTTCGAAGTTAAAAGGAAAACATCATCTATCACCTTTTCTCTTTTATCTACATAGTGCAATAAGAAGAATTTCTTGAGCTATCCTGAATACCTTGACAAAGGGATCCTATGCTCTTTTTCTTTTTCAACTCATGACAATCTAATATGAGGATTTGGATATCTTTTGTTATGATTTTATGGACATTTTCAATTTAATGAAAAGTTTTAAATTTGTCAATTTTTGTCTAACTGGTATGTCATGCAAGTTGTTGTGATTGTTGTTGAGTAACCTTGAATATATGTTGAGATGTGCTCCAGCAAAGGCTGTGCTATATTTGGTATCAGAGCCAGGTTGTTTGTGATTATGTTGGGTAGCCTTGAATGTATTGAAAGATGTATTCCAGTAGAGGTTGGGCTTTACTTTTAGATTGGGTAGCCTTGAATGGTTGCTGAGATGAGATCCCGCAGAAGTGAGGTTTTACTCTCAGTATTAGAGCTAGTTTTTTTATGAGAGGTTCAACTATTAGGATACATTAAGAGAATTGATGGTGGAGATGATAACCATGCAAAATTTATATTCACGTACCAAGAGAGAAATAGAAATCAATACTGCTGGAAAAAAATATGATACACCAACACCAGAAATGTCATCACGAGAAGGGATCGAAAGCGACTTAAAAACTCAAAATCGATAATCTCCATGAATCGTAAGGAATGCAAAAGAAAAGAGGGAAAAATAGGGATACAAATGGATACGATTACATCCTTATCCAGTTCGCCATCATATTTTTTATACATACTTGAACATTCGTATTCATATACGGATATCATTTTTGATATATGTAAATATTCATATCTATATCTATATTTCTATTTCCATGAATAAATATAGTTGTAGATTAATTGTAACTATAAACATAATTTTGTGCGTTCTTTTACCATATTTTACATAATTATTATTAGGTCAATATATTTAGTATATTTATATCATATATGGCTTCTAATGCATGTATATAATTTAGTATGTCTAATACTATCCCTGTCCGATCCATATCCATTTTGCATCTGTATCTGCCTTTTAAGGATATGGTAAAATAGTTTCATATATATCATCTACATTTGTATATGTGTTTTAAAATAGATAAGGACACGGTAACGTATCTAATCGTGTGCATCCTCAGGGAGAAGGCCAATAAGGAGAAACATATTACAAATGAATGAGGAGGGGGAGATCATGGAAGGGGGATTTTAGAGAGGAAGTGGAATGGTTCCCAAGGAAACCCATGACACTTTTCTCTCAAACTCTAGTAGGGAAGAAATCTATTTTTGTATCATATTTTTCCTGTCATTCTTAATGTTTCAATACACTAAAGTGTTGATAACTTTTGTATTAAAACTTGGAATCACATGTTCTTTGAGCTCGTTGGAAATGTCGCAACGAGTCAATTCTTCCAAGTATATCATTGAATATATTTTAACTTCTTTATGAAAAGCTGAATTTTAGGTATGTTACATCATAATAATAGACTTAGGAGGAAAGATGTGTAATATAATAACCTTTAAAAATTGTGAGTGCTACTGTAACTAAAAATAACAATCTTAAAAGAACAAGCTAAGAATTTAGGGATTACATTTGAAAAATGCGCATAGTTTTGACGTATGTCTACCACATGCTCCCAAGTAGCATCTTCGAAATTCTATCGCTCTCAGAGAACTTTTATCAAATGTATCTCCTTGCGCCTCAACTTCTTCATTTGGCACTTGATGATATATACTGACTCCACATGCTAGCTCAGATATATGCACACTTGAAGATCATAATAGATAATTACATGTGATGCACACACATACTTCCTTAAGGTTGAGATGTGAAAAACATCGTTTACTCTAGTCAGATGAGGAGGAAGAGCCATCATGTACATAATACAGTCAATTTTCTCAAGGATCTCAAAGAACACAACAAATCTTGTTACCGATTTCTCATTCACTCCAAACCATTGAACTCTTTTTTCTGTGAGATACTTTGAAGAAGAAAAAATCTCCTAACTTCAAATTTAAGATTAATACATCGTCTATCACTATAACGTTTTTTCCTACTCTATGCAATAAGCAACATTTTATGGAATGTCTTGATTTCATTAATAGTATCTTCTAGATATTATACCTTATGCAAAAGGTTATCTCCATCCTCTTGTCAGTTTAAGGGCTCCCATCGCCTCACATCCAATGCCTTAAAAATATACTTTACTTTTTTTCAGCTCAAGATGATGTAACAATGGCGGTGTAGATTCTCTTGTTGTGATTTATGGTTATTTTTATTTAATAAAAAATAAATTTACCTGATTTTATATAATTGGTAAAAGTTTTAAGTTTACAAAATTTTGTATAAGTAGTAAATCATGCATGTTGTTTGTGGTTATTGTTGGGCATCCTTGACTTAAGGTGCGCTCTCGTGTTTCATTTGGTTTTAGAACTAGATTTCTTGTGAATGTTGTTGAATAATTTTCTTTGTTCAAATTTCCTTTAAGGAGCTTACAAGAATACTGTTAGCCCATGAACATCGCCTGACTCACTACCAATATCATATTGTTATTTCTACAAATCAAATAACTTAGGGTTGGGGATACTATAGAAGAAAAGGACGTTGGCGTTCATGTGGCAAACTAATTCTAACAACTTGATCGATATGCGTTCTTCAAATTCTAACAACTCAACTTCTTGTCAGATTTGTGGATGCAAAAACCATCTTGCCCCATCATGCTTATATCGATACACCAATCAGGTTGCCCATCCTACTCCAAACATCAATGATAATGCTATTAACTCCTCGGGAGGAAAAGAATCTTGGTATCATGATTCTGATGCTTCATGTCACATCCATCACCAATAATCTTTCTTGCCAACCTTCAACTACACTCTTCATATTGTGGTTCAGACATTGTGACAGTATGCCAATGGACAAAGTTTGAATATTAGTTGCATTTATTGGACCCTCTCTTATTAAACATATGTAAAAGAATGTCTTTGTCTGACCTTCTTTATGCCCGATTCTACCAAAAACCTTTTATCCATTTAAAGATATATCAAGGACCTGTAAACGAAGAAAGTTCGCTAAGAATGGACTCTATCAAATATGGATCATTTCTCCATTCTTTCAATTAATGTTGTAGAAGCTCTTATTGCTCCATCAGTCTTTGGCAATCCTGCCTCGATCATGCCAATTATGACAATACCAAAAGGCTACTAAATAATCTCGATTTTTCACAATGATTCTACTCCTACTGTCTGTGGAATTTGTGTACAAAAACTAATTATGTTGGCTTACTTCTTTTTTGTTTATCTTCTTCAATTATTTATTAACTTAGCATAAAGAAATAAAGTCCAAAAAAATATCAAAAACAAAAGAAACTAGAAATGTGTGAACCTCTATACATTGTATATACACTGTCTTATTTGTCTATCTGTAAAAGGTAGAGTAATAATGCACATATTGTATACGAATACATACTTAATTAGAAATTAATTAAAAGATAAAAAATTCAAAACATAAAAATAGGGAATTAATTTCCAATTAATTCATCAACAAAATTGTAGTTTGTCCATATTTAGAATTTGGTTTTGACTTCTACATGAAAGTTGTAGATCTCAAAAAGATACAATTTTTATGCTGAATTTTTATTTTTCTAAAAAATGATTACTATTTTATTTTATATTTTCTTTAACTTTCCTGTTTGTATTTATTCTATTGGGCCATGTGGCTACACGAGAAGCAGCCACAGGGCCCTGCCCTTTTGTTTCAACTTGCCTCCCCTCAACCATCTAATCTTTTGATTAGACGACCCACTCTTATCCATGCTTGCTCAATCAGGCATCGTTGGATCTCCAGATTCTACGATCCAGCCACCATCTCCTTCCTCGAATCCACTTCTCCCTTGTTGGTACACCTCGCACCGATGTTACTTCACCCCTTTATGCCCACAATTTCCTTACACCTATCCACTTCCTACCACTCCCAAATGAAACACCATTCTTCCCTCTTTCTCACCCAACATTCATGTGTCATTCATCTCGCATGCCGTATTTACCACGCCCATCTGAAACCTCAACGTCATGCATCACCCTATTATTTAACTCTAGCTCCTCCCACCATTTCCGGCATCCACCATCCTCGAGAGATAAGCACTAGCCCTCTATACCTCTTAGTGATAGTGAGTGGGTCTTATATAAAGAAACGAAGGCCTCCCCAATATCCGGTTGATCCGAGGTACCTTTATCGCGTAGTAGGTGACTGAAGGTTGCCCAAGCTCGGTAGGATGCCCTTTACCTCGAGCGACGACCAGAGACCTATCCCAAGTCCCAATTCATGCGATCCTACCCTCTTTCCTCCTCACTCATTGATGATCCCAATCACCCATTTTAATTAAGTCGAATTATTGTAGTACGACAAAACAGATCAATAAAATATCAACCACACAAGCATATAAATCACTAAGTCAAGCATTGTGCAGCTCAATGTACTTTTAACTTGGGAAAGCCCCAAGATCGATCATAGGGAGGCAATTATCTCCTTAGGCTAATTTTCAGATAATTCAGTGGTTAGGTTTTAGGGGTATTTTTTGGATTTTTATGCAATAAAATGAATGGAATGCAAATTATGGCTAAGTTCAAGGGCTATTTTGCAATCAATCAACTTAAGTTCAAAAATCCTAAAACTTGTCCAAGATGTTGATTGATGCAAAATTATGCTACTGTAAATTTTTTGTAATTGTGAATTAATGATGCAGATAGGTGATTTAAAGTAAGTTAATTTTAATAAATATCAAACACAGATATTTTCAAGTTTCAAAATTACCCTAGATAGATCTAAATAAGATGAATCCAAAGAAATTTAAATTCCTAAAAATGCTTTGTGGTTAATCAATTAAGATTACATTACATAAGTTAGTAAGTAATTAATTCAAAGCAACTTATGCATGAAAATGACTTGATTTTTTGGACTTGTGATATAGAACAATTAAAGATAGATAATGTTATTTTTTATAAAATTTTGGAACATAAAAGAATTTAATATGAATTAAATGCCTAAAAATTGGGCGTCCAATCAGACCTGCAAGGAAGGTGTAGCTCGAAGCCACGAAATGGCAATCGATTGATGGAGGATGCACAGGTATGTTGTTGCTGCTCAGTAATGGGCATCTGTAGAGGTACTGATGGACAACACAAGTTATGAACAAGGATGGGGTGCAGAGTTTCATTGCTAGTGAAGGACCGAAGCCGAATCGAGGGAAGATATGCAAGGAAGCAAATAAATGGAAGGAAAGAGAGGTGTTGATGGATTTAGTGTTGGTGATTTCAGATGAACGAGATTCAGGGGAAAATAGATGCAAAAAAGATATATAATAGAGATTCGAGAGAGGAGAAGTAGAAAGAAAGCAACGAGAAAGGAAAGAGATAGGTTAAGAAGAGTCACTTGATTTTTTTCATCTATGTTCGAAGGTGCTCGATGGAGCAACCTTCTGATTGGCGCCTCGATCAGCTTGACGAGATGCTAAGAGGCTTGGTAGAGCTCAAGAGCACTACAACACGTCGAAGAGGTGATGGATCTCATCATGAACAATGGATGGTATCGATGTTGTCGCCTCAAGAGGTCCTCCCAGAAGCTATCACCAACGGGATGCCTCGAAGTTGTTGTCAATTTCTCTCCCTCACGATGGAGGATGGTTGCGACGAGGGCGAAGCTGGGTTTCTGAGGGGTATCGGTTAGGTCTACGTAAAAGGGGCACAGGCGAGGTGACATGGAGCGAGAGGGGGTCGTGGAGGATGAGGCAGAGCGATGTGGGAGGCAAACTATGACGAAAGGAGAGTCGTCGTCGGCTACAAGATCCGGAAGTAGGAGACAAAGTCCCTACCATCCGATGGGGTCAATTCAAAGGGGTTGAGAGAGTTTCACTTGGAGGGGGTAAAATAAAAAAGTAAATAAAAAGAAAAGGAAAAAATAAATAAAGAGGAAATGATCTAAGATGTTCGATGAAGGGGTGTTTCATCCAACGACTCACAAAGGGGAGTTTAAGGGACTTAAGTGGGGGGCATGTGACAGTTCTAAGAGATGCCACGTGTCGCTCCCACAAAAATCCAAAATGTAATAATAATAAAATCAAAATAAAAGAGTAAACGACCTCAAATCGAAAAAGTTCCTTCATGAAAGTTGTTTGTCTCGATAAGATACACAACTTTCATGGAGAAATCAAAATTAAAAGAAGTCGTTTGTACAAAGTGTATTTTTGGCGGTATTCAATTTACATAGAATACAAATTTTTATATTTTGCATTTTTGTGATTTTTAAATGATATAAAATTCAAAATAAAATCAAATAAAAAATTAAAAATATTTACAAATTAACATATTTTTTAGTATTTTTAGTAATTAAGAAAATAAGAAGATAGAATAGGAGAGACTTACTTACATACTTTATATACAGACTCAAACCCATTCTTTTTCTTTGCTTTTTGACTTGTTTAAGGTTTGGATTTTTGCAAATTTTATTAAAACATAAATCAAAGAAAAGAAATGTAAAATAAACAAATAAAAAGAGTTAATTATTTACATAAAATGCTAATCAAAGTTAGTCAAGATATACAATCCATTGTGGACTCGAAACCAAAGTTTCACATATGAACTCTGATTCCTTCGAATTGTGGATGATGCAGTTTGCCAGGTGTTGTCTGATCTTATTAGAGATGCATCTACCTATTCATGTGATGACGTAGAGATCCATCTGGATATGCCAGTTCCATCCCTTTCGGAACGATCATGGGACATAGATGTTGAGTCGGACGTGGTTTTGGCCGACTTAACGCATTTCTTTGGCGATCCAGCTCATGATACTTCTGAGTTGGTGGCGAGTACTATGCAGCTTAGCCTACCTTCATGCAGCACGGAACCAGATTCAGTTCAGCCAGATTTGCTTGATGACACCACATTGCCAGAACTGAAATCATTACCTCCTACACTCAAGTATGCCTTTCTTGCGGGACCCAAAGAGAGATATCATGTTATCATTAGCTCAGACTTGACTTTAGAATAGGAGTCTAGGTTGTTAGAGGTCTTAGATAGGAACCGCAAAGTAATAGGCTGGACAGTGTCAGATCTCATGGGGATCAACCCCGCTCTCTTCTTGCACCACATTTTTACTGAGGATAATGTAAGACCTTCCCGTGAGTTTCAGAGGAGACTAGACCCCAATCTACGGGAAGTAGTAAAGAAAGAGGTTGAGAAATGGTGCAAGGCAGGGTTTATATACCTTATTTATGACTCCAAGTCGGTGGCCCCACTTCATGTTGCCCGAAGAAGTCAAGAATTCAGATGATCACCAACGAGGAGGGGGTAGAGATCGTGACACGAGTACCCACGTCGTGGCATGTCCGTGTTGACTACATGCGCCTGAATGATACGACCAAGAAAGACCACTTTCCCTTGCCTTTTATTGTTGGAGAGACTAGTAGGGAAAGAGTTCTTATGTTTTCTTGACAGGTACTCAAGCTACAACCAGGGAGCTATAGCCTCAGAGGAATAGGAAAAGGCCACATTCACATGTCCATTCAGCACGTATGCCTTCAGGCGCATGCCATTCAGGATTTGCAATGCCCCAAGCACATTTCAGCGGTGCATGATAGCCATATTTGCTGAGATGGTGGGAGATTTTCTGGAAGTGTTCATGGATGACTTCTCGGTCCATGGTGATTTCTTTGATACATGTTTAGCGCACTTGGATCGAGTCCTCAAGAGGTGTAGAGAGGTGAATCCGGTACTCTCCTGGGAGAAGAGTCACTTATGGTGACAGAGGGTATCATGTTGGGACATGTCATCTCCAAAAGGTGGATGGAGGTTGACCTTGTCAAGGTGGAGGTGATCAAGAAGCTCGATCCACCTACCAACGTAAAGTCAGTGAGGTCTTTTCTAGGGCATGTTGGATTCTATAGGAGATTAATTCAGGATTTTTCATAGATCGCACACCCACTGACTGAGCTCTTAGGGAAAGACACCGAGTTCATTGTAGATCACAGGGGTCTAGAGGCCTTTGAGCTCTTGAAGATGAAGATTTGTGCCTCGCTTATCCTACAAGCTCCTGACTGGCCTCTCCCCTTTGAGATCATGACTGACGCTTAAGATTTCACTATAGGAGCTGTGTTAGGACAACGGCGAGAGGGGATCTCGTTTGTGATGCACTACGCGAGCAAAGTATTAGACCCTACACATGAGAATTACACAGTATCTGAAAAGGAAATGCTCGATGTATTATGGACCCTCAAGAAGTTCAAGTCGTATATTTTGGGCTCTAAGGTGACAATCTACACTGATCACACAACCATATGATATTTAATGGAAAAGAAGGACGTGAAGGCGTGTCTTTTTAGGTGGATTTTACTCCTCCGGGAATTTGATTTGGAGATAAAAGATAAACCTGGAGTGAAGAATGTCGTGGCTGATCATCTTTCTCAGATTGAACTTAAGGATTCTCCTTATTATGAGCGGATTAAAGAGACCTTCCTAGACGAGTCAATTTGTGTTATTGACTCATTCCCGTGGTATGCCAACATGGTAAACTATCTTGTCTCCGAGCAGGTTCCCCATGGTTAGACTAGGAACAACATTGACTGACCGAAGTCGGATTCGAGGAGAGACCACTGTGGCGATCCTTTCCTTTTCTTCGAAGGGTCGGATTGTGTTTCGAGAAGGTGTATTCCTCAGGAGGAGTACTGGATTATCCTCACATATTGTCATTTTCTTGAGGTTGGAGGACACCATTCGGGGAAGAGAACCGCTCACAAGGTACTTCAATGTGGATTGTACTGGTCGACCATGTTTAGAAATGCTATTGATTTTGTACAGTTGTGCCCGATTTGTCAAAGGATGGGAGGGACAGTTGGACAGAGAGATGAGATGTCCATGCAACCGGTGATTATTTGTGATATTTTTGATGCAGGGGGCATAGATTTTATGGGTCCCTTTCCTAACCGCCAGGGACATGAGTACATCTTGTTGGAGGTTGACTATTTATCTAGGTGGGTGGGGGCTATCCCAACTCGAAACGTAGACAGAAAGACTGTCTGTAAGTTAGTGAGAGACCATATTATTCCTAGGTTCGGGGTGCCAAAAGTTTTGATATCTGATGGGGGTAGCCACTTTGTGAATCGAGATGTGAGATCTTTAGTTAAGGACTACGGATTTGAGCATAGAGTTACTAGTCCTTACCACCCACAGTCCAATGGCATGACAGAGGTTTCGAATAGAGAGGTGAAGAGTATTTTGCAGAAGTTGGTTCGTCCTTATAGGAAGAACCGGTCCTAGCTCTTGGACAAGTTCTGTGGGACTATAAGATAGTCTACAAGACACCATTAGGTACTTCACCATTCAGAATTATCTATGGAAAGCCATGCCATTTGCTCGCAGAGTTGATTCACAAATTCGAATGGCAATTAAGCAGATTAATTGGAGTTTTCACCTAGGGAAGCTTTGTCGAGACATGAACTTGAACGAGCTCGTCGAAATTCGAAACAGGGCATATGAAAACAGTCTGATTTATAAGGACAAAGTGAAGAGATGGCATGATCAGCACATTAGGTGCAAAGACTTTGTCCCTGGGCAAAATGTATGGTTGTTTAATGCCAGGTTGAAGACGTTCCATGGGAAGCTCAAATCTAAATGGACGAGTACCTTTGTTGTTAAGAAAGTTCACGGGAATGGAAGTGTAGAGATAGCTGATCTCACAGATGGTGCACAATCCCATGTGGTGAGTGGACACCTGTTGAGGGATTTTGTAGATTCTAAAGAGCAGTTGGTTTGAGTCGAGGTCATCAACTTTATGCAGAGTGAGCACAGAGTAGATACATCACATTAATCTTCATGAAGATGCAGCATCAAGATTTAGCAGCTCAGAAGATTCATTCAATTGTACATTCTCCCTTCTCTGTATATTCTCCAGATCACATCGGTTCTCACACTTACTCCTGTCCTACACTTAGGCTGACCAAAGCATAGATATAGGGGGACCGATGCATGCCATATGTACATACTCATCCATTTCTCCTCTTAACCTCGTCCGCCCACACTTAGGCTGATCAGAGACTAAGTACAGGGGGCGGATTGACTTTTATACTTTTTTTGTTATTTTAGCTCTCCTACGCTTAGCACGAGCTATGTCTTTTTTCTCGCTTCTTGTGCTCTGAGGACATAACACACGCTAAGTATAGGGGGTGTGTATATATTACATATATACTTTAACCATAGCTCGTACTTTCGCGTATTTTTTTGTATATATTATAAAATAATTACGGGTTGGTAAAAATTGGTTCAAAAAAACTAAAACAAAAAAGACTCTTCTTTTTCAAAAAAATATATTAAAAAATCCTTTTTTATTCTTTTTCAATTTTTTTCAAAAAAAATCTATTTTCTTTCTTTAAAAATGTGTCTTTTAAAAAAAGATTTTAGAAAAAAGGCAAAAAACTTTTTTAAAGAACACATCTTTCTTCCTTTCTTTTCTTTTTTAAAAAAATTACAAAAATCAAAATCACAAAAAACTAAATGATGAGTTGGTTTAGTTTCTGACACTTACACTTTTACACAAGACTAGTGAAGTTCAAGAATGCTTGGTTTATGAGGTCTTGAGATTTTAAGTTAACCAGCCTTAGTCATTAGGGTCTTTGACTTAATTATTCACATTTCCCTAGTTTGGAAGATTTGTATGCTATATTGCATGCTTAGTCTATACCTTAAGAATATGATCAACTCATCACATACACGACTGTAATTATGATGAGATGAGTTGAAATTTCACTTGAGGAACTGGGATGAGGGTTTTGAGTTTGGACCTGATTTGATGATACTCGAGGATGGGATAAAATCAATGAAGGCTTCATGAAACTTGAGTGTCAACACCTTTAGCCAATATAAGAACATGTTTCTTGTACTATCTCTTGACATTTACCTAAGTGCCAGGGTGTGATAAAATAAAAAATGTTGATCAGTGTGCGTCAACTCTTGGTAAAAGCAGTGGAGCTAGCCAAAAATAATACAATGAAATATCAAATGTTGAAAAAGCTCTCGCCCTACAAGTCAAATAACAAAAGAGCTTCCACTAAAGGCGAGCGCTCCCAACCATTTCAAAGTGTTCACTTGGACCACTGCCATTTAGGACCAGGAGTCGAGCTTGCATCAAGAAAGGCTCTACATCGTAAATGCTGCAAGTCTGGGTGTAAAAGGTATAATAGATACTCAAAAAAGTCACACCCAGTGTACTCTAGGAAAACAAGTGCAGACGACTCCAACTTCTCTTGACGGACACACTGATTAACAACAAAAAAATGCGTTGAGTTAATAAGGCACTCGAGAGGATCCTGTTCCAATGAGAGGGAGAGAAGAAATGACACAATCCTATGCCCTCTATCAAATGGCCTTCCATCTACACTTTTAAGTATGACAACTAAAGAGACGGTGGATTGGATGCAAGGAATGATTTATTCTCCAATGTTGAGGATCGGGTTCTTAGGAGAGTCTGATTGGACTGAAACCATGGGTGATGTTGCGATTCTACTGTTGCGATTCTACTCTTCTGACTGCAGTCAACACTTAAATCATATCCCTACGTGACGGACCACGGACCTACCCTTTTTGTGTTGTCAGATTGACTAGTGCGTTGTAGTCGGATAGATCCACGTCGATAAAAAATTAACCGCACAAATCGAATAATCAACGAATGAATTTAATGTGCGGTTTTATGTTTGTTTAGCCTGAGCAAGCCCCAGTGTCGACTCAAGGAGGCAAAGGAACAACTCGGAATCAAGTTAGAGGGATTAGATCGATGTTTTCCAAGTGTGAATTTTTTTTAGTATTTTTTTATGCAATAAAATACCAAATGCAAATATGAATTAGATTAAGTTAACAAGAAAATAACCGAATTAGCCAAATTTAATTTTAATAGGAAATTAATTTAAATCACTCAATTGATATTTTTCCTAAAAATATAATCCAACAATGAATGCAAAATGTATTTTTTGGAATTTTTGGGTTTAAAATGCACAAATGAAAAATACAAACTTTTTTAGGGTTTTAATGCAATTTTTCAAACAAATGATATGCAAAAATTATGAAAAATTTACTGGAAGTTAAATATGATGAAATTAAGCTAGGATAATTTTTTAGAACTTTCTGACACTTTTTTATTTTTTATGAATATTTTACTAAAAATAGAGTGACTGTGGGTATTTAATTCCTAATAAATCCATAAAGTTAAATTATCCAGAGATTGATTTAACTCAAATAGATGCTTTAATAAGGAATCCAGAAGAGTTGAAATTTCTCAAAAATATTATTTGTGGATTTAAATAAAAATCATTTACAGAAATCACTCTATAATTTATTTTATGAACAAGACAATTCCTAATTGGATGAAATTTGAATTGTAACTAAAGCACAATAAAATACATCATTCACAATTTTTTCACAATTTTTGGAGCAATAAATGATTATGTGCGAATTTCAGAGCTTAAATAGGCAAAATATCACTGATTTACAATCTATGATTTTTAATAAAATATTTAATGCTCAAAAAAATACAAATAAATAGCACAGAGATAAAGAATTAGTTGCTCTACAAAATACTATTTTTTTAATTAAGAATTGATGTGAAACTGATGTCCAAATTAACGCTCGAAGATAGGGGTATCAATGCAATACTGAAATGAAAGAAACAAATTAAATCTATGCACAGGGACATCTTTGCAAATACATAAACAAGCAGGGGTGAAAGTGCAATTTTCACAAAAAATAAAAATAAAAAAAAATGAATGGACCTTTCTTTTCTCCTCCCCACGCTAGGGCAAAGGACGCAAAGGGGGTGCGTGTAAGGAGCTAATAAAATCAATGAAATTGAAAAAAATGCAAAGGGAGATCGGAGAGAACTTACCTGAGGTTGGGCGGAGCGGGAGCCTGGGCTGGGCATCGGGGAGGATACCCGGGTCTTCGCACGTGCTGGGCGGCCACCCTAGCGAGCTCGGGCGGGGCTTGAGCCACCGCATCGCCGCCATGGAGGTCGGCGGGTCTCACCGGGGGCACTGGTCGTCGTCGCTCGATCCAGCCACCTCCCCCTATCAACGGGAGGTGACGGAGGGCTGGGCCATGCCCCGCGTAAAGGTGGACATCGATGGCAGGCGGAGGGGGCGAGGTATTTGAAGGTGAGGGTGATGGGTCCAGGTGGTGATGGGCAAGGTTTGACTAGGGATCGTGGAGCAATGAGATGGGATCGTGGTTAGTGGAGATATGCACGAGGATCATGGATGAATGGGCTCGGTCGTGGGGTGGTTAGAGAGTGGAGAGGATGGCCGGAGAGGACGGGATAATGGAAAGGGGCAAGTGCATGCGCGAGCATGAGAACGTGGGAAAGAGGGCTGACCGGAGGTAGGGGACGACGAGTCGACCATTGGATCTCAGGATCCAGACGCAGGCGCTCACCAACGGCTTGGATTATATCACGGTTGCGGGATCGAACAACGAGCGACGCTGCCACTTGTTGCTCTAAAGGCAAAGCGTGAGCGGACGGCCGCGATGTGATGGAGGTGCAGATCGAGTGGCTGAGGTGCGGTGTTGGAAGCAGCGGCTGTGATGGATGGATGAAGGCGCAATCGGATGGCGCTAAATGCGACGTGTGGTGAAAGGAGAATAAGGCAGAAGTGAGTGGCGGTGATGAAGCCCTGGGAGAGATCTGACGGCAAGGAAAAAGGGCGTACGTGGAGGAGGCGGAGCTGTTGGATCAGAAGGAGATCCAACGGTCAGGGACGGGGGCGGATAAGATAAAGGGAGACGGGCCACGTGGCTCACCCAGAACGGGCCACGTTGCCCAATAAGATTATTCAGAGAGAAATTTTGAGTTTTGAGGAGTTAAAAGGCCGAATTTGAGAAAACTCAAAACATGAAAGTTGTAGATCTCGATGATATCTACAAGTTTCATGTTGACTAAAAGTGGAGAGGAGGTCATCTGTAGGTACAAAATATTTTTGAGGGTATTTTAAGGCTAAAAATACCACGGATTTTAGTTTTGTCATTTTTTGTGATTTTTAATTTATTAAGGACTCAGATAATTACATGACTTTATCTGGATTTTATTGACATATATTTAAGCAAGGGGGTTAATAATGAGAAATTATGATGATGAAATCAGGTTTCATCGCCCCCTATACTTAAACTATGCTCGTCCTCGAGCATCAAAGAGAATGACTAAGCTGGATTAACCCCCTTGTGCATGTGAGTACAGGATCCAATTCATTCAAGTCGACTCAACTTTAGAGGTCTAAAATTCTAGAGTTCAACCCAGCCTTAATCAAGAGGCACCCAATTCCTCTACTTCTCCAGATTCTCTCTGATGTACATATATACTAAGGATATGAAATTTAGTGTTGACTGCAATTCCGAGAGTAGAGTCAAATCGTCACCCAAAGTCTTGATCCAAGAAATTCTCCTAAGGACCCAATCATCAACACTAGGGAATAAATCAAATCTTGTATCCAGTCCACCGTCTCTTTAGTTGTCAGACTTAGAAAATGAAGATGGATGGCCAATAATGGAGGGCATGGGATTGTGTCATTTCTTCTCTCCCTCTCATTGGAACAAGAATTCTCTCTAGTGCCTTTTACGCAACACATTTTTTTGGTGTTGATCAGTACGTCCGTCAAGAGAAGTTGGAGACGTCTGCACTTGTTTTCCTGGGAATACACCGGGATGTGTCTCTTTTGAGTACTTATCGTACCTTCGACACCCAGACTTGTAGCATTTACGATGTAGAGCCCTTTTTTGCTGCAAGCCCGACTCCTGGTCCTAATAGCGGTGGTCCAAGTGGACACTTTGGAAAGTTTGGGAGCGCTCGCCTTTGGTGGAAGCTCTTTGATATTTGGCTTTGTGGATTGAGAGGCTTTCTTTGACATTTCATGTATTTGTAGTAATTTTGGCTAGCTCCACTACTTTTACCAAGAGTTGGCGCACACTGATCAATATTTTTATTTATTTCACACCCTGGCACTTATGTCAATGTCAAGAGATTAGTATAAGAATCAAGTTCTCATACTGGCTAAGATTGTTGACACTCAGGTTTCATGAAGCCTTCAAAGATTTTATCCCATCCTCGAGCATCATTAGATCAAGTCCAAACTCGAGTTCCTCATCCCAATTCCTCAAGTAAAAAGTCAACTCATCTCATCAAAAACCGCAATCGTGCATGTGATGTGCTGATCATATTCTTTTTGGTTTGAGACTAAGCATGAAATATAACATGCAAATCTAGAAATCTAGGGAAATGTGGATGATTAAGTCTATGACCACGACGGCTAAGGTTGGCTAACCTAAAATCTCAAAGACCTCATAAAACTAAGTCTCCTTGATCATTCAGATCTTGGGTGGAAGTGTAAAAGTAGAGGATTAATCCAACTCCTTCATTCAGATTTTTTTGAGACTTCAAGAGATATTAGGACTGCCTAAACTCAATTAAGCATCTCCATTCAGCCAGTATGGATGTAAGTACAGGCCGAAGCCCGTTGCTTGAGGACAAGGCCTTACGTAGTGTCCTCTAAACCATCCAATCTGCTAAGGGTGAACCCTCACTGAACGCGGTTACTTAATTCGGCTTAGTAGTCACTAATGGCTCCTAAAGGATTTTGGGTTTTTCTCATTTTTATGGATTTTAATTAAAAGGTTAAAACACAGCTTAGACTCAACTTTCCTCGAAAAGAGATTAAAAAATTTTCAAAACCATGTCACACAAATAAAAAATTTTCAAAACATTTTCAAAAGATTTTTTCACAACAAGGAAAAATAATTTTCGAAAATATTTTTATCAAAATAGTGTAACATAGTATAGGAAAAGCCGTGAAAAACATTTGAGTCCACTTAGTCCACAGAATTTTACTTTAGCCAAAAAGTTTTAAATTTTTCAAAATTTCCAGATTATAGCTAAAGTAAGTATACTATATATACGGTATACCCCCTATACTTAAACTTTGCTATGTCCTCATAGCACTAGATGTTACAAGTCCATAGGTCCATTTAAATATAGAGAAATATATGTGAACCAAGGAGGGCTCCCCCTATACTTAGGTTAGAAATAACCTAAGTATAAAGGCAAGGAAAGGAGAGTAGAGAAAATCACGGGGACTCGGGTCCCCCCTATACTTAGGCTGAGATTAGCCTAAGTATAAAGATGGAATTTGATGTTGGAGAGACCCAAGGTGAACGAAGAAGGAGGATGGATTTACAAGTGAGCGGATGAATCTATGGAGATGGATGGAGTGACTAAGGCTCTGGGAAGTGTATCGAAGCAAACATGGCTCAATCAAGCAAGCAAGACCATCAATTTCACCAACTCACACATGAAACCAACCGAGATTGGTTTATTATCTTGTCGGTTTTATTGGTGATAAAACATTTGATGTTTACACGGAGAAAAAATGCTAAGTAAAAAATCAATGCGTAAACGAGGGTTTTGCTCTCCCAAAACCAAAATTTTACTCCATTTTAGGTTGACTTGCAATTAACAGTCCCAATTTTTTCTTAAGGTTGTCACTGAATTAAGGTTAACACAAAATCAAGCAATCATCGTCTACCGTTCATTCCCATATTCCGTTTAACCTAGGTGATCAAGCTAGGAAAGGGAAATCGAGAAAAACTATGTATTTGATAAAAAACCACGATCTAGTCTAGGCGATAAAACATGCAGTGATTTGGCGAAAATACGTGAAAACTTAGGTTGTTTGAAAACCAACATTATATGTATGCAAGTCGATAAAAGTCGCACCTAATCATGCTTCTATTAGCGGGAAATGATATCCATTAATTTTGGCTAAGTGAGGCGAGATTATGTGCGTCTATATATTAGGGTGTCCTACCTACGAGAAAGCACGTAAAAAATGGAAAATAGAATAAGCTCGGCGAGCCGCGTGCCTGGTCCTAGGTCGACACTCAAGTGGGGACGATCCCCACACAACCACATTCGTTCGATTACACTCACGAGTCTTCGATTGAAGACCGCTGTAAAAGACAAATTATTACAAGAATATGCATGGAAATAAAAATGCAAGACATTTTTTTTCTATTTGCTCCAAGTATGTTTCTGCGGCTCCTCGCAGCGGGAAGCGCCAGCTCCTCGCCTCCTTGAATCATCAAGGGCCCTGCCACAAAAATAATGGTTAGAGATCGATAGAGAAGAAAATTTTACAATGCAAGACAAATTGACCTATATAAAAGAAACACTAAATTAAATAAACAAAAATCCAAAAAAATACAAAAAATGAGCCGTGTCCCCGGCAACGACGCCGTTTGACGGACCGCGGACCTACCCTTTTAGTGTTGTCGGATTGACTAGTGCGTTGCAGTCGGATAGATCCGTGTCGATCAAAAATTAACTGCACAAATCGAATAATCAACGAATGAATTTAATGCGCGGTTTTATGTTTGTTTAGCCTGGGCAAGCCCCAGGGTTGACTCAAGGAGGCAAAGGAACAACTCGGGATCAAGTTAGAGAGATTAGATCGATGTTTTCCAAGTGGGATTTTTTTAGTATTTTTTTATGCAATAAAATGCCAAATGCAAAATATGAATTGAATTAAGTTAACAAGAAAATAACCGAATTGGCCAAATTTAATTTTAATGTGAAATTAATTCAAATCAGCGAATTGATATTTTTCCTAAAAACATAATCCAATAATGAATGCAAAATGTATTTTTCAGAATTTTTGGATTTAAAATGCACAAATGAAAAATACAAACTTTTTTAGGGGTTTTATGCAATTTTTTGAGCAAATGATATGCAAAAATTATGAAAACTTACTGGAAGTTAAATATGATGAAATTAAGCAAGGCTATTTTTTTTAGAATTTTTTGACACTTATTGATTTTTTTATGAATATTTTACTGAAAACAGAGTGATTGTGGGTATTTAATTCCTAATAAATCCATAAAGTTAAATTATCTAGAGATTTATTTATCTCAAATAGATGTTTTAATAAGGAATCCAGGAGAGTTGAAATTTCTCAAAAATATTATTCGTGGATTTAAATAAAAATCATTTACAAAAATCACTCTATAATTTATTTTATGAACAAGACAACTCCTAATTGGACGAAATTTGAACTCTAATTAAAGCACAATAAAATACATCGTTCACAATTATTTCATAATTTTTGGAGCAATAAATGATTATCTGTGAATTTCAGAGCTTAAATGGGCAAAATATCACTGATTTGCAATCTCTGATTTTTAATAAAATATTTAATGCTCACAAAGATATAAATAAATAGCAAAGAGATAAAGAATTATTTGCTCTACAAAATAATATTTTTTAATTAAGAATTGATGTGAAACTGATGTCCAAATTAACGCTCGAAGATAGGGGTATCAATGCAATACTGAAATGAAAGAAATAAATTAAAACTATGCAAAGGGACACCTTTGCAAATACATAAACAAGCAGGGGTGAAAGTGCAATTTTCACAAAAAATAAAAATAAAAAAAATGAATGGACCTTTCTTTTCTCCTCCCCACGCTAGGGCAAAGGATGCAAAGGGGGTGCGTGTAAGGAGCTAATAAAATCAACGAAATTGAAGAAAAATGCAATGGGAGATCGGAGAGAACTTATCGGGCAGAGCGGGAGCCTGGGCTGGGCATCGGGGAGGATACTCAGGTCTTCGCACGTGCTGGGCGGCCACCCCAACGAGCTCGGGCGGGGCTTGAGCCACCACATCGCCGTCATGGAGGTCGACGGGTCTCACCGGGGGCACTGGTCGTCGTCGCTCAATCCAGCCACCTCCCCCTGTCAACGGGAAGTGCCGGAGGGCTGGGCCATGCCCCGCGTAAAGGTGGACATCGATGGCAGGCGGAGGGGCGAGGTATTTGAAGGTGAGGGTGACGGGTCCAGGTGGTGATGGGCAAGGTTTGTCTGGGGATCGTGGAGCAATGAGAGGGGATCGTGGTTGGAGACATGTGCGAGGATCATGGATGAATGGGCTCGGTCGTGGGGTGGTTAGAGAGTGGAGAGGATGGCTGGAGACGATGGGATAATGGAAAGGGGCAAGTGCGTGCGCGAGCGTGAGGACGTGGGAAAGAGGGCTGATCGGAGGTAGGGGACGCCGAGTCGACCGTTGGATCTCAGGATCCAACGGCCGAGATGCAGGCGCTCTCCAATGGCTTGGATTATATCGCGGCTGCGGGATCGAACAGCGAGCGACGCTGCCACGTATTGCTCTGAAGGCGAAGCATGAGCGGACGGCCGTGATGTGATGGAGGTGCAGATCGAGTGGCTGAGGTACGATGTTGGAAGCAACGGCTGTGATGGATGGATGAAGGCGCAATCGGATGGCGCTCAATGCGACGTGTGGCGAAAGGAGAATAAGGCGGAAGTGAGTGGCGGTGATGAAGCCCTGGGAGAGATCTGACGGTGAGGAAAAAAGGGCGTACGTAGAGGAGGCGGAGCCGTTGGATCAGAAGGAGATCCAACGGTCAGGTACGGGGGCAGATATGACAATGGGAGACGGGCCACGTGGCTCACCCAGAACGGGCCACGTGGCCCAATAGATTATTCAGAGAGAAATTTTGACTTTTGAGGGGTTAGGAGGCCGAATTTAAGATAACTCAAAACATGAAAGTTGTAGATCTCGATGAGATCTACAAGTTTCATGTTGAACAAAAGTGGAGAGGAGGTCATCTGTAGGTACAAAATATTTTTGAGGGTATTTTTAAGGCTAAAAATACCACGGATTTTAGTTTTGTCAGTTTTTGTGATTTTTAATTTATTAAGGACTCAGATAATTACAGGACTTTATCTGGATTTCATTGACATATATTTAAGCAAGGGGTTAATAATAAGAAATTATGATGAAATCGGGTTTCATCACTACTATATATGTATACAGAGAGAATCTGATGATTAGGGAAATTGTATACCTTTTGACTAGAGCTTGGTTCAGCTTTGAATTTTAGGATCTCTAAAATCGAGATTTCTTGAACGGATCAAGTCTCGTATTCACATGCACAGTCAGGGATTATTCCAACTTATTCATTCTTTATTTGCTTGAGGACTAGCAAAGCTTAAGTGATGAATCCGTGATTCATCATCTCAATATATTAATCTTAGCAAAATCCCTTAGTAAAATATCAAATAAATATTCATAAAATCAATAAATTAATAAAATCACTCTTGTAAATAAAATACACTAATTATTGTATATTATATTATATAAAATAAATTAACAATAAAAAGCCACACAATAAAGGAGTTTTCACCTGTAAATAGCTCAAAACTTCATGTATTTTTAATAATTTCATTTCAACTCTTTTTGGCTATTTCTTTCTCCACTTGTTCGAAAAAATATATATAAAAATACAAAAATATAAAATAAATTCCACCTCAAATAAATACTTCTAGATCGCAAGGAGAAAAAGCTGTAAAGTCCAACTTCCCGATCAAATTCCTGCTCCGTATGAACTATAAATTTACCAAACTCACTTTTATAGTTTAAGTTAGAAAATTGTCCATCCAATGAAAGTAGTTTCATTAAAATCGGAGCTCATTTGCAAAATTTGAGTTTTGAGTCCTAGGCGTGCATTGTATATATTGTACATATTTTTTGTTTTTTCCCATTTTTATTTTAATTTTCTTAATTACTAAAAATCCAAAAAATTAGTTTTATGTTTTATTTTATATATAGTATTTTATTCTATTTTATTTTGTAAATATCTTTTATTAAAAATACAAAAATTAAAATTAGAAAAGTAGCAAAATCCATGTACATAGTATTTTTATGGACCTACTTTTGTAAATCTTCCATTCTAATTTTTCTTCTTTATTTTATTCTCTTATTTAAAGTAGGCTACTATTTATTTTTATTTAATTTCTATTCTCTACAATAACTACCTATTCAACTCCAACACTCCACCATTTTTTCTAAATTCTAATTCAACTCCACCATTTTATTAACCACACTTTCATAACTTCTCATTTTTTCTCTTTATATACATCCCATTCTCCTCATTTTTATCTTGGATCCATCTTTATGAAAGTAGAGCCTAGTTCCCAGAGTTGAATCGATGACAGCGATGCAACCATGGTCGAGTGACGACAACCCTCTCTCCGGTGAGATCCGTTGGCGTCTTGGCCAACATCGCAGCTGCATCCGTGCGCTGCTCGAGCTCATCGCTCGCCGGCGATTCGAGCGAGGATCGTGCTTCTCATGAGAACACCATAGGCGACGCTTCCACCGTAGGTAATTTTTCCTTTCATTTTGTCATCATTTTTATTTTGCATTTTTCATCACGTCACATCACCACCACTACACATTCATTTATTCTACATCATCATCATATCGTATCATCTACTCATCACTTTTTTTATTTGCATTCACTGTTTAAGAAACCAAAAATTTTTTTTTAAAAAAATTATTATCAATGCAACAACAAAATTCAAAAAAATATCACAACAGTGGCTGATCACCCACCGCCGACCACCACTGCCCACACAGCTAGCGGGTGGCGGCCCACCCCTCCCCCACCGTCGGCCACCCGCGCCCCGTCGCCCGACCGCGCCACCTCCAGGAGGTCGCCTCCTCCAGTCAGTCGCGACCCCTGTCTCTAGGCGCGGCCGCCTGCAACCGCCATCTGCTCCTCGCCAGCAGGTCACCCACAGCGGCACGCGCCCCCGCGAGTCGCAACCTCCTCCTGCTCGGCCACCACCGCCTCGTCGACCTTCAGCCACCAGCATGCCACCGTGCCCCTCCTGCGCAGGCGGCACAACCCCACCATTCGCCCACCTACAGAATGAACGAATAAGAAGGTCAATGCCATTTTTTATTTTTGTAAAAATTGCAACTATTTCCCTTCAAGTTTTTGTAATTACAGAAAGGTCCATGTGCTTAGTTTTCTTGTATGTTTTTGTTCTCAGAATTTGCACGGATAACCCTATGTTCATGTATTAATTTGAACCTCAATATTGCATCGTTTTATTTAATGAAAAATTTCATATTGTTGAGCAACTAATTATCTATCATCTAGATATTTATTATATTTTTGTGATCTATGGATAATTATAAAATTGTTCAAGTGAAATTCTGCATATTTTACCCAATCTATGGTCTTAAATTCATAATTCACTTTCAGTTGCTCCAAAAATTTCACAAAAATAAAAAATGATGCTTTGAAATGTGATTTAATTTGTTTCCAAATTTCATAATATTAACTGGAGTTTTTCTGTGCCTTAAATAATTATAGAGTGATTTTTGTAAATGATTTTTAATTAAATCCACAACATAATTTTTGTGAAATTTCAACTCTTCTAGATTGTTAATATAAATAACTTAATGAAATAACTTGCTCTCTTTTTAATTTGACATTGTTGATTTATTAGGAATTAATTACTCACTGTCACTCTAGTTTCATAAAAAAAATCTATAAAAAAATCATATTTTCTCTAAAAATTCTAAAAAATTATTATAGCTTCTTTGCTCATGTTTAAATTCTAGTAAAAGTTTCATAATTTTTGGATACTGTTTGAGTGAAAAGTTGTGTAAGTACCCATAAAAAATGCGTATTTTTCATTGTTGCATTTTGATTTCTAAAATTCCAAAAAAATTATTTTGTATTCATCACTGAATTAGGGATATAGGAAAAATATAATTTGGCTAAATCTGACTAATTTGACATTAAAATTTATTTGGGTAAGTTGTGCGCTTTCCTTTTAACTTGATTCACCAACGTACTGAATTACATTTATTTTTGCATAAAAAAATAAAAAAATTGCATTGGAAACCTAGACCTAGTTTTTCCGAATTAACCCAAAGTTGTTCCTTTGCCTCCCTGTGTTCGACCTCAGACTTGCCCGGGATATAAATTCAATCCGAGTCCTCTTCACAGAGATTTTTCTCTCAGTTCTGACTGATTCGCTAAGTACACGTATTACAACGAGTGCAGATTAAGTCACGTGCTCCGTGGATTTGATCAATGATCTTTCACGTGTGAAGTGAATAATTGAATTTTGTGCTTTGAAACTTCTCACCTATTAATAAATCGAGTTTAAATATGAGATAATTGCTTTTTAGTCCTTAGTTTAAATCATGTGGGTATCCACATGTGTTGTTGGTTTATTTGCATTATTGCTCCTAAATTATTTTATTTATTAATAAATACATATATAATTTCTGTAATTTGCTTTCTGGTCCATGCCAACATATAATTGTTTAATTCTTTAATTTCTTAAAATAATTAGTTCCTGTTATCTAAAAATTTCACAAAAACTACTTAGATTTCTAATAAGCAGATATAATTTGGATACTTTTATTTTTGAAAATCAATTCCATTTTCTATCATTAAAAATAAAAACATCATTAATTTCACTATTTAAACATTGAAAAACTATAAAATTTTGGAAAATACTCGAAATATTCTAAAAATTTACTGTAGCTTCATTTTACTGTATTTTATCACATATAAAAAAACAAACAAAAATATAAAAAGGAAACCCGTAAAATATAATTATTTGAAAAACTTTTAAAAATCATATAAAATTATAGAATAATAAAAAATTTCCGATATTATTTCGAAGCTTAATAAAACTCTTTGATTTAAGATTGATTTTCTATTTCTTTAAATTTATTTTCCAGTTTTAAAATACCAAAATAATAGCTTGTCTTACTTTAAAAATTGCTTCTAACTTTAAATCGGTAAAAAGTCCATAGCAAATATAAAAGCACTATAAAAATTTAAAAAAGGAAAAATATAATACAAAAAACATTTAATTCTCATTTTGGTTATATTTCACTTATTTTAAAAATCTAAAAAAACCTTTATTTCATTTTTATATATACCTTCTTCATAAATTGATTTTAAAAATCTAAAATATATAAAAATTTACAAAATAAATCAATTAAAACTAAAAATTAGAAAAATGTAAAAACATAAACCTTTAAAAATTAACTAAAAATATAAATTTGGTTAAAAATCCATAAAATCATAAAATTTTGAAAAGGACATAATAATTAGAAAAATGAAAAGAAATTACAGATCTTTATTAATCAGTAATAATTAATAACCCTCAATTATTTTTTGCCTCCTTGGATTTTACCCTGGATGCTATACCATGTTAAATAAAAAGCACATCATATTCTTTAATAATTTTTTTTGAATCTATTTTGGGTTGCAACAATACAACTTCACGTTCATTATTTCTTCTTAATTAAAACTTGAAACCTAAGGTTCAACATAAGGTTATGATAACATGGTATATATGATTAAAGGTTAGCATGTGGTTTTAAGCTACCACGTCCTGAAAAATGACGTGCATCCTTGTTTATTAGGTTGAGGATTTGGACCCCTGAATAATGAAATAAAAGAAGGGATATTTACACCCATAACTCTGAGTAATTTTGTAATTATGTACATAACTCTACGTAGTTGCAAATTACACCAAGAACATCAGATAATGCTTAGCCCTTACATGACATGACCATATATCAACTTCCATCCATTTCTACCGTCAACTTTGACAGATTCCATTAGTTTTGGACAATTTCCCCCCTCGAACAAAATCAAATTTCCATGCCCTCATCTCCCTCAACTTAGGCAACCAGAGCATCACCTTTCTAGCATCTTCCTCATTGATTTCAACAACCTCAGACCCTCACTGGTGTTAGGAAACCCTTCCCAGAATCCATTCTCACAACACTATATGAGGGGGTTGGAGGGCGACAGGGGGGTGGGTTGCAGGAGGGGGATGGAAGGGGGGGGGGTGACTGTGGGGGTGGAGGTCGCTGGAGGCGGGGTCGGGGGGGGGGGGGGAGATGGGGGCGACATTCGGGGTAGAGGTCGCTGGAGGCAAGGGGCGGAGGGGGGGTGGAAGGGGGCGGCGGTGGGGGTGGAGATCGCTGGAGGCAGGAGGCGGAGGGGATGGACGAAGGTGCTGGAAGGGTCGACGAAGGGGGTGGAGGAGGGTGTGACGACTAGAGGACCTGGAGGAGGAGTAGGTCGGGGAGGAGGAGGGCAGTGAGTGGAGGACCTGGAGGAGGATGTTGGGGAGGGGGGTAGCGGTGGGAGGGAGGGGTGGGTCGTTGGAGGAGGAAGGAGGGGGGGGGTTATTTTTTATTTGAAAATTTTATTAACCATTAGATAGCCGTGAGTTAGATTAACTCAATGATTTTGTTGGGTTAACAGACAAATCTAACGGAGGGTTATGTTATAGATGTGAGACGGAGTGATTATTCGAGGTTCCTGATGTAATTTGTGATTACATAGGGTCACGTATGTAATTACAAAATTACTCAAGGTTATGAGTGTAAATATCCCATAAAAGAAAAGAGTCAGGATGGTATTGGAGGTTTGGTTGAGACGGCGTGTTGCGACATAATCTCATCAGATCAGTGCAATCTTCAATCCTGAAGTGTCTGCAGTTTTTGAGTCTATGAGTGGTGAGGAAATCCACCTAACTAGTCCCAATGTGGAATAGAAGGATTATGGATCAACGAGAAGAAATGGAATTCAATCTAGAATAATAAGTTTTGCTAATTTACCATGTTTATTTCTCTTCTTCACTACTTAGCACTCGTTAATCTTTATCCTATGATTTCTAAAAATTCATTAGGTATCGGTGAGCCATCACAAGGACATTAGTTAGCAGCCATCCAACCAAACAATAGTAGCTTCTAGTTTAAGGTAGTTAGTAGTTCTTTTGAGTTCTTTTCCTTCAGCTTGATGTACATAGTGTAACATGTTTTCTATGTAAGCCTCATTTTGTGAATGGAATAAAAATGCGCGATGCTCACAATGTAGCATTTTTATTATAGTATGTTTTCTGAATGCTAACTATTATTATTAGATAAAACTATTACTAAGTAACCAGATCTCGTAAATGGAAGGATCCCATGAACCAGAATATGGGTCATGACATTATTGGATGTGCTTTATTTGGTTTTAGCTCAGATCTAGGGAGCGGAAGAGTGGTGGAGTATGGTTTTGCTCCTACATGTGGAGGAGCGAGCAGAGCTCCAACCATCGTGCATTGGCCGGAGGCGAGGATTTGTGAACGGTACATGTTTGGATGCATCAGAAGAAAGGAGGAGGTTGAAGTCGACAATGTTATATTCACCATCTTACATAGAGCATACGTCTGGCATTCCTTTGTAGAACCTGTCTCAATAAAAATTTACGTTCAACCTCCAAACACATCTTTATACATTATAAAATATTTTCTTTCAAAATCAAATAATTATTATTCAACATCAACTTCAAACGAATCTTCAAACACTTTTTGCTGTGCAAGATCAAAACTTGCAGTTCAAAGTCAATTTCAGATTCACGTTATGAAAGTCCAGGGCTCTGGAATGATTACTGCTGCTGCAGAATAGGTATTCAGATTGACTGCAATGTACCTGCATGTAGTTTTTCGTATTTTCTTTCATACATGTTTTAGACAAGGTGGTCCTTGAACTCAGAATTTTACAATCTATCATTTGGAATCAAGCAAGAAACTGCAAGTTAATACCATGTTCTTAAGCCTTGAGGTTGTGAATTCATCTTTGACCCATTAATGTAAATGAGTTCATTTACAAATCAAGCGTGAGATTAGTGGACCTATTCTAAAACACATGAATTCAAAATAAAAAATGTTGCTAAAATCAATATTAATAATTAAGTTTGTTGCGATGGTTATACATGGAAATGTGACAGTACGAGAATCAACAAAGAGGAAACCAATGATACACTGATATCATTTTCTCTTTTCGAAATTAATGTTTGAGAGAATAAGTTTTAACTGTCTAAGTTACGGAATGGTTTTACAGCAATGATTTTTCAATATTTAGAATATCACCTTGATCTCTACAAGGAATTACAAAAATAACAGGAGTTGTGATGTAAGAACCGGATAAGATTTTAGTACCCGTGGTGTAAAAATCCCAATTTAGAGTAAAGGTAAAAAATGTGATTTATTTTTAGGTGCAACTCCACGCGCACACCACCAACAAAACTGCATCCTTTCAGGTCCAACTCTAGTCCCCTCCTCCCCACGGCAGCCTCGAGGTCGCGGGGTCTCGCGAGTGCCCTGCGATCCATCGCAGCTCCTCCATCATATCCAATTGTAGGGATTATCCTCCTCGATCCATTCTCTTCTGGTCGATTCCCTACTCAACGACTTCTGTCGTTTTCTGTCCATTCAGATCGCAAGAACCCTAGTTTTTAGGTCGTATATAGGTTGGGTTTTGAGCTCGCAGGTTTCCTTTCAGCTGAATTTCTTGCGCGAGATCTGTTGGAAAAAATGGGTTTTGGATGGTTTTTGATTCTGCCTCGAAAATAGTTGATTGTGAAAATCTTGAATATTTCTTTTTCAGGCGAAAACAGCAGGACATATAGAGATCTCGGGGTTTGTTCTGGTGGTAAATTTGTGGATTTAGGGAGCTCATAAGCATGCTTTTGTGAGAAAGCCGATTTTCTTGCTTTGGTAAAGTACCAACTGAAGAGTTTTTTTGAAACAAAGATTGAGTTTGTCCAGAGTTGTTGCTATGGAGTCCATGTGGAGGCTTGCTTACTTGCTTGAACCTGCATCCGTTGCGCTAATTGCAACGGCTGTATTCGTGACGTATGCGTCCGCCTCTCGGGCTTTGACCCACAGTAAAGAGATGGAGAGGAACCGGGACGTGTCTGAGGCATCAATAACTTTGGATAGATCCCAGGCACTTATGATTCCTCTTATAAGTTCTTGCAGTCTCCTGTTGATGTTCTACTTGTTCTCATCGGTATCCCAGTTGTTAACAGCATTCACAGCGATCGCATCGGTCTCTGCCATCTTCTTTTGCCTATCTCCTTACATGGCATACATGAAGTCGCAGTTCGGTCTGGTGGATCCTTTTCTATCACGCTGCTGCTCAAAGTCCTTTACTCGGTCCCAAGCAGTTTTGTTGCTGGCTTCTGTGGGGATTGTCTGTGCTTGGCTTGTCTCGGGTCACTGGATCTTGAATAACTTGCTCGGGATTTGTATATGCATAGCGTTTGTTAGTCATGTACATCTTCCCAACATTAAGATATGCTCGTTGCTTCTCGTCTGCTTGTTTGTCTACGACATTTTCTGGGTATTCTTCTCAGAAAGGTTCTTTGGGGAAAATGTCATGGTCTCAGTGGCAACACAACAGGCATCGAATCCGGTTCATACAGTGGTGGACAGTTTGAAACTCCCTGGTCTCCAGATGATTACAAAAAAACTGGAACTCCCCGTAAAGCTCGTGTTCCCAAGAAACCTCTTCGGTGGTGCTATCCCTGAAGGAAGCAGAGACTACATGATGCTTGGTCTTGGAGACATGGTATACTAATGCTTTGATTTATCTTTTTCCACATATGTTGTATTAAATTGACTCCCATTATGGTTAATGTGTTATATTATGCTAAATTGTCGTTTTTTGAGAAGCACATGGTTAGGGGTGCCCATCCAAATTCGGTAAAGAATTTTCTGAAAAAAGAAAAAAAAAACAAATTCACACCCACTTTGCACCCGTTTTTAATGACACAAAGACACCCATGGTGCACAAAATTCCTTCTCATTATGCACCACATACTTTACAAAATATCGCTCTATGAACACCGCAACAGTTCTCTCGTCCCAAACACTCCGAAGAACAGCTAGCAACCAACTCTTATCCCGATGCTTCATACATACCTCCCTTTCTCCTCTTGTCCCTTCGGATATAAAGCTCGACCAAAAAGTGCACGCTCCCCTGCATCTATCCACGGAATCCCCATCTCTCCTTAAAATGAGGTTGTGCGTTGACATGGGGGGAATGGATGGTCCATGGCATCCTTTTTGTGCCACAAATCGGCCAAGTAATTCCTAACACAATCACACTTGCTTTGAGGCACAATCTTAGCTAATGTCCTCTTATCTTTTCTTAGTATCCATGCATGCAACATCATCGTCAAGGACACTTTGGTCTCTACAATAACCTCAATGCACAGAAGAATTCGCTTAAGGGTTTGTTGGTACTGCCGTGTGTCTACCACCCAAAAGACCGAAGTTCAAATTTTGGGACAGGCACTTATGCCTGTTTTCCTCTTTTGTTTTTTTTTAAAAAATCTCAGTGCAAGGAAAAGTTTGGGTCGAGATAGGTGATCGTCCCCACGCCTCGTAGCCCATGTAAATGGGGCAGTCTTCTTTCCATAGATTTTAAGAGTTTGTTCTTGATTCATCAGTGCTACACCATCTGTCAATATGTTTAGCGATGCAAAGTTAGAGATACACTTGGAGCGCAACACCATGAACCTAGGCAACCAAACTCCGCCCAACATGAGCCTCCACCTCTCATCTGTCCTCTCAAGCACAAACAGTTTGGGGAAGATCTCTTCCAACACGCCCTTCCTCTACCAGTCATCTAACTAGAATCTAAAACCATCCCCATTTCCCAATGTCATTTTGGGAATAACCTACAATAGGCATCAAGTATACCGACTCCTTCCATAACACCAAAGCCTTTGTGGAAATATGGTTCTCTCCTTAAAAAAAGGCACTCGCCATAAGAAGCCTCTAAAATTTGACCATACAACTTGTCCCCTTCCTACCAGCTTCATGATCCAGTTGGTCAATAAGACCTTGTTGAACTATCACAAGACTCACAACCTCATAATACCCATTGCACTCGACCTCTTTTTTTCAAACTCATAACCTCGATTTTCGAGGTTCGGGTAACTCCTAATTTTCCGTAAATGTTGAAACATTGTAAATGTGCCTTTCAAGGGAATTTACATGTAAAACATAAAGGAAGTATTCGTTGTTACAATAATCGTCGACTAGACTGAATAGTCAACCTGACTATTCGATCGACTAGCTTGATCATAAATTCTGCCATCCTTGACCTCTTGGACCGATACATCTTTTCCTACTGTCCTGACTTGTGCCTTACCTTACCCCTTTCGTCATTTGTATAATAAAGTACATATATTTGCAAGAAGCCAAATGACCCCCACTTTGCAAGCTCAAGAAATAGCAAGTGCTAACACATATGCAACACGAAAATATGTGCCAATGAATATCCTTACCTCACTCCTTTCCAAGCTGAGCCAACCCACCCTTTGGTATCCCATTCACCAGCAGAAAAATGTTATTGCCGTGATTCATCTCATCTATGTCAACCACAAATATGGAAACCCCTTCTTCCTCCGTGTCTTTCATAGGAAGGATCGATTTGGAGTGTCACGGGACTTTGTGAAGTCCATCTTACACATGATGGCTTCCCCCCCTCCCCCCCACCCTCCCAACCTCCCCCCCAATAAGAGACCATCCCCATTATTTCCACAAAATTACCCATAAATGATCTTTGCGGGAAATAAAAGTAGACTGTATTGGTAATTTGGGATCACCATGTTGCCTTAAACCTCCCGAAGCCTCGAGACCAGTCCTTCTTCGACATTAAGAAAAGAAAAAACGTATTAAGCCTCTCAAACATGGAACTACAACATTCTAGAACTCTTTATAATCATTGTATTTTTGTTGATTACACATACAAAGGGTAGTCAACCATCACCTTTAGAAAAAAAACCATTATTGATGAAAAAATCTCGACTCGTTTGGACTCGGTGAACCCTCTTGTTTTAAAGTGGCCAAGACGACTTTCATCTTTTATGAAATCGGTTAGTCCTACTGCTCTACAAACAATCTGTTGGATCACCTACCAATACCATACCATTTTCAAGCCTTGCCTAACCATCTTGCTGGTAAACTCCTTGAAGTTTCCTGATTGAGCTGCCTCAGGTTCTTTTTGTCCCACTACCCGCCTTGCACCCTCATTCTCCTAATAACATTCCTTATTCGCCTCTCAGATGTTGCCATGTGAAAAATAGGTATATGCATCCCTTTTTGCAAGGAAAACCTTTTAGTATTCGTACTTCTACTAAATCTTTTCAAATACTCTTCTTTGTCCACCTCAAGATGGCCCCTCCTAAGCTCGATCTTCCATGTTTTTGATGTCCTCTCATCCTCTACCTTGTCAAATTGCTGAACTTCATGCAAAACATCTTGCCTCTTTCATGTGCTGGTCTCCCATAGGGTATTCTTTTTTTTTTGAGGCTCTCCCATAGGGTATTCTTGAGCTTCATCAAGAAAAATGTGAGCAACTTTGCCAACAATCTTCGACCCATTGGGGTACGATGGTACGTTGCTGACTGTAGGGGCATATGGAGCTAGAAAATCTTTGTGAGAATAAAGGTATTTCTATGGCTGTTCAGGAGAGGGAGACTTGTACAACTTGTCCAAACTGTCGATCCCACTTGCTCTAGGTGCTGGTTGACGTTGAGGTGGCAGACCACCTATTATTTAGTTGTGCGAGCTCTACGAAGGCATGAAACTTGCTTGGTAACCAGAATATCTCTCATAGGGACGTCGTTGATTTCTAGGAGTCAGTTGGCAAAAATTGGTGCAATAGAGAGAGAAAGAGAGAGAGAGATCGGGGAACATCGCTCTAGTTTGGGCGATTTGACTGACTAGAAATAGCGCCGTCTTCCGCCAAGCAGTGTAGGTAATATCGGTATCGGTATCAGTATCGTGTTGATACGATATATTGACGATATATTGACAATATATCGACACCATAGCGCGATATCGGATCGATTTGTGAAGAAAATAGCCTTGGAAGGGCAAATATCGGTCATATCGACGATATATCAGTCACATGTCAATACCGATATATCGTCGATATTACGATATATCGTTGATATATCGTGATATGGCTTACTATGCTGCCAAGAGAGATTCTACGCTGGGAATGTTGTGGCGTACGCTAGGGTTTTAGCCGAGTCTTGGACCATGTTGTAATTTTATTTCTTTTTGATCAAATGCCTGTAACATGCATGTAATTTTTCGCGGTGATAAATGGTGAAGTTTTTGGGCACACATATACACGGTGGAAGCGATTTTTTCTTTCAAAAAAAACTTTGCCAACAATATCATATTTGATGTATCCTTTGTCTATACATTATGCAAATGCTCCTCCACCAACCTTCTAAAACTTAGCTCAAGCAACCAAGCACACTTGTTGTCCCTTCGAGCATTGGGTATCTTAGATTCGAGGCAAAGTTCAAACCTATGATCTTTATATACTTACATGAAATATTTGTATACCAATGTAGACGAGTTAGTATAGAATTATAGTTAGCAGTTAGTACTAATTAATACCAATATACTAAATTTTGAAATTACTATTTGGTACTTTGATTATATGTATATGGCTAAACTCGGATTTATTACAAAAAAAATATTTGAAATGTATTAGGCATGAATTTAGATATGAAGTAGAGATTTAATGCAAAACATTTAGATTCTATACATAAAGTTCATATCATAGGATTTATAAGTCAATCTTGACATCTAAGTTTGTATATCAGAATGTTTAATTATTAGAATATATTTGAACAACTTCTATCAAATCAATAAAAAATCAATTAGAAATCCGAAGAATCTTCCTAAGGGTAAGATCTCACAAATATAAGAAACCATTGCCTGAACACTAAAGAAAACTCAAAGCAAGAAAGGCAATAAAATGCCAAAAATATACAAAATCTCCTAGTAATCCACCTAAAAAAGCTTTAAAAAATAAAAGCACCTTCTGAAGGTCTTCATAGAGTATATGTTTACGAAATGAGACCAATATAGGGATATCGGAATAAAATTGAAATTTTACACTGCAGACCTTAAGAATGGAGGTTGCCTACATCCATCAACCCCTAGTCTTCTCGTATATAGGACGTTTGGAGGGAGGCATTGAGTATCTCCTTAAAGCATACTCGCATGGGCACACTGTCTCGTTACGACCTTGGGATTGACATCGAATGGGCTTGGAGAATACACCACTCGCAATAAATCCAAACATAAAATAAACGTATTAGTGGATTTGAGAGTTGTGACATCTAACCTTGTGCAAGCACTAGAACTTCGCCAAGGTTTAAAATATTGATATCGATCTCATGTTGGCAATTCTTGGAAAGCTATATATTGGGATAAAAATGGCCGATATAGTGATTTTATCACAAATTGAGGTCATTATAATTCTTATTACAAGATGTAACATCCAAATACATGCTTATATGCATGAATCAGGTGTATTTAGCTCATTAATAGTACATTATGCCACATACTATATATACACAATAACTTGAGTGATATAAAAACCAAATAAACAACCAGGTATAAATATATAAAGTACGTCATTCATAATAACCTTTAGTTTATATTTATTATCTTTGGTTGGTCATAAACAGAGTGATCTTTTTCAGGGGAGATTTTATGAAAAATATGATTGCACGTGTCTAAGTTCTTTCTGAATCATGGTTTATGCTTAAGTAATTATGTAATTAATATATGTTGTGGTATCATATCTTCTCACTCATAAAAACCACAAAATTGGAAGAATGGAAGATGGAACAAAGCAAATTAGAAACTAAAATTTCTACTTGAACCAAATTGGTGACCCCTATTGGATCCATATCACTAAACTACTTATACTTAATAATCAATAACTAGTATATGCTGGGTGATCACCAACTAAAGGTGACTCACCCTTTCCATTTTTTTAAAAACTAGTAATATACTAACATGCATGAAATACACACACATATGTAGATATACCTTGATTAACTGTGAATATGTTTGATCTCCTTCACCAGAAGTGGAATGAAGCCTCTATCGATGTGAAACCACTCTCAAACTCGTTCGAATATGTCTTTTTAGGTCTAAACAAGACTTTATCTGTCATAATGATCGATGTTGATATGCTGTGAAAGAGCATCAATGAAGGAAAAGGCAAGGGTTGTGACTTGCTCAAAGGTAAGAGGTATAATCCACAAGAGCTCCATAAATATTGGGTAGGATGCATGATAGCCCCTCCAACGAAGTCAACATAGAACACCAAAGTGAGGTCAATTCTGTCTTTCCATGAACTCTAAGCCATGTATTTTGCGGAGTGGATTAATTTCCACCAAGGTTACTTTGACTCAAGAAATTTGAGTGGTGGAAAGTAAGACATGCTCATTTATTTCATAACTTAAGAAGCTGCAGGCATGTTCTTTCACCAGCAATTGACTTGCAACAAAAAATCATGAAGTCAAAACTGTTGGGAAAAATGAATGGCTTGTCTTATTCCATAAGCCCTAGGCTCTCTTATATAGGAGAGTAGCCTATGGGTAAATTACATAAAGTAGACAACTGAAAAATAAAATAACGAAGAGGTACAGGTACTCTATATGCGTCAACACTCCCCCTCAAGATGGAGCATAGATATCAATCATGCTCAGCTTGGACGCACACTTCTGGAATGGACCTCGAAGTAATGCCTTGGTGAATATATCAGCAGTCTGATTCTCTGATGTGACGTGAGATGTAGCAATGAACCCCTTCTGAATCATGTCACGTATGTAGTGACAGTCAACCTCAATATGCTTGGTCCTCTCATGAAAGGCTGGGTTGTTTGCAATGAACAAGGCGGCCTGATTGTCACATTCCAACATCATAGGAAGCGGTATATCAAGACAGAGATCTGTAAGTAAAGATTTCACCCACATCATTTCTGTGCTAGCCTGGGCCATAGCCCTGTATTCGGATTCAGCACTGGATCTAGCTACTACTGTCTGTTTCTTACTCCTCCATGAGACTAGGGCATCTCCAACATAGACTGCAAATTCTGAGGTGGACTTCCTGTCCTTGGAGCATCCTGCATAGTCTGCATCAGCACATGTTGTGATAGAGATCTCCTTTCCCTTCTTAAATAGCAAGCCTGCACCTGGAGATGATTTTAGATATCTCAGAATCATGTGTATTGCATCCATATGGACCTGACGTGGTTGCTCCATGAACTGGCTCACACGACTCACTGCAAATGATATATCAGGTCTAGTGATCGTGACATACAGTAGTTTGCCTACCAGTTCTCTGTACCTTCTCCTGTCCACCTCTTCTGTGTCATCATCATAGAGCTTCAGGCTGGGATCCATTGGTGTCGTAGCAGGTCGACACCCTAGCATACCTGTCCCACTCAATAGATCTGTAACATATTTCCTCTGCGACATTACTAATCCATATGGATTTCTAGCAAACTCCAGCCCCAGAAAGTATCTAAGGACTCCCAAGTCCTTGGTGACAAATTCGGTTCCCAGCCTTTCTTTCGCCTGCTTAATGCCCTGCTCATCATCTCCTGTAATCAAGATATCATCAACATAAACCATGATTACAATGATACCTCTAGCCGTCTTCTGTACAAACAAGGAATGATCAGCATTGGAACGTTTATATCCTTGTTTCTCAAAAAGATCTGAAAGCTTCTGAAACCATGCTCTGGGGCTCTGCTTAAGGCCATAGATGGCCTTATGTAACCTGCATACCTTGGAACACTCCCCCTCAACAACAAACCCAGGTGGCTGTTGCATATAGACTTCCTCCTGCAATTCGCCATATAGGAATGCATTCTTCACGTCCAGCTGATAAAGCGACCAGTCTCTAGCAACTGCAACTGATAACAAGATCCGCAGAGTGGAATGACGTGCCACAGGCGAGAATGTGTCAAGGTAATCCACCCTGTATGTTTGTGTGAAGCCACGTGCAACAAGGCGCGCCTTGTACTTGTCAATGGAGCCATCTGCATTATGCTTCACTGTAAACATCCACTTGCAGCTCACCGGGCTGACATCTGGAGGTATAGGAACCAAGCTCCAAGTTCCTCTGGACTGAAGTGCCGCCATTTCTTCTTCCATTGCTAGCCGCCATCTAGCATCCTGCAGAGCATCATGGTGATTCCGTGGAATGTCTGTAGCTGAAAGTGCCATAGCAAACGACCTGAAGTCTCCAGATAGCCTCTCAAAAGACACGGCTGCTGATAATGGATATTTGGCACAGCTTCGACTTCCGTAGAGCAATTGGAACATCCAAATCATCTGTATTCTCATCTGGCTCCTGCACTATATCCTGCTCAGAAATGTCGTCAGATCCATCAACATTAATATTTTCATTACATACCATAGGCTAGCTAGTTGACGGGTCAGGACCATGAGCTGGAGGAGGCCTGCGGGTGTAATGGAATGGTAGTGGTGAGACAAGCGGTGGTGGTGGTGGCGGTGGTGGTGGTGTCGGCATCTGAGGTGGTGGTGTCATGTATATGGCATCAGAAGGTATAGATGGTAGCTCCTTGTCTCCTGATGCTGAAAAATACATAACAGATTCAAAAAAATGTAACATCTGCACTGATCATATACCGCCGACGCACAGGATCAAAACGCTTGTACCCCTTTTGAGTTATGGAGTACCCAACAAAGACACTTGACAGCCCTAGGAGAGAGCTTGTCAGTACCAGGCGACAACTGATGGACGAATGCAACCGACCCAAACACACGAGGAGTAAGAGTGAACAGATCCTTGTCAGGATGAATGAGTGAAAACGGAATCTGTTCATTCAAGACAGATGAAGGCGTACGGTTGATTAGGTAACATGCAGTGAGAACTGCATCACCCCAGTAGGAGTAGGGAACATGACTCCGTATAAGAAGTGATCTTGTGACATCAAGAAGGTGACGGTGTTTTCTTTCAGCAATCCCATTCTGTTGAGATGTATGAGCACAAGATGTTTGGTGAATAATCCCTTTTGAGGAGTAGTAATTGGCCAGAATGTTGGTGCACAACTCTAAAGCATTATCACTTCTCACAAGCTTGACAGATGTGGAGAAAACATTTTGTATTTCATTCAGAAAATGGATAATAATATTTCCTGCTTCAGATTTATTTTTCATCAGAAACACCCATGACACTCTAGAGAAATCATCCACAAATACAATATAAAACCTGTGTCCCTGATGATCGGGAACACGACTCGGACCCCAAACATCGATATGAAACAACTCAAACTTGGAGTTACTACTCCGACCTGGACGACTGGGAAAGGACGACCTGTGATGCTTTCCCAACTGACACGCCTCACACTGAATAGGTGTGTGAGAGAGACCATAGGGTAGAACTTGACGCAACTTCTGAAGCGGTAAATGACCAAAACGCAGATGCCATAATAAGGTTGATACTTGTTCCGAAGAAGAGGATGAGGTTCCAGCAAAAGGAGTCTGATTCAGGCGGTAGAGGCCTCCTTGCTCATAGCCACGACCAATCACGTTGCCCGTATGGATGTCCTGAAAAATCAAAGAAGATGGATCAAAAATTGCCCGACAATGTAGATCCTTCGTAATCTGACTAATTGACAATAGATTCATTGAAAAATCAGGTGCATGTAGCACGTTCTTGAGCTGCATAGAAGATGTCAATCTAACCTCCCCCTGACCAGTGATGGGGGAATGAGTGCCATTGGCAATCACTACTGTCCGACCTGGAGGGATCTGAGTGTATCCTGAAAGCAAACTCTGGTCGCCACATAGGTGATGTGTAGCGCCCGAGTCCATAATCCATGGTAAAGTATCTGATCTACTACTGTTCAGTGCAAGTATACTACCTGAAGTACTGGTAGACGCAGAGGCAGAAGCAACGACATCAGAATGACTCTCTGCAGTCGGTGCTGGTCCAGATGGTGGAATAATGCCCCTCAGACGGGCAACAAGATCGTCGAACCGTTGATCCAAAGTAGCAGCAGATGGGGGCTCTATCTGCTCAGCAGCTCGTGTGGATGCAGGAAATCCGTGCTTCGAGTAGCAGGTATCTTCATTGTGTCCAACTCGGTGACAATATGTGCATGTTGGCCTAGTGCGACCACCCCTTCCACGAGGTCAACGTCCACGGCCCTGGTGATGAAATCCGCGACCTCTGTTTGCTGCCATGGCTGAGGAATTTTGACTCACAGCTGTTGAGGGAACTGTGATCCGACTCAATCTATGAAAAGCTTCCTCCATGGGAGGAATAGTCGAGTCTGCCAAAATCTGAGATCGTGCTGCCTCATACTCTGGATCAAGTGCAGCCAGGAACACACCCACCATTGTCGCATTCCTGTATGTCTTCTGCTGTTCTGGCGTGGCAGTAAGAGGCATGAAGCTATAGAGCTTCTCGAACTTCCCTCTCAGTGATGTGTAGAGAGAATGTAAAGGACGACCATTCTGCTTTATTGTGAATATATCATGTTGAAGTTGTAGAATCTTCGTCTCGTTCTTCGCCTGAGAGTACGTTGCCGCCAGAATATCCCACATATCCTTGGCCGTGGGTTGATGTAGGATGTCATTGGCAATTTCAATAGCCAACGTACCAGATAGCCAAACCTTGGCATATGCATCATCGGCCTCCCATGAGGCATGGACTCCAGTCTTCTCTGCAGGCTCAGGTTCGGTAAGAATGTGCTTCTTACCTGTTGACTTCATCATACTCATGAACTGCATTGCCCACAGTTCATAGTTTGTACCGTCCATCTTGACAATGGGCGTTGGACCACGAAAGGCGCCAATAGATGGGATATCAGCCTTGCTTTCTGACATACTGGAGATGGAAGACTGGAGCGACTAACAGAAGATGAGCTTTGTCTACAATGACATAGACGGGATTAGTTGCATGTGTAGACCTCAAGCTACTATCCCCATGAAGATGTGCGTGCTACGGTCTTCACGTGCGCAAGAATCACGAAGATGCACGCGAAGAAGATGCGTGCACTGGAGATGCACTAGGCGGGCGCACAGATGATCACGCGCAGGAGGCCCACGGTCACGCGCAGGCGACTGCGCACAGGGTCGCGCACCGGAGACTGCGCACATGCGCTATGCGCACAGGCGCTATGTGCGCACATGCGCTGCAAGATGCGCACCCGCGCACGCGCTGGAGGGTTCGATGCGCGCAGGCGCACGCGTGTGGCACAGCAGGAGAACGTGGCGCGCTGGAGGCGTGCTACACGCACAGGAGGAGACGCGTGAGATGCGGCACGCGCAGGAGGAGGCGTTGGAGCAGCTACACGCGCAGGAGGAGAGACGGTGTAGAGGCGGCGCCGATCGAGAGAGAAGGAGAGGGAGAGGCCGGCGGGTGGGGTTAGGGTTTCGAGAACTCCGGTCTAGGACCGTCGCTCTGATACCATGTTGGGAAAAATGAATGGCTTGTCTTATTCCATAAGCCCTAGGCTCTCTTATATAGGAGAGTAGCCTATGGGTAAATTACATAAAGTAGACAACTGAAAAAATAAAATAACGAAGAGGTACAGGTACTCTATATGCGTCAACAAAAACATCTCCTTCGTGCGCCTTGTACTCCAAACCTCACTTTAAAGGCTTAAGGTTGCGTTTGGATGCATGAGTAAACTAGCAAGAGGGTAAAATATTTCGTAAGCTGGAGTACAAGTTTTTATTTGTTTTTGGTGTTTGGATGGTGGGTTTTTTGTTATGAGAGTTTGTTGTGATGTGATTTTACTAAAATTTGAGATGATGATTGGACTATAATGATCAAATATAAGGGTGTGCTAGTGTAGTCAATGTTTAAAAAAATGAAAAGTGGAACGAGGTGGTTTCCTTGGAATCGAGTCGAGGCGTAGCTTTGAGGCGGTCGAGGCGTAAGTCTCAGTTTATAAGGATATATACCTATAAAATTACAATAAAATAAATATACTAATGAAATTATATATATATATTGACTAACATCTGATATATATAACACCGATAACATATAATGAAAATATAAAGATAGGAACACTGAAAGAAAAGACATACAACTATATTTGCCTTTAATAAATTTCCACCCAATCAGGGAGGGAGTCTTTTGATATGCCTTGAATTTGAACCATCTGATCTAGGTTGAAGTGCCGACATATGCAACCCCTCCTGTCGTACCATACCCCCTCCTACTCTCGACGAAATTTTTTATTAACGATAATTTCTATTCGGGTAAGATCTGTTTGTATCATGCATCCGTCTGTATCGTAGCATTATATAAACTCACTTTTAAATCTATCTTGTTTTTTGTGCTCGGTACATTACGTAGCTCATTTTGTGACCACTCCTAAAAAAGTTTACGGGTAATGTTTTCTCTGATATTTGCGGATTCATATGTATAAGGGTGTAACTTAATAGCTTATTAACATAATTGGACATGTTTAATGGTAAATATTAACATGAAAACTACCAAATTTAAGCATTCATCATGTATAATTATATCCTAAACAATTACGCCTTTACAAACATATGAAACTATCAATAGAACAAATGATTAAAAATGCTTAGAAGATCATTTGATGTGCCTTGAATTTGAACAATCTGACCTAGGTTGAAGAGCCGACATATACAAGCCCTCCTGTCGTGCCATACCCCCTCCTGCCCCTGACGGAATTTTTTATTAAAGGTTTTATATCTATTCGTGTATATAGATCTGTTTGTATCAGGCATCCGTCTATATCGGAGTAGTATATAAACTCACCTTGAATTCTATCTTATTTGTTATTCTCGGTATATTACATAGCTCATTTTGTGACCACTCCTTAAAAATAAGTTTACGGGTAATGTTTTCTCTGATATTTGGGAATTCGTATATATAAGGGTGTAACTTAATAGTTTATTAACATAGTTAGACATGTTTAATGGTAAATATTAACATGAAAACTAACAAATTTAAGCATTCATCTTGTATAATTATATCCTAAACAATTATACCTTTATAAACATCTCAAACTACCAATAAAACAAATGATTAAAAAAATGCTTAGAAGATCATTGACACCTCAACCAGTGCCTCCTCTGCCTCACACCTCAACTGCCTCAGATTGCCTTGGGTAGTTGAGGTGGTCATGTCACAGTTTCCAACTGAGGCTACTGCCTTAGAACAGTTTGGGGTCGTCTCGCAAGGCCCATTTGTTCAAACCATGGGTATAGTATTTTGTTTTTTTTGACATTTTTACATATACGGGTTGGTATGCAATCATTTAATATATTAAGTATTATTTATAGACACACCATTCTTTTACGTTTATATATTATAATTTTTATTTTCTAACATCTATTTTGTCAGTATAACAAATTAGTATTATATGCCATTACCATTTATTAAAATTTAAAATATCATATATAATGATCATGTCCTTTATTTTTTTAACCCACATAACCGTGCTAACTTATGATATACAAACACACATCTGGATATGGAATTTTTATATTTACAATCAGAACACAATTAAATTCGTCTGTAAGATTTGATGGTCAAAATAACAAAAAAGAGAAGAAAAATCAAATATACAATATTGTAGAATTATTTAAAATAGGAACATATAATGAATTACGTAAATCAAACATAAGTAATGTTTCTTATTTAGAATTTATTTTATAACTAAGAAGAAACTGAAAGTCACGAGTGTTTAAAAAAACTCTTCTGGATAAGATTACAATTTTGTTAGAGTTGTTATTTTTTAAATGAGATATAATTCCTAGATTACGATTTTGTCACGAAAAAATATTTCAAAATTTTCAAATTTGATTTTTTTGGAGAAGAAATTTGTTTTTATTAAGAGTTATTATTATTGAATCGCATGAATTTTAAATTTGGATGCGATTAACATAATACAAGCAATCATATCGATATAGCTGGATTGTCAAAGTAATGTAAAAATAAAAAATGTGATATATATTAGATTCTACCTTAGTGATGTCAAATCTTAACAATTTTTGAAATATTAATATTATAGATATGTTTAAATAAATTTGCTGGATTGAATCTTTAAATAGAATCAATATTCTCAAATGGTATTTTTTGCTTTTTTTATATTTATAGTATAAATATAATTATATCATTCATTGATCTGGATTACTAAAATATTACAAATTAAATACAGTTAAAACCAGATACATATGGTGAATGATAAATTAAGTAGATCAAAAAATTGTGATAGGTGGATGAAGAGAGAAAATTCTCCTTGAAAAGGGAGATGTCATGATGTGAAGAAGATGCCAGTATGAGATTGGAGCTGTCATTGTCAAGTTACTGTGCTGCATTCTCAGCTGAGAAATGGGCTTCCATCCGAGACCTCCATCTTGAATCCCAAAATGGTTTATATTTAGCTCGCCAATTTTGTATTCGATCTTTTACCTTTGATTCAATGGATTAGAATTTTTTGGTTGTATCTTAAACCCAGTTTTTCTGCGCACTGTTGCATGTTGTGGCAGTTTGCGTTAGTTACGTGTTAGTTAGACTTCTTGTACTTACATTTTCTCTGTTATTTGTACTTTCCAAAATTCCTCCACTTCCAGCTCTATGTTTGCAAGGAAAGTGGTATAGTTACGGTTGGTGAGTTGCTTCATTTCATTCACATGAATTATTGTGTTGTGTCACGACTCCTTTGCGATAAGCAGGTTAACCACGTTATCCAGTATCAAGATGAATCCATAATTTTATGACATAAAACAGTATTAAATGATGAAAAAAGTGGAGAGTATTTTAGAAGTATATCAAAACAACGGAGAGATTTTATATTAAAGACACTTTAGGTGTGATCTGTTGACTTTTAACTGTTTATGGCATTCTTAAAGACCTTTTCTAATGCCTATAGAAAAGAAACCACACGGTTTATTTTTCAATGTCTTTTGTAAGGATGCTAAACATGTTGAATTTTTGTCAGCCAAAACTTCCTTTTCTTTTTTGTACTTGATATAGTGCTTCGGCTCTCCTTTTTAATGTTTGAAAGGCTTTGAGTTCGGGTGTGATTAAAATTTTTTCTATTCTACTCAATTTGGGATTATAAAGATGAGATGCACACACATTTTTATCCATGTGAAGAAGATGGATTTAGTTTTTTTTAGCGTAAGAGAGTTCACTGTTGTCGGTACTATTTTCTACTATAACAACTAGTAACCTCATGTGTCAAGCCGACATATCTAAAACAAGTTGATAGTCAATCCCCTATACAAAAAAAGTGCGGAAAACGATGCTGTATAGGGATGCAACTGTGTCACTATCTTATCTAGTTTCATGTAGATTTTGATAGTTGTATTCATATCTATTTATAATGGATAAGGGAATGAATACCGCTTTGATTTTTTGAGTCAAATATCGCTTTGATATCCACATGATACTTTCATATATCTATTTTAATATATAAATATAGTTGTCGGTTTATTTGTAAAGAGATTAGGGAGCTTGCACCAAGGTGCATGTAGCTTTACATGCACCGATGTCATAAACACCCATTTTTGATTCCTCTAAAAAACACCCATTTTGATATTTTTTTCAAAATAAAATCACGTGTGATTTAGATCACCATATATCACGATGATGTCATTCAAAAGTCAACTTAATTCAAGATTTCTGATCCATCCATAAGACTGTGAAATTTAAGCGATCTCAGAATTATTGAGATTTAACCCTTCCAGATTGACATGTTAGGAATGCATGTTTTACATGAAATTTGAAATACATATTCCACTAATTATTCTAAGTAAATCCCATGAGGTTTCATTTAAAAAAAATGAGCGTTTGTTGTACTGACACATATAAAGTTACATGCACCTTGTTGCAAGTTCCCCAACCTCATTTGTATATATATAACAATTTTTTATAACTTCCTTCACAGTATTTATGAAATTAATATTTTTTGAAACAACAAAGCTTTTTCCCACATTAAGCAGGACCGGCTACATGGATTCTTTGCCTCCATTCATATCTATCTTAGGTCAATCCCAGACTTAGATCCAAAAAAAACAAGATCCCTTCGTATAGTCTCAATCCAATACTTCTTGGGCCTTCCTCGCCCTCTCTTAGCCGGCTCAACATCACAAAACTCACATCTTCTAACTGGTGCATCGATCGACTTGTAAATGATCAAACCACACCAACTATCTTTTGATTGCATCATTCTGAATCTGATCGTTACGTGTGTGTCCACACATCCACCTTAGCATTTTCATTTATGCTACTGCCATTCTCTCTACATGTCTATTGTTCACAGGCCAACATTCAGATCCATAGAGTATAGCATGTCTTACTGCTGCTTAGTAAAATTTTCCTTTGATTTTCAAAGGAATTTTCTTTTTTCACAGAGAACACATAGGCTCCTCTCTACTTTAGCCAACCTGCATTTATTCTATTAGTAACATCTCCATCAACGTGTCCATCATATTGTAAAATAGATCCCAAGTATCTAAAATATCTCTTCTGAATGTTATCGTCACCGATCTTCACCTCGGTTCCTTCACCATTGCTTCCAATAAAAGTACACTCAATATATTCAGTCTTAACCCTACTTATACAAAATCCTTTTGTCTCCAATGCATGTCTCCAGACCTCAAGCTTATCATTTACTTCATCTCTGGTCTCATCAATCAACACAATATCATCGGCGAACAACATACACAAAGATATCTTATTTTGAATGTGACTTGTCAACTCATCCATAATCAAAGTAAAAAGGAATGGACTCAAAGCTGAACCTTGATGCAGACCAACGTTGGTGTCAAAATAATCAGTCTTCCCAGACTGAATCCGTACACAAGATGAAGCCCTATCATATATATCCTTTATAAGGTTAATGTATATGACATGTACTTGTCTCTTCTTCAAAACTCTCCACAATGTCTCCTATGAGATAGAATTATAAGCTTTCTTCAAATCAATAAAAATCATACGGAGGTTCTTCCGTTTAGCGTTATAAATCTCCATCGTTCTCCTTAGCAAGTGGATGTCTTCAATAGTTGAGTGACTTGACATGAATCCGAATTATTTTTTTAATTTGGAAACTTGCTTCAACCTTCTTTCGATCACACGTTCCCAAATTTTCATAGTATGACTCATAAGCTTCATACATATGTAATTTGAACAATTTTGAATGTCTCATTTGTTCTTATAAAGAGGCTCCACGATGCTTCTCCTCCAATCTTTAGGTATTTTCTTGCTTCGCCAAATAACATTGACTAAATTTATAAGTCAAGTCAAACCACGCTCACCTAAAACTCTCCAAACTTCTATAGGAATGTCATCAGGTCCTACACTTTTCCCAAGTCTCATAACCTTCAACGCCTCCTCTACTTCCTTTGTATTCATCTATAGCTTGCACGATTCAAGTAATTTTTACTACTAGCTAGATCTCCGAAATTGACCTCTCTATCTCCTTCCCTAATGAAAAACCTATAGAAATACTTCTTCTGCCTAGTCTCTATATCCTTCTAAGTAATAAGCACGTGACCATCATCCTTAATGCATCTCACTTGAGAAAGGTATTTGTTCTTTCTTTCTCTTGCTTTGGACAACCTGAATATATCCTTCTTGCCCTCCTTAGAATCATGACTTTTACAAAACTTCATAAGCTTTTGACTTAGCTTCGCTTATAACCTTCTTTGCTTCCTTCTTCGTTATTTTGTAGTTTGTGACAGTTTCCTCTGTTCTATCCTTAGATATAGCTTTAAAGCATCCTCTTTTAATTTTGAGCTTCTCTTGCATCCATCCACTCCACCACCAAGCTTCCTTTTGGATGAAACTCCTTCCTTTGACTCGCTTAGCATCTCTTTAGCTACCCTTCGGGTACAAGATGCCATCACCTCACACATCTCAGTTGCACTTCCGTTACAATACCAAGATAAGATTTCTAAAACATTATCCCTGTCCCTGAAGCTTGATTGCTTCAATTGAAGATCCTACCATCTAGTTCTAGTGATCTTGAAAACCCTCTCCTTTTCTTTACTAGCCATTTTATTTACACATCCATGACTAACAAGCGATGTTGGGTTGTTAAACTATCTCCTGTGATTACTTTATAATCTTTGCAACAAAACTGATCTTTTCTCCTCTATGCAAAGTAATATGTCTGTTCTAGTTGGGCCACTCTTATAAATAATTAAATTCCCCTCCCTCGTTTTGAAGAGTCTATTTGCTATGAAAGGATATAAGCTGTTACAAAATCCGGAATGACTTTTCCCTCTTCATTTCTATCTCCGAAGGCAAGGCCTCCATGAACACTAACATACTCTGAAGCATCCTTTCCCACATGTCTATTAAGATCTCCACCTAGGCAAATCATCTCTCATTGTAGGATTCCTTGTATAATTTTATCCAAATCCTCCTAAAAAGCTTGTTTATTCCTTTCATTCCTTTTCAACATGGATTTTTTGAAACAATGAAATAAATATATTTAATATATATGTTCATATGTAAGCCATTCAATATATGCCATAAAGTACGTCTTCGATTGTTGATATCCGGTGGGTATCTATTTCATATCTATAACCGGTTTTTAAGGATATGACAACACATTTTTTATATTTGTCAATATCCACATTCATTTTTTAAAACATATATGGATATGATAAACACTTATATCCATATCCATATCCATATCCAATTGTTTGCATCCTTAATGATACTAATTATTTATTTTGTCAAAATTTTCATCAGCAAACACTAAATCCTCACTTAAAAGATAATAATTTTCCTTTATGTTCATTTTAGAATATATATATTTTTGACTGTAATCTTTATGTAATCCTATTTTCCCTTTATGTAAACACTAAATCCACATTTATAATGTTTTATGAATGTAATCCTATAATTGATTTTTGAAGTAGATGATCATGTTTAAATTCTTTAACGAAAGACGAATTTTGGAATTTTGTATAAAAAATAATTTCAATCAAAATTTCACTTTACAGTTGCAACTGTGAAATATAACATTTTATAAATGCTGGGATTCAACCCTACCCCACATATGGATATTATGGAGTTTAATTCTGCTAAGTTACCGCGCCCTCCTTGGCAAAGATTATAATAGGGTAAGTTACTAAATGGTCCCAACTATGCATCAAAATCCCATCTACGTGCCTCATTTTTCACATGTAACAAAAATGGGTCTGACCTCATTCTTATTTTTGTCTCAAATAGAGGCTTCCGTAGGCTTCCATAGCCTTTTTATGTCAATGTTTAATCCTAAAGTTGAAAGTTTATTACCTTCACATTTGAAAATGAGGCCCTTACTTGGGAGTCGATGCATAGTTGGAACCATTTTTTTTGTAATTTACCCAATATTATATGCACTGTAGCTGCAGTATATGCTACAGTGCCATACACGTGGCCCTTTCCAATGGTTTGATTGTGATCAGAGTTTTTCTGATTCTACTCAACTTGGGATTGTAAAAAAGGGACAAAGGAAGCATCTTGTTGAACTTGTAGAAAAGGAAAGGATATATAATCATCTTGCATCAGCAATCGCCCCTGTCAAGATTTCTTTAATATCTTCTGGCATTTAAAGCACTCTTTTGTATTCTTTGAGAACAACTCGCTACTTCTTTCATTTTGTTTTTTGAGAAGGCGCCCCCCCTGTTTTTTATGTCATCTTATTTCTAATTCATGTACTACTGCTAGCAAAAGTTTGTGTGTGCTCAAGCTTATTGAGAGTATAAAAAGATCTTATTCCGAAAAGGCCGGTTCTCCAGACACAGATATCAGCTGCTGTGTTAACTGTCGATTATAAACTTTTGGCTTCTTATTCTAACCCATGTTAATTTTATCTACCTTAGTTTGAATCACCTATTAAATTATATCCTTTTCCCATATTACCTTTTTCAGGCTATTCCGAGCATGCTTATGGCTTTGGTGCTTATATTTGATCATAGAAAGAGCAGAGACATGGTGAGTGGTTATGATGTAATATCATCTAAAGGACACAAATATGTATGGTACGCCCTTCCTGGTTATGCCATAGGACTTGTGGTAGCTTTGGCAGCTGGAATCTTGACACACTCTCCTCAACCGGCACTTCTTTATTTGGTATGCTCACGAATGTGGATGGATGTTTATAGGCCGTAACTACATTTCTTATGTTCTTTTGCTCTGAACCTTATATACTATATTTGTTCGGCATCATATTATCTGCTTTAATACTCCATTTGTTTCCTTAAAGAAAACTTCATTTGTGAAGTTGTGAATACATTATCGGGAAAAAGTTGAGGACATATTTAGCAGATTCAGTTAAATAATTAGACATTAACACATCCATTTTCATCTTGTGAAGGGTTGGAATGGATTCTTTTCTGCAATGTGTAGACTATTGATTATAGCAAATTCCATGTATGCTCACATTGAGGAAGAAAGCAAAATGTTCGACTAAATTTAATTAGACAATTGCAATTTTGTTACCATGAAGGTTTTCAATAGTAGAATGGAAATTTGCACGGGAAAAAACATAAGAGAACCTTAGCGGTGAACACCCTTTTTCCTTTCAAAAAAACATTAGAGAAACATAGAAGCATTTTAGTTGAAGCATAGAAAATCGTCTATTGAATTCTTGTTGTGTCTTTCTAAAGCAATAATTGGTGATAGACTGATAGTTTAACTTCCCTTTTCCTTTTGGAAAAATAGTCGAATAAAAGGAACGAAGAATTAATCGACCCTGCTTAGTGTGAGAAAAGGCTTTGTTGTTGTTGTAGACGGAAAAGAGAATGGAGGCAAGATGACATCATAAGTTCATGGAATATAGAGTGTGTTCTGCTTTAGCAGTAACAACCAACATAGAAATCACCTTCACCAAGGGGATCTGGCATTATCTTCTACCTTTTGGGTTAATCATCATTTTGGCTTTTTCAGAAGCACTAGATAAAATTTTGTTGCCAATATAATTTTATCGAGATTATGATTTAGGTCAGAAGCTTGTGGTGGTTGTTGAATTTCACCAATTTAATACATGGATTTTCAAACAAACCCATGAAGCTAACCTACTAGATAACAATTTTTAAATTGATTTGCATAAAGCAGAAGTGAGATAATATTCAGAAGAAAGATTCTTTTAGATACTTGGGATCTATTTTTGCAACATGTTAGGGAAATTGATGGAGATGTTACAAATAGAATAAATGCAGGTTGGCTAAAGTGGAGAGGAGCCTCTACTGTTCTCTGTGATAAGAAAATACTTTTGAAAATCAAAGGAAAGTTTTACAAAGCAGCTGTAAGGCCTATGGATCTAAATGTTGGCCTGTGAACCATAGACATGTGCAGAGAATGTCGGCAACAGAAATGAAAATGCTAAAGGTGGATGCGTGGACACACACGTAAAGGTCGGATTTGGAATGATGCCATCAGAAGGAAAGTTGGTGTAGCTCCGATCGAGGATAAGATGCGAGAAAATCGCTTAAGGTGGTTTGGCCATTTGCAAAGGAATGTTGAGTTTGGAATGTTGAGAAGATGCGAGTTTTGGAATGTTGAGCCGGCTAAAAGAGGGTGAGGAAGGCCCACGTAGTGTTGGAATGAGAGTATACGAAGAGATCTTAGTTTTTTGATCTAAGCCCGAGAATGACCCAAGATAGATCTGAATGGAGGCAAAGAATCCATGTAGCCGACCCTACTTAATGTGGGAAAAGGCTTTGTTGTTGTTGTTGCATAAAGTAGAAGAATAAAAAGTTCCTTTTGGAGAGGAATCATGCAGGACTATTTATATAGGGAGAGGTTGGGTTAGGGTCTCATAGTAGAAAGAGAAGATAAAATAGTCCCGGAAAAGATACAAATCATAAACTTTTAACACCCCTAAAGACAGAGCATACATATCGAACATGTTCAACTTGGTACGAAAAACCACTCAAATTGAGTACGAGCAAGATGCTTGGTGGATATGTTGGCATCCCGATCATTTAAAGTCAACTAGTTAGCAATGACCACCCCGACATCAAGTCTTAGGTGTAATGATAGTCAACCTCTACATGCTTCTCACGCTCATGAAACTTAGGGTTTGTGGCTATATGCATGGTTTTTGTCACATTAGTACTCCATAACCTTAGGAGCAATATGCAAGCCTACAGGTGCATATGGAATATATACTAGCTCTATTGTTGCTTGAACGACCAACGTAAAAAATAGTCGAATCTTTCAACATGAATTTGAGCAAGAATCCATATAGCCGACCCTACTTATAGTGGGAGAAGGCTTAGTACATTAGTACATTCTATTATTGTGAGTCGTCACAATGTAATCACTCTTTGCACTAGAGCGGGAAACAATTGGCCGCTTCTTGCTCCTCCAAGTGATCAAGTTCCCCGTCTAGGAAGTGTAGAAGCTAGTATCAACTTTATTATCTAGCAAGCGTCATTTGTAACCACATCAGAATAAGCTATACTATCCTGAGTGATTCCCTTGGTGGTCACCTATCATCTTCATAGAGAGGACTTGAAGTATTTCAGGACCCTCATGCATGCAACAATGTAGTCTTGGGTAGGATAGCTCGTAACTTGGCTGAGCTTGCCAACCACAAGCGAGATATTTGATTGAATGGTGGTCAGATATAAAAACATCCCAACCAATTACCTTCATTTGCTCTTGTCTTCAATCTCTAAGGCTTATAAATGCATGCCTTGGGATTCGTTGGAAACTGGGTTGGCTTACAAATATCAGATTAGGATACTTCCTTGTGGACATAAACCAACCTCGTCTAGAACTGTCAATCTCAATCCGGATTTATTATCTCTGGTTTAAGATCTTACAAGAACCACCATAACCTCCATATACTTGTGATGTTCTTGTATTTTGAACACTTGCACCCTGGAACACATGCATTGTATTTTTTGAAATAAAGAATATTTGACTAATAATTGGCCAGCATGTTTTTGTCATGACCATATATCCTTTATAGAACTCCACATAACAGACATTTTCTGAATGAACAAGTTCATCTGTAGTCATGGAAATAACGCACTGAGATCCAAGAATAAATTATAGCAGTCTTTTCCCATATGCTGTATTTCTTAGACTTGTTGGCAGGTTTTTGCTCTAGAAGACTGTGCTGCTTGTCATACCCTTGTACTATTAGAGATCATTTATGACCACTTGGGAAAAGTCATTTCGTCTAGCTTCTGTATGGAGCGGAGGCTTCCCTCAGTCGCTCCCATGAATGTCGCATCGGATGAATTAAACATCTATGTAACTTCAGCCGGAGTATCAATAACACAATAGTGGAATGATCCTGGTGGCTGATGGTCTGATGGCAAAGGGTGGGAAACACGAGGCCTTGACAGTGTTGGAAAGGCCTGGTTGAGGGGGGCTGGGGAAGCTTGATGACACTGTGGCTGCGTGGGGCTGGTGATGCTGGGGTCACGATGGTGCGAGCTTGGAAGTCTCTGGGGTGGGGGGTGGAAGGCTCTAATACTAAGTAGAAGAATGTGATGTTTTTGATTGGAGATGAGTCCATATACCTATTTATACAAAGATAAGCTAGGGTTGGGGTTCAACCATAGAAAGAGAAAAGACACTCTGTGAAAAGGCACAATTCATACACTCCATTTTATAACAATTAACACGTGTCCTGTGATTGTGTTATCTTATGGTCAGTTTGAATCTAATAAAAATTAAAAAAAAAATATCAAGAAGAGAAATCTATACATGTTTTTTTCTGATTTGGAGAGGACTTGGGATATTGTACCAAGAAATGTCATGTGCGCACAATGCTTTTGAGTGGTCACCTTTGGTTCATTGCTCGTTAGGAATCATTTGACACAATTTTTTCATCCAGAGAAGACTTGTGATACTGCACTAAGAAATGACACGGGTGTATGATGTTGTAAAAGAGATGGTCACCGTGGTCCATTAGGCCAGACAAAATCACCAGGGATCACCTGAAAAAGGTCCAAGATGAGAGCACCTTCAATTGAATCACGTGCTTGAATCAGCTTGGAATCATGTTGTCTATTGCCTTATCCCATCTTATGCTATATAATTGCAACTGCATTGATGACACCATGTTGCCGATGCCAAATGTGTTATTTAGTTTTCTGATTGTCAATGCCTTGGATGGAGTGCCTTGTCGGCTTGTCACCTCGCTTAATTAAGCCTTCTTTTGTTAGCAGACAACTTAAGATTGGTTTTCAAAAAAAAAAAACTAAAAGCTATCTTGGACTAGCTTAATTTGTATATGTTAAGGCTTGGGATGGTTGCTACACTCTAGTCACCATCCTTTGGCTTAAAAAAATTAATTGGTTAACGCTTAGGATGGTTACTGCACTCTAGTCACCATTCTTTGGCGTAAAAATTAATTGCAAGGATTACTGATGCATATTTTGAGGAACCAAATGATGAAAGGTTAGTCCTTATCCATTCAGTTTAATACCAAAAGCAAAAACTATTATAAATGCCCAGCTACATAATATTATGCACTCCCTGAGTCCCTAATGTGATCTGCACTGAAACAAATACCTCTCCATTTCTGCCTATGTGCTGCAGCCAGATCTCGCATCGCACCATAATGGAATGCAACTTATGCATTTTCGATTGTACGCGTTGTCCCCTTGAATTAACAACTGAAGTAGTTATGGTCCATTTCATGTTGTAGAACTCACAAAGCGAGCACCTAGTGTTAGTCCTAAAGGACCGCTAACATTAGAGTCATATTCTCGACTTCTTCTGGGATCACCACATTATAATATTGACTTCATGTGGTGCTTAAGACCTCCAAATGCATTGCAGTCGTGAATCTAGTACTCACTGATGTCCCATACATGGCAAGTGCATAAAGAAATTTGCAAATTCATTTCCCATCTAATAGTCTCAATGCCCAAAAGCAAATGACCCTTTGAAATTGGAGCAATGCAAGAAAACACTTTGCTTGTCGACTAGAAAAATAAAACACTATAGGCAACATATTAAATTATAGTTGGTTCTTTACAACATGGCCAATATTCGACGTTCTATTGGTAATATGTTAGTATCTTGGAGCCAACGATATCAATAAGTAAGACTATGTCTTTTTTTAGAGTATCAGGGGCATGTCCGTGATATATCACCGATATAGCATTAATATGCCAATGATACAAAAATGGCGAAAATTCCTCTTGTATATATATATTTCGCCCGATATGGGCGATACTGGCTATTTCACTCTTTTTTGCCTTGTGAATATATGCAAATGCCATCAATATGGGTGATCTCGATATTAGTCGTTTGATGAACACTTAATATTTGAGACCATGAATATTGTCGATATTTAAGGTCAATTATCCTCAGATTGACTTCAAACATGTTGTTGACATGAATGTAATAAGTACTTGATAGACTACAAAACCACGTGCTCCTATATGACATAGGAGAATTCAACATATTACAAAATCATGTGCACACACTCTACCATCAACTGAGCATGTCTAACTTTTGCTTATTGAATTCCAGAATGAGTTTCCATCATCTCGTTGGACCCCAGGTAGATTAGCAGCCGCTGTGGGTTCCGTTAATTGAGCCCGCAAATATGAAGAAACTATTGATCAATGTCTTTTACCGCTTCTCCGCATCTACTACAATCTCATCATATCCAGGAACATCCTAGTTCATCTAGCTCCAATCATAATTCACCCTCTTCTCATTAGCCACATGAATACCCTTACCCTCATGGGGACTCTCCATCCCCATATCTTTGCATAATCTCGAGACATCTCATCAGTTATCGACGCAACCTGACCAGCGACACCTTCATAAGCTTTCTTAACAATGAACACCCCCATCTCTCTAGCACAATGAATCTCTGCCTTTAGAAGGTTCCTCTATCCTTGCTAGTCTGCTCGTCAAACAAAGGAATTCTTCTACTCTTTGGTTCGACAACTCAGCCATGAAAGCATGCGTCCAACAAATTGTATTTTTGATAAATCCATAGTAGCCCTTCCAACTAGTAATGGAAGCTTAGGCTCTGGATACAACTCAAAGCATTATGGGTTCAGGTCGACTCTTATTGAGTCAAAATCGAAAATATCAGTAGAGTGGTAGCAAGCGGGGTAAAAAAGCATGGCTCCTATACAATTGATCATTTGCACTGAAATTGCATATATTAGATGGGACCATTCTTTGTACTAGTTGCCTTGATGTGGCTTGTCACTTATATTCGAGACTCATTGGACCTATAAAAGAAAGTGGAAAATGACCTTATGAAACTCCTCATTGATTGAAGATATTGATATCGTATCAGTCAATTGGAAAAGGGATATATCGATGATATTGGTGAAAATATCGAAAATGACATAAAAAATAACTTTGTTACAAATTAAGATTAAACTAGTTCTTAAAACAATAAATAATATACAAATACACACTTATATGCAAGAATGGGGTGTATTTAACAGACCAAAATATGTTATATCACACATATCGCTATTTTCAATGCTGATTGTTGACTGTTGACTGTTGAGAGATATTAGAAAGGAAATGATGGAATTCAAACAATAACTTCGTATAAAGAGGTATATTTAGCACATTAACTCTACATTACATCACATATTATATAAACAAAATGCCGAGCTATGTCGGATATGTTACGTGCAAGCTAATGGGTATAATAGCATATATGTATGCATACATTCCTTAATTAGTTATAGATTTGTTTCATCTCCATAGTAAAAGGGGGCGAAGCCCCTAATTCAAGTGCCTCAAGATTGAAAATATATATAAATCATAATGTATTTTTAATACTAGGAATAGATACAGAAGCAAAATTCCAAACAAATAGATCGAAATTAAAAAAAAACAGGCAATATTGGGAAATATCGGTAACATATCGATAGTATTAGTCGATATTGACCAATATCTAATAGAATTTGTATTGAAATCTTCAATTTTTGATCAATATGAGACAAATACTGATATTTCATCGATATCTCGCGAGATATCATGAGATATCCTGGAATTCGGTATACACCGGAATATCATCCCCTCCCTATAGATATCAATATATCAATTATATATAACAATATTCGAATCATGTTAATGGTTATTTGTTCATATCAGATTTGTTTCCAAATGCATTAATAAGGAGAGTGGCTAGAAAGCTCAATAAATCAACTTTTAAAGCTTAAAGAATTCCGTGCTTCATTCCTTGTAAAAAAGCAATAAAGTCAAGTACCATAGTTGATATTGATGATAGAACACTGATATTGACATGATACCAATGATATAAGTCAAAATGATGGAAAATTTATACTAAATACTTAAGATTTCTTCGTTATGGATAATACAGGATGATATATCATCGATATATCACTTGATATCAATATCTGGGGTAATATTGGTATCCCTGGCTTGTCGATATGGATATATCACTGATATATCAAGGATATATCGTGATATTTAGAGCTAGGAGCTGAACAAATACCCTTCCAAAACATGAACGCCGAAGCTACACCATCCACCCATACGTAAAGGGTGGGTGAGACTGCATAAATGGATCTTACCACCCTAGAGGGCAAATCATTCCTATCTCTCCAAACCCTCATTTTTTAAGAGATCTCCAAACCCTCATTATCCACTTTGAGAGTAGCGTTTTGTTCTTATCTCCAACGTGTAACACCTATGGCCTCAAATTTTAATGAAATTCTACCGAATTTCTTTGAAATTTCCATTTCTCTAAGTCATTGAAATCGAAATGCAGCCTTATTTCTTTTTCCATGATTTCAACAAAATATCATCGAATTGTCAATGAAATTTAATCGAAATTGCATGTAATTTTGACAAAACATCAAAAATAAGGGAATCTACCCTTTACTTTCATCAAAGTTTGCATATATTAATTCACTTATTTATTCGTTGCTATGTTGAGTTGTTAGAGTGCTTTACATTGTTTGAAGAAGTTTCTTTAGTTAGTTTCTAAATTTTAGATCTAAATCCAAACCAAATCAGTTAGATGCAACATTTAAGAGTTAAATTCAAGTTTAACTGAAGAGTTTTATTTTTTTGTTCTTTCTTTATTTGGATATTTATGTTTTGATTAGTGGTTATTATATGTGTAACCTCTTTGTTATTGATGAAGTGATTATCATGGCTTTTGCTTCCAGTTTAGCATACAATTTTGATTCTAGGCAACATGTCGATCTACATATCAACATGCATGATGATTATGGCGATAATATTACTTCAAAACTTTTATTTATAATTATATTTTACAAATAAATGTGTATTTCTATTTTATTTACTGACTTAGGAATATTAAAAACCTTAATTTTTGGAATAAAGGTCAAGTTTTAGTCATTTCCAAGATTTCCCATGCTTTCACCAAAATTCTCTGAAATTTCTCTTTCGGACTTGACGAAACAAAATCGAAATTTGGAATTTTTATATGTTAAAAAGATTTGTTAAAAAGATTTGTGTTTGAATGTGTATATGTATGGCTTATTTTATTTATAAAATTAAATATTTTTCTAAGTTGGAAGTATTTTGGTTAGATACAAGTTCTAAGCTATTTGCTAGTTTTCTTTGTTGGCATATGCTTTTCTCTATTATTATTGCACGCGTCACATTTCACTTCATGTTAAAGAGGTGAAACTAATTGCTTCTAATTCTAGTTCCAAATCTGGTTCTGTTTCTGAGCAGCTAACTACTTTTTTATTGTTGGAGCGGTTGTATGTAAATTTAATGCAACATATCATGTTAATATATTACTATTAGCAAAAAGTTGTGTATTTCTCTCATTTAATGAGTCAAAGAATATTATAAATCTTAATTTTAGAAAAAAAATGTGTTTCAATTAATTTCCCAATTTGCAGCCATTTCATCGAAATTCCACCGAATTTCTCTTTCCAGGCTTACCAAAATGAAATTGAAATCCAAGGCCTTGGTAACACCCATAATCCTCCCTCCTTGATGGGTCTCGTCGCCATTTCGCAGTCCACCAATGCAAACCCTTGCCATCGGTAGATGATGACCCGAAAAATCATCGAATTAGTGCTTCCAACCACTTACAGATGCCAACCGGCACCATTCACATGAGGAGGAAAAAACATGAATTGGCAATAAAATAGCCTTCACCAGAACCAACCTACCCTTCACAAATATCCACAATCCAACAAGAAGTGGACCTTGCCCTATTAGTTCTCAATCCTGAAAGCTCTCCACAAATATTTAGGATCGTCCTAATTGCTTTGCACTCCACTCCGATGGAAAAAATGGTGTCGTCCTCATATAGCAAAATCATGATTGATATGCCTTCCTTGGAGAAGCTCCTAAAGAAACCACTACCCTTTGCAGGCCCTGTCATAACTGCCAATGCATCTGCAGCCGGAACAAATAATAAGGGAGGCAAGGGGCAATCCTGCTTCACACCCCTCTGTGGTTGAACTCCCCCTGTCTTTAACCATGATCGAGCACAAGTAGTGATGCACCTCTTCATCTAATCAACCCAAATGTTTGGGAAGTCCCCTTGGACCAGCGAAGTCCAAATGAAACTCCAAGTCATGCGGTGTTATGCCATCGAAAAATCAACCTTCCAGAGAAATCCTGCCACCCCTCCACTCTTCTAGTCTGAGATGCCTTTGAAGCCACAATCACACCATCCAACAATTGGCATCCAGGATTGGAAGCTGTCTGAGCAGGTCGAACGAGCGCATTAAGGATATCCTTGAGATGATTAGTCAGGAACTTGGCAAAAACTGATAAATAGCATTGGATAAAGCGATGAATCTAAAGTCCACCAGCTTTGCTATCTCTTTCTTTTGCAGCAAGAAAATCATGATCTATTAAGCTTCTCCAGGCCCATATTCACACTCCTAAACTCCATAACCAACTCCATGACATCAACCTCAACAATATCCCAGAACTATGTAGAAAATGCCGACAAACTGGCCTCAGAAAATCATTAGCATTAAGATCAAAAATCGCCCCTGTTCTTCCTCCTTGGAAAAAAATAGAAACAAACATCTCTGCCTACTCGGGTATCAGAGAATGAACTCCCCTCCTTGGCCAACTGGCTCTAGATGATGGCACCATGCTACTGACATCTCGAAAATGTGTCACCGTTGCCGCACCAATTGCCCTATCCCCTTTAATCCTCTCATAACTAACTTGCAGATCATGGATCAAGTTCCTTCTTCTCCTTCCACTAGACATATCATGGAAGTATCTTGTGTTCGCATCACCCCCCTCACCCACTTTTGCCTTGATCTTTGTGACCACTTCACCTCCCTCTTATCTTTCTCGGACACAACCCTCTGATGCCCACTTCTAGCCTGAAGCTCTTCCACGTTGAACTTATGTATATCTTCTATGCCATCCAATTGAGCAATCTCCCTTTCTACCTTCACATGCTGCTCATCCCGTACCCGACACGATTCTCTCTTGTAGTTTAACATCTCTCTTAGACCCACATTTTTTAGCCCTTTTTTGCATCGTTGAACATTCCACATGCATCGATAACTAAAATTCTACTATCTCTCTAAAGCCCTCACTCATCAATCGTGAGCTCTGGAATATGAACATATCTGGGGAGCAACCGTTCACTCGAGTCCCAATATAATGAGGGAAAGATCTTGTCGGCGGACTTCTTGGACAATGTTGTAGAAGTCAGTAGGTCAGAGGGGTCACTGAATAAGGAATATTCGGCATTCGGAAAAATATTCCGAATTATTCAGTTAAGCATTTTTAAGTTATTTAAATATAAAATATATGTCTAATATATATTCTTTTACATTTTTGCATATACGAACATCAAACAATAAGAGTCCAAAATAAAAGTATAAATTAACAAGTTATATATGTGAAGCTTTAACATTTGTGATGATACCAGAATATATGGGGATCTTTAAAAAATAAAAATTCAGCAATCCATTGCAATATACGAACGGATAGCCAAATATTGGCTGAATAGCAATATTTTATTCGATCACCCCTCCCACCTCAATGAATATCCGGTCCATAGTTGAAAAGATAGAAAGGAAATTGTCTAGTTGGAAAATTACTACATGTCTTGTGGCAGACATCTGGTGCTTGTAAAGGCCGTGCTTTTGGCAACCCGATTTTTTTCATGTCATCGCATCTCCTTTCGGTTTCCATCCATCGACACTTGGAGCTGCTTATGATGAAATTTTTATTGGGCAAATCGGTCATGATGGATCCGAAATACACCTAATTGATTGGAAGACTATCACACTCCCAAAGCCGACTGGTGGGCTGGGAGTCACGTGATTGTGAACATTGAATATGATGCTTCTTCTAAAATGGGTTGTCAGATTTAGGGGGAAGAATGAAAAATTGTGTTGCAGACTAATCCGCAGAATCTATGATATCGGGGCACGGGAAAGCTTGCCGTAGTGCACAACCTTTTACCGGTTGGTCTTTTAGAGAGATTTTTCGCCTTGTTCTTGGGGACAGTTCATCTTTTGCATTCTGGACAGATAAGTGGATAGGTGGGGGGGCCTGTTAGCTAATCGTTACCCTCGCATTGGTAGCCGATAGAGAATCATGTATTGCGAATTATTTGGTGGATGGTAGCTGGATGCCGTCTTTTTTGAAGAGTTTTTCTGATCAGTGCCTAGCTTATTTTCTCCATCTTATGGATTCTTTGAACCCGTCAGTAGGTCCGACGGGAGGGAGAGACCATTGGACTTGGAACGGTGGCAACTTTTCAGTGAAACAGGATTATAAGGTACTAATAGGCATACCTTTAGTCATGGTTCCTGACTCTCTCATACGTGACTACAAGCTAACTTGGGAACTAAGGTTACCATGTCATATTGTTATCTTTATATGGTTATTGAGATGAAGGTGGATCTTGACTAGGGATAGAGGCAGTCAAATCTCTTTGGATACTTCTTCCATTTGCCCCTTATGTGGGAGTGAGAATGAGACGATCGAGCATCTTTTCTTTCAATGCGAGAAGACAATCATGATTTGGAGAGAGCTTGGTGCTGAGTGGGTGAATTTGCATAACCTTGATACATTATGGGACTCTATTCTAGCAGTAAAGAGCCATACCAAAGTAGAGGTGTTCCTTCTCTATCCATTATTTGGGCAATCTGATTAGTTGGAAATAGGGTGATATTTAATTGAAGATCGTTTCTATGTTGACAGTGTAATTTTCCATGCCAAGACTCTCCTCGAGTCATGGATGTTATAAGTCCTCTTCTTTAAGATTTTAATATATCTGGGTGTTTCCTCCCTTTTGGGTCTCAAAAAAATACTCGGTCTGTTCAGCCAAAGATTGCAATAGTGCATGGACTTCATTTGCGTTGGCTGTGGTGGATGCCGCATTAACACTCATGACAATTCACATGGAGAAACCATTCATATAGGTCTCAGTTGGATCACTCCCCTTGACACACTACAATTCCTCCCATATGACCATGTTACTCGGACCACCATAAGGTCCATATATAGAAGACAGAAGTACCCTCCCGCCTCCAGATTTGTGCTCCAAAACAACTGTACACAGATATGAGGCCCAATCTCTCTTCCAGCAACAAGAACAAGTCCCTATCGCAAGCAAGCACCGCACCACCATCACTCCCACTGGTCGGACCTCCCTGAACTCTGACAACTGGGGGCCAATTGTCAATCTCCACAACGCCAGATTCCAAGCCTCAATCTTTGACTCTTGCAAGAATGCCACAAGCCTGCCAAGACCCCAAAAGACCCCGCATAACATTTCTCTTCTTTCAGTCCTCTGGCCCCGTTACATTCCAACTGATGATCATCGTGACCCACTTCGAGGGTTAACAGCGAGTGTCAGAACCTTAAGACACACTGAACTTTCATGAATGTCAACAGTAGCAGTTATCTCCTCAGCCGAATGCATCAAGCCACCTTCTTCACCTTCCATTGACTCACCCGCACAGCTTCAGCTCTCACAAAGGAACTTCCTCCAAACTTGTCCTCCAGTTCACGTTGAAGCCAAAGTCTCGCCTCCGATTTCCTTTTCTTCTGCGAGAAGGATAGAATCGGCTCCACCCTAATATCCTCTGCTTGCAAGCCCTCACTACTGCCAAGATTCGATTTTCTTGCTTTTTACCCTGCTTTGAATTCACAGCATCTGAAACCCCATCTCCCTCACATGCCCTAACCCGTCTTGTGCCTCCACGTCCTCAAAGCATGGCAGGGCAACCAAATCACCCCCACCCTTCTCCGAAGACACGGTGATTGACCCTCCATCTCTGCCATCAGCATCCTTAATGATTTCCTGCTGAACTGGTGCTGAGAATCCCCGCTCAAGGGACCTGGCTCCATCTGGGATGCGTGGTTCCAACGATCCGCCAAGCATCTGCATAGAGATGCCACTTAAATAGGGTTACCTGTAAATGCCATTTTGGGGAGAAAATCAGCCACTTATTTGTTGCATTCAGACCTGCTCGTGCTGTTTGTTTTGTTACTGGAACAGCAAATTCTTTTTTTGCAATTTGCTGGCCAATAGGTGTTGCGCACATATGGACTAGGAATTGGATTAGTAGACAGGCTACTGGGCTTTCATGCAGAATACTACCATTGGTGTCTTGTACTTGATTGGAACTTCGGATACTTATTTGGGAATTCCTGAGGAATACTCTATATGTACACCTATTGATATACTTAAGTTCTCTTTTTAATATTTATCACGATCTTTTCTTCAGGCATATTGACAGATTTAAACATTGCAGGTGCCGTCTACGTTGGGACCCGTCGTATTCATTTCATGGCTAAGAAATGAACTTACAGAGCTCTGGGAGGGAACAACTCCCATTCTAACCGAGAAAACACGCTTACTGGAGGTCTGAGCCCTAGTTCAACTCCTTATCTGATAGTCAGATGTGGCATTAACCTTTTTGCCATTTCCAATAGCCTCCAGCTATTTATTTGCAGAAAACGACGATCCAATACGAGTTACCTTCCGAAAGTTGAATGCAGGGAAAATGTATAGGAATTTTACAGTACTGGTACTGATGCTGTAATATTTGACAAAGGGCTTAGAAAAAATGATTACCTTTCTCTACATGGTTCCCATTTGCTTTGCAGTATCTTTCTATTCGATGAATTCGTTGTCAATTAGAAGGGCACAGTGTTCTTTCTTTCCCTAAGAAAACAACTATTACTCAAGAATTTTTACCTTGTTGATTTGCAGAGCCAAAGGATGCGAAGACATTTCAGCTTTTTGTAAATTTTCCTAGTGATTTCTGAATAGGTACTTGCCGCGTTATCATATATTTATTTTGCACTTGAATTATTGATTTTTCTGACGGTTGAACCCCTCGGAAGATGCAAAGATAACTCAATCGCTTACAAATCACCAAAGAATTTCGCAACTTGGATCACACACCATGTATTATAATACAGTATCACACAAAGTAAATGAGCTCACAAGAAAAACTATCTTTTTGATCTGCTTGCATAATTTATATGTTATGATGCAATATATTATCAGAATGAATTAGAATGGAATAGATGGCGAGTACGACTGCTCATACATGTGATGATCAAGATCAAGATTTACAGTCAATCGCAAGCAAGCGGCGTTGATCATTTTAGACAGTCTTCTCTAACAAGTAAAATCCAGAATGGCAAGTTTAGCTGTAAGTGTTTTTAAAAGCTTGATGGAAGTATTTTTCTAGTTCTTGAAGTATATGCATGTAAAAGCATTCGGGCTTCATAGAGCAATTCGAAATCAATATAGGAATGAAATGAAATTGATGTTAGAACTCTTATCAGAAAAAGCAAGCGGTTGATTAGTCAAAGTGAAGTGATTGATTGGAGTGTCGTCGATTGATCAATTAGTCAATCGTCATCGATTGATCAATCAACTGACTATTATGAATTAAAAAAAATCTAACATTCAAACAGTGATAGATCAATCAATAGACAGGAAGGTCAAGTGATCTATCAATTAAATTGGGGTGATTGATCAATACATGACCTTGATATTCAAGTGGTCAATCATTTCAAAGGAGCGATAATTTAGTCCACAATTAGGAGTTTTAATTGTTGTAATTAGTGTAATATATTTAGGTTTTAAGCTGGTAATCCTAAGCTCAAATTGATTTCAAGTGTGAAGTTAATTTGTGCTAAAGAAAAAATTGAGAATTCTCAAATTTGAAACAAGGTTAGTAGTATTAAAACTTTGATGGACTTAGAAATAAGTTCACACCCAAGTTCTTGTAACAATAATAGAGAGCAGGAATGGACGACCATACACGTGCGTGCTCTGCTTCGTATTCAGAGAGTTAACTTGGATCTTGGATAAATAATCCAACATATTAATTTGTAATCCGACTGCTCTAATAATACAACTTAATCCAACGGCTCAAACTTGATGCTTGTTGAGAGGGCAATTACGGAAATTGAAGAGCCTTGCTAGGTCTTCAAAAACCCTCTCTCCAGATGCAAAACTCTTCACGTGCAAGTCATCTCTCTTGTTCTCTCCATTCTTCCACTGTGAAGCACTTTTGTTCCCTTGGTTGCTGTTTTATGAGGTACTTTCGAGGACGATCTCATCGGTGTGCACCGATGCACATCGTGTACCATCGTATCTTATGAATGAATCAACATTACCCTACGGATCGGTATTGTGGAGGCGGTATCCTCTCTAAATATAGTCCTTCAAGGGCACTTTGGTGATCTCTTCTCTATTTTTTTATTGTCTTGTTTGCTGCAATTGATTTGTTTTTTTTACCCTTGATGAATTTCACCATATTATGCTGTATCAATATTTTAATCCATTCCTACTTGCATTTTGTAATTGGGATATGAATTGAAAATGCATGATTATACTTCTATTAATCTACGTTGCATTATTAATGATGCGTATTAAATTAGATAATTACTATCACATATCATGTTGAATCTGATATCAACATCAATTGATCGATTGGTTCAAAAAAGGTGATCGATCTGTCCGTAACTACAGACTAAAAGTGATCCATTATATAAGGGTTAATAAATAAAAGATGATTTTGGATCAAAATTTAAAATACATGATATTACTTAGGTATATGTATGGGATTTTTATCCAGCAGACCCAATAATCTTTGTAAATTATCTCTACGACCTTTGAAACATCGATATTCCTCCCTAGACCCCATAATCTTGCCCCGTCTTACCACATGGACCCTCCGTTTGTGCACCGTCTCCTTCGTAACCTAACCAGAGTTGTCTGAGTAACCCTTGTACGGTACAATTGCCAGAAACATGCCACGTGTCCTCGGTGATATTTATGATACAATAGAAAAAAAAGCAGTGAGCAGCGGGGGGAGGGACTCCATCGGCCTAGGAATGGGGGAGTATGGGAGCTCCATCGGCGAGAGAGACTCCATCGGCGGCCGTGGGTGCTTTGCAGGCGGCTGGACAGGGATGCCGGCGGCTTTGCAGTGGGAGGTCGGGGGACAGGAGGTGGGGTGCTTTGCAGGGGGGGGGGTTTGCAGCGGGAGGTGGGTTGCGTTGCAGGCGGGGGCAGGAGGGAATCGGGGGACCGGGGGGAGGGGGGGTGCGGTGGGTTGCTATGCGGAGGGGCGGTGGTGGGGGGAGGGGACCGGGGACGGGAGGTGAGTAGGGTGGTTTGCGGGGGGGGGGGGGATTTGCAGCGGGGGAGGGAAGCTCGGGGGACCGGGGGGGGGGGGGGGTGGCGGTGGGTTGCTACGCGGGGACCGGGGGGGGGGGTGGGGCTACTGGCGGCGGGACGGGACCCCGTGTGGGTTGGGAGGGGGGCGGCACCACGACGACTCGAGCCAGGGGAGGTGGTAGGCACGAGATTCAAGTCGCAGGGGGCCTTCGAGCAACGGCAGACCAGGGGAGAGGGTCACCGTGTTCAGCTGCAGGTAGAGGGTGGGAGGTGAGGTGGGAGGCAATGGCACTTACGGTAAATTTGACCACTAAAATGGGTATAATATAAAGGAAGATAACAGAGTTTGGTTAGTTCTAACGGTTACATGGATGGGAGTTAACCACAGGGTCTGTAGAGTAAGGGTTAGCAAGATTACGGGGTCTAGGGAGGAATATCGATGTTTCAAAGGTCGTAGAGGTAATTTACAAAGATTATAGGGTCTGCTGGGTAATAATCCCTATATATATAGGACTTATCCAGAGAGCCCTGTGCCCATTTGAGTTGTGGTGAGCATCAAACGTGGGCTCGCCACGTGTATGTGTTGGTTCTATTTGGAAGGGGACGGTTTTGGCAATAACAATGTGCTTTGCATTATTAACATAATACGAATTCGAGTTAATTCATTTCCTTAAAAATAGGTGGTCGGTTTTAGTAAGATAAAAAATATACACATTTAAATTATTGCCGGCATATAGTCTATTTATGGAATGATCATTCCACGTATAGATTAGAAAAGATAAATTATTGATTATAATTATTGATTACGTCAGTTACTAATGTTCATACAATAATTACCGATTACAAATATGCATATTACGGAACACATTATGAATGTTACTGAAGTTATAGTTATTTAGTTCTTATATATATGTACTAGACAATTGAATAGATTAAATAATTATGTTAATATGAACAATTACTGAATATTCATGTCCATATTACTAACTCAATGTGATTAGTTACTGAAATTTTAGTTACAGAATGCTCAGTAATTGAAGTTATACTTAATAGTTACTAGTATCCATACATCAATTACTGATTATATAATTACTAGAGTCTATACAATATTTACTGATTACAATGTCCTTATTACTGAACCCATTCTGATTGTTACTGAAGATATTATTTTATCATTACTGATCTCATAATAATGGTACTGATCTCACAACAAAAATTTACTTGAGACTGTATATATATTACTTGAGTACTATCTCTAAATTACTGAACTCATTGTAATTGTTACTAAAGTTATACCTACTAGTATCCATACATCAATTACTGATTCTATAATTACTAGAGTCCATACAATATTTACGGATTACATTGTCCATATTACTGAACCCATTCTGATTATTACTGAAGATATTATTTATTGTTACCGATCTCATAATAGCCATTACTTGAAAATTGTATAAATATTACTAAACATGTGCTATAAGATATAGATATATACATTACTGAACACACAACAAAAATTTACTTGAGACTGTATATATATTACTTGAGTATTGTCTCTAAATTACTAAATTCTGTTCAAAGCAATAACACATGGAAATTACTGACCATTTGTTATGGTTTTACTGACTTCACAACAAGCACTTACTTGCCCAATGTATTCATATTACTGAAATATGTACCATATAATAAAATGAATGTAAATTACTAACCGTTGTTTAAATATTATCGATCTCGCAACAACTATTTACTTGACTATTGTATATATGTTACTGATGACCGACCATGACAACTCGGGTTAAGCAAATACTAATCAAAGGTCGTTGTGACCCAAGTCACCAAGCGCAGTCAATCGAGAAAAAGATCAGACCACCAAAACAAGGTAAAAATCAAACAAGTTCAAAGTAGCGGTCTCGCTAATGGATTAACCTGGTATAGCGACCAAGGTCGAACTCAAGGAGCACGTGATGGCCTCGCGGCCTACGAAGTAGTCAAAAATGAAAATAAAATAAAAGACAAATATTTTTGGTGGATTTTTAGTGTTTTATATTTTTTTTAGATTTTTAAATGATAAAAGAAATAAGAAAACAATAAGAAAATCAACTTCACACAATTATTTAATTACTCAAAAATCACTCAAAAATTCAAACAAAAATGTTTTTATGTTTTTTTATATTTTTCTATATTTTTGGTTAATTTTTGGGGTTTTCCTGATTTTTATGGAATTTTATAAAAATAAAACAAGGAAAGAAAAGAGTGCTGCTATCCAGTCAGACTTGGAGGGCCAAAATAAAATATATAAAGGCCTATTAGGTCTGAAGGTAATTTTCCTGTAAAGAATAAACTACAAGGAAAAATTAGGCACTGGTTTTAGTGTTTTTGGATTTTTCTTTTAATTATTAGAATTTTTATAGTGTTTTCAAGGTTTTTCAATTTTTTAATATTTATAAGTCTAAAAATGACCAAAATTGGTCAGAAAATCAAACACAGCAAGACAAACAAGATGTATGTTTTTGTTATTTTTGAAGTTGATTTAATATTTTTTTGTGATTTTTAAAGCTAGACAGTAAGAAAAATACGTGTTTTTGAATTTTAAAAATAATAAATGGGCTCTAAAATATTTCCAAAATTTAGTGAAAATTCTACACAGTGTCAGGAGCCATGTGTCAAAATTTAACTGGATTTGGATGATATTTGGTATTTTATTTACAACAAATACAAGCCCACAGTCATAGGGACCTATTCGTCATAAAAATATACTCAGGGGGCCTAAAAAGAACAAGCACAGAAATCCAGGGGGGTCCGGTGTAATTTTTCCAGGAGCTCACGTGCCACACGCGTGACCTGGGCACTCAGGGACCTATTTGCCATAAACTTAATTCCCTGGACTAAATTGTAACACGTACTAAAGGTCCAGGGGTGAAAGTGTAGAATACCCACGATATATGGCACATGCACAATTAAAACATTCGCAGGGGCATTTCTGCAAATACTAAAAACATAGTTTCATTCATGAACACCCTAGAACAACATGCCCATTGATGAATCCACATTTCATCATCTTTATTCTATCATTTTGGCACCAAACCCCCCAGCAAATGCCTGTAAATAACCTTAAAATCATCATCTTAGCATTTATGCATGTGCATCTTATTAGTGTATAAAATACAGTAATTAAAGCCAAAATTATAGAATAAATAAAAGAAAAGAAAAAGAATAAAATATTGTAAATATTTTATGACCCAAAACCCCGAGACCTAGGCATCTTGATGAGTAGGTCGACAAGGAATGAAGTAGGGGGAGATAAGGTCAGACATATAGATAAAATACCTATATTTTCTATTCATTCTTTATTCATTTTGGGACCTATTTTTGGTTCCACTTTTTATACATCAAATAAAGAAACTTTGTACATGAAAGTTGTAGATAATTTAATAAAGAAAAATACAAAATTGAGTTCACAGAAAAATAATGTACAGATAAAAAGTTATGGTCTGAATAAAAATCCAGAAACCTAACTTCCCAGACCCGTATCTCACAACTGACAACTCCAAATGCAGCATACTCACCTTTAATTGTATATAGAATAAAATAATCTATTTAATGGCGGTGGTTTCGCATTTGGCAGAGCTACGGTTTGAAAGTTGAGTTTTGGACCCACATTGTATACCTGTACCAAATAAAATATTCAAATTATTCTTTAATCATTATTTTTGTATTTTTATATTTTTATAATTATGTAAATATTACTTATACTATATATATGCATTAAAATCAGAATATAAATGCACAGAAATTACAAAATAAAAATACTTGTATAAAGAATACATAGGTATATTGCCTATACCTATACCTGTACAAAACACTATTATATTTTATTGAATATACAAAATAAATCAGAAAAAATAAAATAAAAATATATTTGTGTACATAAAAGTATCTTATAATTTTAGAAAATAATAAATAAAAATAATGAAATTAAAATACACAACATAAAAATTAAATACTTAAATACATAGGTATTATACCTATATAAGGCTAAAAAGAGAACTTTTAAAAATATACCTCATAAAATTAATTAAAAATAATAATAAAATACTACATAAAATAACGAATATTTTTTATTTTATAATCATTAATTAATTCGGCATTTTTCTATTTTTTATTGAATTTTTAAAATAATTATCAGGGATTTTTCCTGATTGGTCCACATGGACCAATCAGGAGACGGCCCCAGTTGACCCAGGTCAACTGGTCGTCTTCCCCACCTACCCCCCTGTCAGAGGTTGGTTTTTGAGCCACTTTCTTGGCTTTTTCCCAGCCGATTCTTTCACCATTTTACTTCGATCCCTTCTGCAAACTTCTTCACCTATCAACCCTCTTGCCCGCCTTGCAATTACCTTGGAGGTCGCATCACTGAGACGCCCCAGATCTCTTGATCTTCGAGCCCCTGTCACCAGCAGTCAAACCACATAAGAATGGAGTCCGACCTTCCTTGGATTTTTCGAGTCCCTTCGGTCCACCCTTCTGCGCCACCTTCGTGCTCTTGAGCTTCCTGGAGGTGACCGCTCCATCGCAAGCCCTTCAGCCAAGGCATTTGAAGTCGGAGGAGCCTCCAACACCTCCCGCAAGTCCGGCGGTCGAGGTACCTTCTTCCTCTGGCTCCGGCCATCGAGGACCATCTCCCTTGCATTTCTTTGTGTCTTTTGGTTCCTGTGAGTCTTAGGATCGAAAACCAACAAAAAAAATCTAAGTTTCATCAAACGTTTCGCCAAATCACCCATCTTGGCCGGAGCGCACCTCCGGCCATTAGTCGCCTCGTCGTTCCACGCATTCCCCCGACAATCCAAGGGTCCAGGCAGTTTGCCCTGGACCCTTTGACTCTTTTTGCAGGTCAACGCGAACGAGAAGACACATGGAGTCTGAGTTTTGAGCTCGCCGGAGCTAACGAATCTCTCCAGCTCCGCCAGCCCCAGTGATCACCACAGCCACCGCCGTGGCTTTTTGACGGTCCCAGGAGGTAGACGAAGACCTCAGGACACTCCTTGTCCATTTTGAAGCCCAGACGCCACCGGAGCCGGACAGAGGAGCTCGAGGAACTTCGCCCAGTCGGAGCTCCACCGTGTTCTTCCTCTTCACTCCGCAGCCGTTGGATCGAGGAGCGCCCCCAGATTGCACAGTCGCCGTTGGATCGCGTCACGCCTCCACCGTCCGATCATCCCCAGATGATCTAATCTCCGCTGTCCAAGCGAAGCGTCATTGGCCCTCTAGATTGCGCCACGTGTTTAAGTGGCTTCCCATCTGCCGTTGGATCATGCGCCAAGGGTATTTTGTATATACACCCTCGCGCATTTTGTATTTACTCTTTAGTATTTAAACTTA